>JAIFRP010000007.1:4354030-4433108 GCA_032403825.1 Odynerus spinipes | reverse complement strand
AAAAAAAAAAAAAAAAGATTGAACGTTAAGTTCCCCGAACAGCTGATCATGAAGTATCACCGTGGTTTCCTTGTTGCCGTCACAGAAAGATAAAAAAGTTTATGAACCTTTTAACAATGTAGTTGCAAAGAAGGGTAGGTATCGAGGCAACGATAAATCGATCTGAAAAACTTTAAGAATAGCATTACGAAAGTTTGTGCGTATTCGAAGGCGTGCTTGAGACACGAACAATTGTAAATAAGAATAGAAGTACATAACATGTTCGCTGGTGCAAATGAGTCAAAAAGATGGCTACGAGATAATACGATACTTTTAAGGTAAATCAAAAAAATTTTGTAATTGCGTAAAGATACGTCACTTGCGAAACTTGAATATTCTCCTCGATATAGAATACATATTGTATACATATTGAATCGATATCGCGTCAGCGATAAGTCTAACTTGCGAAAATAAACTGTGCTCTCGATAGGATACTCGATACGCGGTATTTATATATTAAAATACGATTATCTTAAACAATTAATTTTTAGTTAATTCGAATATCGTTAGTATATCGCTCGGTATACCGATAACCCATGGCAGGTGAGATAACGAATACTTTTATGGCTTCTTCCGTTAGAAATTGATTGGATAATACAATCCTCGTTAGCAATATTAGTGTAAAGCTGGGCGCGCGTTACACTTGGTCGTATTTGTTGTGTATCGCATGTATTCACGTTTTATCGACTATCGTAATGCGCTTAAGAATAATCCAATACGTTTTGTAAATATAGGTATTTTGGTGACTCTCTTGAGATGTCGGTAATCGCGCAGTATCGCTTATTCTGCAGTTCGGTGACGCTGTACCGATATTATTTATGCTCGTTCGTTGGTGCGTTCATCATTGAGAATTTTTTATTGAACTTTTCCGTATGTTCTTTTATAGAGCCGCGAAGGACCTCGAGGAACGGCGCAGTCATTACGAACCGTCGATCGGTCCTGGAGTACCCGACGATGACCACTTGTTTAATCTCGAAGAAAATGATTTCGTACCGCATTTTCAACGTGTCTCGATATCCGGAGAAGATACGTCGGGGGTAAGTTTACAAAGCATCAATATTACGAGAGAAATTTTCCTTACGCTATCCAAAGTTTATCTTTCAAATTAGCGACATGCACCGTGTTTCCTTGGAGACTTAACTTGGCCAAGAAACCTTACGCGTGTACTTTCATTCGAGAAACCTTTGCCAAACATGATTCTTTTCTGCTTACCCTATCCTCGTTTTTCTTTTTTTCTCTTGGAAAACTAAGGAACCAGAAAAAATGTCTACATATAGAGCAAAAATGAGATAGTGTAGTAGCACATGTCACGATATCCCCTTTAATCGATCATTGACACATGTTTAACTTCGTTATCAAACGGTTCGGTAATTTCATAAAGTGTCGCGTTATTATCCAACGTCTGCAAGAACCCGTAAGAAAGATCAAAAGATTAATGGAAAAGGACATATATTAAATAAATGTAGACATTTACATATATGCTAATCTAGCCGGGTATATTTTTAGGTGCCGCTGGAAGACCTTCAACAGGCATCGCAGATGCTCGTTCAAGCCTTGGCGATACGAGAAAAATACATGAATAATTCTAAACAGAGTTTTCCTTCCATCACGTCTAGATTTTTACGTAGCATCGATAAAAGACCTCTTACCACCCACGATGAAGTTCAACACGACGATCGCAAAGCTATCGCAGGTACGTGCAGCATAGCACCTTTGAAAAGATGATGAAATTTAACTAATTGTACCTCATTTTAGTTAAATATAAAAGAAACCACATATTATTAATATTATTTGTGAATTCTCCAGACCATCCGGTACACGCACCTGCATCACGTGGAGATCCCTGGGAATGTGAATTTCCGGCGACAAGAAATTATACTATCATGCCCGTAAATGGTGTTTTTAATGTCTTTGCCAATGAGACGGACGCGAAAAATGGAAAACCAATTCCATATTCTTACCCGGACTTAGCTACTTTTGTTAGGGATATGAATCTTCTCTGTGCCATGATCGCCGATGGTCCTTTAAAGTCTTTCTGCTACAGAAGATTGAGTTACCTGTCATCCAAATTTC
Source organism: Odynerus spinipes (assembly GCA_032403825.1). Classification (NCBI taxonomy): domain Eukaryota; kingdom Metazoa; phylum Arthropoda; class Insecta; order Hymenoptera; family Vespidae; genus Odynerus; species Odynerus spinipes. The sequence continues at coordinate 4,430,996 of JAIFRP010000007.1, read as the reverse complement.
AGCTGCACGTTTTGTTAAACGAACTTAGAGAATTGGCTAGTCAGAAAGCTGTTCCACATAGAGACTTTTATAATATCAGAAAGGTTGATATATGATTTTAAAAATATGCTAAAGAATTTGTCAAATACTTGTTTTTATATTTTTTCTCATTATATATTGCAGGTCGATACTCATATTCACGCTGCTTCCTGTATGAATCAGAAGCACCTTCTTAGATTTATTAAAAAAACATTAAAGAATCATGCGGACGAAATAGTTACGTGTTCTAAAAGTGGTGAGACCATGACATTGAGAGAGGTGTTCCAATCGATGAATTTAACGACTTACGATTTAAGCGTAGATATGCTAGACGTACATGCTGTAAGTTTTTAAAATATCGAGATTATGGAGTTACATGAAAGAATGTAAATAATGTTTCTTTTTTCATTCCAGGATAGAAACACGTTTCATAGGTTCGATAAATTTAATGCTAAATATAATCCTATTGGTGAGAGCAGACTACGTGAAGTTTTTCTTAAAACTGATAATTATCTTAATGGTAAATTTTTTGCAAGTATAATTAAGGAAGTAGCGAGTGATCTTGAAGAATCGAAATATCAAAATGCGGAATTACGACTGTCTATTTATGGAAAGAATCCCGAAGAGTGGGATAAGTTAGCTAAATGGGCGATACAAAGCGACGTTTATTCGGACAATGTACGCTGGCTTATTCAAATTCCAAGACTTTAGTAAGTTTCTCATTTATCATATAATCAAAAATATAAAATATTCTTACAATAAATATTATATAAATATTATTAATCACGCATATTTATTTACAGCGACATTTTCAAGTTAAATAAGCTCATGACCAACTTCCAAGAGATTTTAAATAATATCTTTCTACCTCTTTTTGAAGTGACTAACGATCCAAATTCTCATCCAGAGTTACATAAATTTCTCCAATATGTAAGTAGTTCTTACCAAGCGTTATCTGTGTTAGAAATGTCCAAGTATTTACAATACTTTTTAATAGGTGATAGGATTTGATTCTGTGGATGATGAAAGTAAGCCTGAAAATCCATTATTCGATAAAGATGTTTGTCCTCCAGCAGAATGGGATGATATTGAGAATCCACCGTACGGTTATTACCAGTATTATACCTATGCAAATATGACTGTGCTTAATCATTTTAGAGCGTAAGTTATGTTTGTTTTATAGAAAAGAATTTTAAAATCATTTGCAATTATAAAATAATCATGATTTGTTTCTTAGCGATCAAGGTTTGAATACTTTTGTCCTCCGTCCTCATTGTGGAGAGGCTGGACCCATTCAACATCTTGTTTGTGGTTACATGATGGCAGAGAATATTTCTCATGGCCTTCTATTGAGAAAAGTTCCTGTACTTCAATATTTGTATTACTTAGCGCAGATTGGCATTGCCATGTCTCCATTAAGTAACAATTCTCTTTTCTTAAATTATCATCGTAATCCTCTCCCAGAATATCTTGCAAGAGGATTATGCATAAGTCTTTCAACGGATGATCCTTTGCAATTCCACTTCACAAAAGTAGGGAACTGAACTATTTTTACTAAAAAAATAGAGTCTTTACATTTACATTACTATGTAACTCCTAAAATATGTTTTTCCCTTGTAGGAACCTTTAATGGAAGAATACAGTATTGCGGCACAAGTATGGAAGCTCAGTTCATGCGATATGTGTGAATTGGCGCGTAATTCAGTCCTTATGAGTGGTTTCCCACATAAGGTTTTATCTATAATTACTTTAATCTTCATTATCATAATACACTGTAATTTATTATTTTATATAAATATGTACTTATTTTACAGAGCAAACAATACTGGCTTGGCCCAAATTATACAAAGGAAGGCGTTGCTGGTAATGATATCACCAGGACAAATGTACCAGATATACGAGTGGCTTATAGATATGAAACTTTGGTTGATGAATTATCCAATATATTCAAAGTCGTTGAAAAACCAGAATCTATACCATTTTAATTTTTGCTGACTTTAAGAAGTGTAATATAATAGTACAATATTTTCCTACAATTAATTATTCCAAACATGAACAAACCTATGATAAAACATATAGACTTATCATTCTTACAATAGAACCAATTTCTTTCATTTCTCTTATGATCCTTATTCAGCATATGTATGACATATTTTTTACATAAAAAAAGAAAAAATATTACTATAAAACAAAACTTCTAGTTAATTTCTTAATACAAACAAAAAGAAATCAATTTATTATAAAATATGTTAAACAAATCTGACAATACCTTTTATATACCTTTTGGTATCAGATACTATATTTTTATTTACGAAACATATTCTCATGGTTGTGTATTAGTGAACAAAGTAATTATAGCAATGTTATGTGTAAATATTTCTTGCTATATTTTCAAGATCCTTTTTCAACTGCAATGGTAGCAAAGTAAATTAAGTCTTACATCTATGTTGACCAATTTAAAAGTAGTTATTAAGGAAGATTTCTGTTTCATTAGGGTTAATAATTTTATTAAATCCACTAATGTAAAACACAAGTTAATGCAAAAAAATAATTCTCTTTTATATACTCTAACAATAATTAATAATAGTGGTACCATTTCTTGAATTTTAGTTTTATTTTCTTACATTTTTGTACGTTTATACCATAGTTATGTATAAAGTTTAAACATTTCAATTTTAAATTATGTGTGATTTTATATATAGAAAGTGGTTTTATTTTTTGCACACACCTATGTATATCTATGTACATTCTGTGTCAAATATAGAAGAATTATTATTTTAAGAAATTTATAATACTTCGAAAATTAGGTGCTTGTTATAAAATAATATATCAAATTCTAACTATTATTATTCTCTTTGGATCTGTTAGACACATATATCGTCCAATCTATTTTTATGGTACAAGTTTTAGCAACATATTAATGAGCCTATATTTACGATTTTATAGTGATGCAGTGTTAGTTTTAATTTAGAAAAATATTGTTAATTTGATCTTTTTTTAGATGGAAGAGAAATGTATTTATTATATAAAGTATAATCCATAAGATTAAAATTCATTAGCATATAATCATGCATTGATTAAAATATAATCAATTTCTTTTATAATGGTAATAATGATTTAAACATTTTCCTTGTGAAATATTTACTTCCTGAAATGTGTAATAATTTTGCTGCTAAAGCATTTTATTCCTTGAGCATAATTATATATAATTTATAATATTCTTAAATATTAAAATAATGTATTAAACATATTATCACAATATTTATAAATATATCATCATTGCTTCATATTGTTTGCTAAAATTTATTACAATTTTTAAATAGTATTATTTTCGTTTATAAATTTTTACATAATATTGTAGGTCTTGAATTATCACAAAATAATTATTATCAGAAAATAATAACAGCTATGGTATTAAAATTAATAATTTTTTTCTATAGCATGTTTCATGTATGTAAAACTTTCTACAACTTTTAAGCTGTTTTATGGAAAGTTACATACATTTTCCATTTTCATTTTTTCATAATTCATAATATGAAATACGACTTATTATAATAGTATAATCTTAGATAGAAGTTGTGACTCATAACGAAATCATTAATTTTGTTATATCTGACCAGTAAAAACAAAAAAATAAAAAAGCAGAAATAAACAATACTTTGTCTTTTTATTATAGCATTCAATCTCGTATAGCAGTTACACAGATTATTTTTCATCTTTATATGAAATAAAATAGATATCTACATATCTACTATAACTTCTATTGGGATGGTTAAAATAATTAATATCCAGATAATGCAAATAATATCATTTATTTCCCAGAATTTGAATATTGATTCACTCTAATTAATGCAATCTAAATTCAGCTTAAAAAGCTGTTAGATACGTTCCTGATATGTATTAAATAACATTAGTAATTTAAATTTCTTAACAAAAAATATAATTTTAATTGTTTAAAATAACTTCCAAAACAACTGCACAATATAATGGACAAAAAAATTGTCCTGTAGTGCATCCATTTATTTATCTACATTAATTTATTTAGCTAAAAAATCGAGAACATATATTTATTGTACTTTTTCTTTCTTTGTAGTATGTTGTAGACTTTGAGAGATTTTTTGTATTATCTCTGTAAATATAATAGTACCAGTAAAGACTAGAAGTGTACCAACCCAATGGTATATGGTAAATGGGTTCTTGAAATAAACAATAGAGAAAATTAAGGAAAGGAACTTCCTTAAAGTTATCACCAGTGTTACTGTAAGAGAAGTGCATTCTGTAGTTAACACGAATACTGAACTTATACACATGTATCTGTAAAATCAATTAAGGTAAAATACATATGTTATGTATTATGTTATTTATATGCAATCTGTTATGGAATATACTATCTATCTTATAAGGATACTGTGTAAGAACATTTCCAATTAAGTACCCTACTAATTTTGGTACAGATATGTTGATCACAGGTACGATCATTGGCTCTGATGCTAGAGCCACCATTAAGTGGTCCCAAATATTAGGTGCCAAAGTTAAAAAGAATGGCAATGGAAGTAAATGCTAGAAAAAGTACATATCTTTTAGTCAATGGTTCATTATATATAATGCATACATTACATATGTAACACATTTATATGGGTGGTAGTTAATGCATATAAAATTTCCTACCGTATAATACAAAGCTTCTCTTGCATTTTTTCCATAACGTGCATGTAAAACTTCTTGATAAATACCCATTCTAGCAGAAACAAATAACGCAACAGTTAATAACGTAATACCCAGCATCCACCAGAAGAAATCATCCCATGGTGTTGTTGGAACATGTTCCACATGTTTAGATTGCAAAGATTTTATTTCTTTGCCACTAACAATTGTACATATGGCAATCCCAAGAGTTATCATAAAAACAGATAGGTATTTACTAAATGCATAATGCTTTTTTAATATTATAATACCCATTATCATGTTGGCTATCAAAGAACCCTAAAAAAACCAAATGAGTACACATATGTTTATACCTATACATATATATATTAAAACAATATCTCATATTTCCTCTATAAAATAAAATTTTACTTACAGCTCTGAATATCATGTGCAGAGGCATTGGTATATTAAAATCAAATGCATAATTATTGCAAACATTTGCAATAAAGAACATTGCTACTAATATAAAATAATCTTTTATACCAATATTAGGTTTTACAGTTCCGCATTTTGATGTGAATAAAAATCCCTCTATAGATATAAAAAGAAATTGTGAAAATGTGATAAGATTTCCACTACCTGGATCCTCTCTACGGGTAAAATATAAATATATGTAAAAATATTTTTACAAGAGACTGATATATAATGATATTATATAAAATCAGAACAGAGACAAACACAATAATACTTACTTAACAAGAAGCTCCAAAAAGACTACATTAGTGCAACAACCCAAAAACACACAAAATATTGCAATTGCTGCACGCATTTTTTTAAATATATTTTAAATTAACTCTCTACACTTAACCTCTAAATCACCTCGATAGACGTACCGCGAAATACAAGGAACACCTCTTTACTGGCATATGAAATACAATCGGCTCCTTGTTCAAGATACTCTTGATAAGTCACAATTCATGGTAGCGAAGTACATCGCGAATACTCAAGCACACGATACATTCTATTACCGTACAGATAGCATGACCAACACGTGAGATATCGGTGAGCCATAGCGTATCACCTATGTTTAACACTACTCTGGTACTATGCAGTAGTTATTTTCTATTTATATAACTCAAGTACGAGACAAATATCTTTTATTGTCAGTCGAATGTTGTAATTTATAATTTTCAAAATAATTCTCTAGTCTGTAGTAATCAACTAAAATCATTTAGAATGTATAGATTTGATGGAAACATATGGAATTTATTAACGTACGGGATTTATTATTATTACGTTTAATTTCAATACATGCCTATATATATGATTTTATCTTATATATGCGAAATCAAGTGACTCAGCAAAATGTACATATTTATGCTCGACATTTGAAAGTATTTGTTAAAAGTAGATAATAAATTATTTGATTATTTCAATGAAATTTTTAAATAATAATAAACACTTTGCAGAATTTATGAACTTATAAAATTTGATATGTAAGTATTGTGTGCGATAACAGTGAGAATGAGAGAGAGAAATTATAAAAATAATGCATTATGACAAAAAACAATTAAAACGAATAATATAAACGAAATTGAAATGATACTTTAAGACCGAATTCGATAATCAGAATGATTAGTCGTCAATATCGTAATATAAATAAGCGATTGAAAGTACCACGCCTATATAGGTACCAGGTAGCAAATCAGTTTTACTCGCGTTTTCAGCTAATGAACATCGCATAAAATGGCAATGATAGTGAATAATAGTAGTGACAATAAATAGAAACACTAAATTGTGCATTGTAAAGCTGTTTAATTAAAGTGAATAGTGCAAGTAAAATTTGAAGTACGAAAATGAACTCGGTGGTGTTATCCGCGAATAATGTAAAGTTAAATGATCAATCGAGCGGTTTGACCTACGATGACAGATTGTCATGAATCAGTCTACCGCACAACTTCGATGAATAAACATCAGATAGTGAAATAGTATAGTGAGAGAGATAGCGAATAGAGACATTAACAGCACATTGGAATAACATGTAATCAGAGTGAATAGTGCAAGTGACATTTGAAGTGCAGAATTTGAACTTGGTGGTGTTGCGCGCGAATAACTTGAATTCAAAGTACATGCTACAAACAAAATTTTATTATACACTTGAACTAGATCCTCAGAAGCAGCAATCTCCACGTGGTGAAAGCTGGGCAATCGATATTACTTTTGATATAAAATATATAAAATATATAATGTATAATATACTATATATCGATATAAAAGATATCGTATTTAATATCGATCTAAAGGCTGCACTTAATTTCAGTTGTTGTTTCTAATGTTTCAAAGTAGAATAATTTGTCCAGTATTGTGTGTTATTCATAAAACTAGTTCAATATAAAATCTATGGAATAAACATCAAATCGATTTAATTCTACGTATCGATTATAAAACATCGATGTATCGATTACTCGAATAAAGAACATCGATTATCTGTACATCCATCTTTAAAGCATGGAATGTAACCTAACTCTACCGTGTTGTGCATGTTTTGAAGTGTAGTTGTTTGGTTAAATGTCTAATTATTTATATAAAACTATATTTTATATTCCGAGAAATCAATAAACATTGAAAATATCCAAAACTTAGCGATGAATAAATGAACGAATGAATGAATCGAATTGCATATAATTGTTTATTTACATAATTTCTAATTGCATATCTAATCTGTTGCCATTGCATTTTCTTGTAATGGTTGAAATTTCAGATTGGGATCATGAAGATCCTCTCACGACATTAAATACACAATTGAACAAATCCATGGTTCTAATGGAGAATGTAACAGAAAATTCTAAGCAGCAAAGTAAAAGAAATAAATCTATTAAAATAAGTACAAAAGCTACGCCACGCAATTCAAACACTTCTCTAAATGGTACACAGAGAAAAAGTATTCTGAAAAAAACAGAAAGTATGAATGTCGATAAAAGAAACATCGACGACGATGAACCAGATTTAGATGCAAACTTAGAAACTACTACTGCTACAAGTTTACATAGATTAACAGTAAAATCATCACCAAGACCATATAATGTATATAAGTATTATATGAAGATCAAAATTATGTAAAAATAGATTCATTATAACTGATTGTCATTTTAGCTTGAAGAATTGATGCAAGAAGAGACCTTAATTTCGGAATCTACAAGTGCTATTTTAAATTTCAGTGATATATCTGACAGCGAAGATATCTGGATTATGGATATACCTAAAACAGTAAGATACAATCTTTATATTACACTTTAATTTTTTACAAAGAACAAATTATATTCCAAAATTATAGGTAAATCCCACAGAATTGATTGGACAAACCTTGGTATTAGGGGATAAATCAAAATTTAAAATCGGAGAAGAAAAATACTGTGCTATTAATAGAGATTTAAAGCACAATATCACATGTGTGTTTAATACTAGTAAAACAAAGCCACGATACAAAACAGGTACTATATTTAATTTTAAGCGATGAAAAAAATGCAATGTTTTTTACACTAATCATGTCATATTTTATAGTTAATGTAAAACCAGCAGGCTCTATCACAATTAGGAAAAAATTGTCAGGTATACCAAAAGTTAAACCTATTTCGCTAGAAAATTCAAGTGTTCCGTTCCCTGAAAATTTAAAAATGCGACATCCATTGTTTGGCGTTGTTTCTGAGAGTAAATCTAGGAAAGAATTAAAGGTACATGAACCACGCCATAAGAAGAAAAAGTAAAAATAATAATGAAAAAAATGAACACTGAAATATCTTTAAATATACATATAACACATACTTTATATATAAATTGTTATAAACTACATATTAACATGTAACTATCTAAAATATAATTAAGCCAGATATTGAAATAGTGATCCTGTTGACAGATCCTTCCAAATATATTATAAGATGTAACTGAAATTTAACGAAAGTGATAAAAAAGACATTCGCGCTTCGTAAGAAAATTTATACGTAAGAGGAAACATTTATTTTGATCAATGGTAGGACTATTTATGCTGTGTAGTTGGTGTCACTGCGACGTACGTAACTGAAATTTTGATTAAGGCGGTAAATATGAAAGGCGACGCAACGCACAAACAGCGTATATCAATCTATTCGCATAAAAAAATTACGGAGCAGGCAAGATACATAAAGTAACGTTAATTACGTAGGCGAACATTAGCAATGAAAATGTAGAACACGGCAATACCGACCAATACCAAAAACGACAGCTTACGTATTACAAAGAGTAAATTCGCGTCGCATCGACATGCGCTCTGACAGTCCTTTCTCCCTCCCTTCTTTCCTCACCTCTCTTGAGTTTTCCTCGAGCAGCCGTAGCGTGTAATGTCCGTTCCTGCGCGTTCGGGTTGCGCGTTTGACCAAATTTCGGGGAGCGTACAAAAAATTTCCCAGTAGAGAAAAGAGAGATTTCTTAGTGGAAAAGTTAAAGAACGTAAGTAAACAAGAAGAAACGAAGAAGAGAGATTCTATTTACGAGCGAATGTCGTGTACGCGAAAAATTGAGAATCGGAAAGCTTTTGTGTGGGAAGACGCGATAATCGTCGACGCGCGAGCTCCATCGAGAAAGAAGTGATTATTCTCCGTAGAGCGAAATTAAGGTTAAAACGACTGTTTCTTTGATATCTCGAAACCGTTCCTAGGATATCGAACCAACCCCTTTACCGATCGAACGATTTCAGTTTTGTGACGTACACGACGATTCTTTTCGTGTGTTCGATCTTGAATAAAAAGAGACAGAGAAAGATGAAGAAAAAAACGAGAAGCAGAAAGAATCAATCTTTCCCCAAAGTCTTTTAGTTGCTCTAGGAAGACTTGTTCGGTATTTGACTCGATATTCGTGAATCGCTCTCGTTCTCGTTCGAACATCAAGTTCTTGTCCGATGTTTCACGCTATCATACATTTCTCAAACGTTAAACGTGCCAAAAGGAACTGTAAAATCGACATAAAAGTTCATCTCTCGATACATCAACGAACTGTGTGACGATCGTGAGTTAGAAAGGGACGACAAACCGTGGCAGCGAATGTCCTTTCTTTCTCTATTTCTACGTCCACTTCTCCCTTCTACTATTCCCACCCTCCCTCTTTATCTTTCTCTCTGTCTGTCTTTCTGCTGCTGCTGCTGCTATGTGTGTGCGTGCGCGCTACACTCACATACATATATCCCCTCCCTTCGTCCCTCTATGTCCCTCAGCGCCTCCTTTCCTTCCGTTCGTTCCATCTCTCTTCTCAACTTGTCTCTTTTTCCCCCTTCTTCAAATCCGCGTCGCGAAACGTCGAGACCGTCGCGTCCTTGCGTATGCGAGAATACTCGCAAACGAGGCTTCGCGGAATTTACGTGTCATGCCCCACCACCAGGCGTTTTCACGGATTTTCACGTAGATTCTAAGCTACGATGGCGTAGTACCTCTCACTCGCACGCTTATGACGTTTCGTCGTTTCTTCTCTCGTCGCCACCAACAGCTGTTTCGTCCGATCGTCGCCCTCTCGTATACGGTTTGTGTCTCACGGCGTATAACGCGACGAAAGAGATAGAGTGAGAGTGACTGAGTGAGTGAGTGAGAGAGATAGATAGATAGATAGAGAGAGAGAGAGAGAGAGAGGAGAAAGAGCGAGAGATGGTGGACAAACGGAGTCTCTTTTGCAATGCGTTAACTCTGCTGCTCGTTTTTCGTATATCTCGTAAGCTACCTTGGCGACGTCACTAACGGTTTCGATGTCCGCCTTACCGCATCGTCTCTAGCCGTCCTCATCGTCGAGTCTGAGTACTTCGCTAGCCTCTCCCATATAATTTGCTGAGCGTCCTTTGTTCCGTGCATCGCTCGCCTGTGACAGCTCCTGTCAAACGGAGACCAATCTTTCGATTTTTTGCTTCTGTCGCTTCACGAACGATACCTCCTTTATATTTTATCTTACACCATCGCGAAAGGATATCTTTCCGATTTTTATCTCACGGAGATACTTTTCAAAATCTATCGAGTCGAAATCACACTACGTCGTACGTTCTCCTTTTATTCGATTTTACGCGATTTATCCCCTTTACAACATGTTCCTTCCTTCTTAACTCGTCTTTTAAGTAATTCCATACGAATGACAGCAAGGAAGATTTCCTTTTATCGCGACAGTACGATACGCCTATACTTTCCATAGCGCTCGCTTTTTCGCAACATTGTCCGTCTTAGCAGATTTTCTATGAGGTTAATCTGACGTGTCATCATTTTTTCCAGATTGTGCAAGGATATTAGTGATTAAAGGAAAGTAGCAAGCTCCGTTGATAGCAAAATACTGTGGAAACCCTTTGTGTGAGTGTGTTGTCAAAAGGAAAGTTACTGCAGGTGCATTGAAAATATATTTCAACATTTAATCGAATACAATGAAATATGTTTGAAAGAATTTGTACTTAATTTCCAAGAAAACAGATAAGAGTTCTTTGTTTTTATAAATAATATATGACATTAATGCAAAGGAACATATTTTTCTAACGAGAAGCCATACAATTTGTTATATTTATTATATTGTATTTTGTTACAGGTGATAAGCACGATAAAATACATTGTTAATTGTTGTGTCTTCTGGACGAACGTGACAATAGTAAAAATTATGTCAGTATTGAATCAAAGTGGAGAGGATGCAGTGGAGTGTCCATTGTGCATGGAACCATTAGAAGTGGATGATTTAAACTTCTTTCCATGTACCTGTGGTTATCAAATATGCCGATTTTGTTGGCATAGAATACGTACGGATGAAAATGGTTTGTGTCCTGCATGCCGGAAGGCCTATTCTGAAAACCCCGCTGATTTTAAGCCTCTTACGAAGGAAGAAATTGCAAGGTATTTTTTATACCATTAACAAACTATTTGTCATATGTACAGCAATTGCAATGATTTCTCTCTTTTTAGATTAAAAGCGGAAAAGAGACTGAAGGATCAGCAACGTAAACAAAGAGTTACAGAAAATCGTAAACATCTAGCAAATGTGAGAGTAGTTCAAAAGAATTTAGTATTTGTAGTAGGATTACCAATGCGATTGGCAGATGCAGATGTAAGTTCTTTCTGGTGAAAGATGAATGATTAGATTTAATTTATATAAGTAATATGATAGTAATAGTAAAAAATGGTAACAATAATGTCTACTATAGGTATTAAAGAGACACGAGTATTTTGGGAAGTTTGGTAAGATTCACAAAGTTGTGATTAATCAGAGCACTTCCTATGCTGGGTCTCAAGGACCCAGTGCCTCGGCGTATGTCACCTATCAAGTACGTTGCATCTTTTATATTTATTGAGGTTAGGGCATTATATATGAAATGTTACCGAAACCTCATTTTAATAAATGTATCAACAGCGTCAGGAAGATGCTCTGCGTGCTATAGAGGCTGTGAATAATATTGTTGTGGATGGACGGACAATAAAAACATCATTGGGTACAACAAAATACTGTTCACATTTTATGCGCAATCAGGCATGTCCAAAACCAGATTGTATGTATTTACATGATCTTGGGGACCAGGAGGCTTCGTTTACGAAAGAGGAAATGCATCAAGGCAAACATCAAGAATACGAACGCAAGCTTGTGCAATCTTTACATGCTCATGCGTCTGCATTGCAGCGGTAACAATATACAAATTTATCGCATCAAACGATTACTGTGTAATAAAATTAAAATGTAACACACATTCTTCTATTATGTAGAAAACCAACACCGTCGCCACCTGTTACAAGTAGTATTGGTAGAGAAAATGGAACTACAAATTCACAAGCCAAAGAAGCATGGCCCTCGTTACAACCAGGACAAACAAATAGTAAGCATTGTTTAAATGAATACAGATATTTAAGTAAAATATTGTTATTATCTCTTATGGATGACACCGTACAGAATATGTTCATCTTATAGCAACCTCTATTTAAAAATATTTGCCCTTTGCAGATACACAAACAAATTGTAAAGAATCATCACCACCTACGCAAACAACTTCGCAGCAGCATAGCATAATGAACGGTAGTGGGGTAACAACCCAGCAAACACATATATCATCTGGAGGTTCCATGCATCAACAAAATAACAATAATAAAGGGGAAAACGGTATGGGATTACGCAGAGGCAAAAGTAATAGTGAAAGTAAGGCACAAGCAGCACGAAATAAACATAAAAATTGTCAAAACAAAGAAAAACACAGTACTCGAACTACATCACGTTCTGAATCAAGCTCTATTAGTGTGCAAAATAATGTGCAACCACAGATGAATGGTCCAAAGGATATAAGAAATTTTTCAGCTGAAACAAATAGTGACGTATTGCAAAAGTCAGGCAATAAGTGTAAGGTGGAACAACAACAACAACAGCAACAGTCTAGCAAAATTTCTAAATCGGCACAACAGCCATCCAACGAACTGAAAATAAACGGTGTAGTACAAAACGGGGAGCGACGGCATTCGGATAGTGAAACGGATCAACAACGAGAAGGTAGTACACCAGCTAGTACAATTTCAAGTTCAGAAGATTCTAATGTAAATCATCAAGTGGAACACTTAGTGGAATCAAGTGAGGAGAACAATGGTGCTGCAATTTTAGGTGAGTTCCTTATACTCGTCGTCATTTCTCTATGCATCGACTTTCTGCTTTTAAACTGAATGGATAGAAATGAGTGTACATGTGTAGATAAATGAAAAATATGTAAAAAAAAAAATATAATTACAGATTTTAATTTTTGACTTAAACAATATATTATTTTAAATAGTAATAGTTACAATGTAATATTAAAGTCATCCCAAAATTTACAATAATAAAATGTGATGCTCTGCCATTAATAACAATCATAGAAAGTTTATATAAAATACCTTTAGAATGAAGTAATGTGTATACGATTCTTTCCCAAAAAATATAGTGCCAATCGTTCTGTTATAAATGTCAAAGCTTTGCATTGTTTTGTACTAAACATACAAGTATTGCATGATTTTAGATTATCACATATTTTCTTATATGTTACAATGTTCATAAACCTTTGTGTAAAAAGCATAAATAATTTTATAATATATAGTTCCTAAAAAGGACATACATCTTACAAAATATCTATAGACATTGTGAAATACATAGCTTTTTCTCAAGATGTAATTGTCACAAGTCAATACAATATTATAAGTAAAGAAATATATTACATTGCATAAGTAACTATATGAGAATAGACGAAGTATTTATAATGAGTTGCAAAGAATTCAGATTGTGAATCTTGAATTGATATAGACATTGATATATGCCAAAATAAAGAGAATACTTGAAAACAAGAAGTAGCTGTCTATTGTATTTTTGTATACACTTAACTTTATCCTTCTTACAAAATTTTGTAAAAAATATAAAATTGTACAACACTTGCCCAGAACAATATTTTGTTGACATATTTTTATTTTCAGTATATTAAACAGAAAATATACATTTAACATGGAAAATTAATTGTTCAGGTAGGTATCAAATTCTACTGTTTCAGTATCATTTTCTGGGCACGCGTCTGTATATTTTTTTGAATTGATTATTAGCAACTAAGATTATTAGAAGCTGTTTATTCTGGCATTCTGATAATCAATAAATAAATGACATCTTGATCGCGTCTCGTAGTGTAGCGCTATGTGCGTATCGTGTCTAGGTTCATCACCTGCTAGCACAAACTCGTCGCAAGGTGCCAGTCAACAACCACCACCAGGGTTGCATAATGGGTCTCAAATGCAACTCAATCATCGGTCAATCTTTCAGGCGGACAATAATAGTTTCTTCAGTACAAATACCTTCCAGAAAATATCTACTACCGCCTCAGTCACACCTAATTCTTTAGCAGGCATGTACTTTAAATTCTTTTGTGACTGTTCTAATGAGAAAATGTCCCTTTTCTAACATTATTTTTACATACAAAATTTCGAATTAATTTATATCACAATGTCGAAAATTTTGATGTATGCCCATTTAATTATTTATTTTCTTTTTATAATGTTGGTTAATATTAAATGAATTTTTTCTTGTATGTAGCAAATACAAATTTGGATTGGACGAGTACAGGCTTGGCTTCCATTCCCGATTCTTTACCAACTGTTCATTCAAGTGAAGATTGGCAGGCAGCATTTGGCTTTCAGCCTGAACCTACACGATCAAATCATGTGCGAAAAACTAGTCCTTCCAATTCACCACGAGTAAATTTTAATTCTGAAGACTTTACAGAAGATGAAGTATACAATAATTCACAATATAATGCAATCTCAGAATCTTCAGGCACTTTTGCGACAAGTTTGCTTGTTAATTCACCTGCATCTAAATTTATGGCAGATTTTCAGCAAAACTCATTACAACAAAGGCTTGCTATGCAGGTAGGTTTAACAAGGTTGCAGAATATTTGTAACACTTTAAAGCACACTCTGCTATGTAAATAATTCATTCTATTTGAATTGTTTTAAAGGCGCAGCAGAATCAAGAAAACTGTGAATATATAAAACAGAATGGACATGCAACTTTAAAAGAAGTTCAAAATCATCGTGAATCTGGATCTGATGTAAAAGCAGACGATGATTTAGGTTTTGATCCTTTTCATGAAACACAAAAAGCCCTTGCAGAACTTATGGAGAATGAAATGCAATTACAACAACAAAGATTATTTCAACAACAGCAGCAACAGCAACAACAACAGCAGCAGCAGCAACAAAGAGAACGAGAGGAGCAAAGCAGGGTACAACATCAACAAAGTCTTGCAAATCTTGGCCAACAACACTTTCCACAGGTAAAAGGAGTGTAAAAAAAAAAGTAAAATAACAAATTACATCTTTCATATCAATGATATCTTATGATAATTGCAAAATTGTTTGAAATTATAAAAAATGGGTAATTATTTCAGGTTGCTCATATAGCACATCTACAGCAACAAGCACAACACTTGCAAAATTTGCAAGTTCTGCAGCAGTCGCATTCCCTCCTGTCTCGTCTTCCGCAGAATCTTCTTCAAAGTGGTGCACAGAGTCCTGCTCAGAGTACTGTAACGGCGGCTAATCTGGCACAGCGCAGTCGTCTCCCTCCACCAGGTTTTCCTGGTGCTACGCCAAATCACATGAACTCTTTTGGTCTTGGTATACCGCGGCCTGCCCCTACAAACAATGCCCTCACGGGTTAGTGTTTCTCCAATTTTTCCAACATCTGGAATCATAGCCCACAGTGCGTGAATTTACATACGTATGAATACATAATGTCTTCATAAAATAAATAGTAAATTTTATAAGTTTAATGGTAAGAGCAGTATAGCAAGGAAGAAAAAATTAAAAATGTATACATGACAAGGAATTATTCCGTAATTGTATAAATTATAGTATAATATGAAATTAAAACTCCTTTCAAACATAGTATTTTTGGCATCATGGATAATACTAACAAATTTTAAATATGTCGTACTTCTTTTACATTGAGGTATATAGAGCATTTAATTAATTGTATATTTCAATATATTAAATACTGTCGTGTAAGTTCAGTTTCATTCAAAATTGGCTTTTGTTGTATATACACATTTGCATAACAATTGTGGAAAAATTTTATTCATAAATGATTCGTCTAGTATATTGTTTACAGGAACACAGCCATCACAGCAAAGTGCGTATCTTCCAAATGGAAATCCTCTACTCAATACACAAGGTAATCATTTTTCCAATAAGATTTATTTTTATAAATATAAGTTCTCAGTATGTTTTATTAAAATTTTCTTACTGTTACTGGAGTAGGTATTAGCAAATGTGCAGGCGATACAGTTTACACATTGAAAGATTGGTGTGAGATAAGTAATCAACAACAACAACAACAGCAGCAGCAACAACAACAGTTTCATCACCAAGCATTACATCAGAAGGGAGGATGGAACAACTTTGGGCCTATTGCGGATTGGACTTCAATTGATCCAGCCATTGTTAGTTCATCTAGGCCTCTTCCATTCCAAACTACTAGCACATGGCAATTTCCACATGTTCACCCTTCTCACACAGTATCTCACAATGCGCAACAGGTTACACAGCTACAAATACAGTATTGAAGTCAATCACTGTATTTAATTAATTTTCTAATTATAATATTTTTTATTTTTCAGGAACAGAACGCACCAGCTCAACATTGGGCAATGCAGCCACCGCCGGGTTTTGCTGCGCCTGCAACTACAGGACAACTGTCTAATCAACAAGCAAGCACAGCTGCACAGCCGCACACCAAACTTATCTCTGCAGGATCGGAAATTGAGAGTATGTTTAATTCCCATTCATAACGTATTTACTTAAAAAATTATATTAACACAAATCTTTATATTACAGATTTATAAAGATTACAAATACACCAAGTCTACAAATGACATGGTGAAATATTCGTATGCGATGAGATGAAAGGCAGCAAAGAAATTGAAACGACAGTCTGTAACGTATGTTTTCTTTAACATGTGTTTACATCTGCCTTCAACTACTGTATAATATTTGCTGCAGTCCTACTGTATGAGTATTTCCTATGAAAAGTGAAGAAAAGTATATTTTGTTGAATAATTTGAGTACGTTTAAAAAACTATTGACAAAAATAATTTTTTTCTGATATCAGTAAGATCTAAGATACACTAAAATTTCAATATTAATTCTACCATTATCATATGTCAGATCTGAAATACACTTCTAAAGCAAATCATAAATAATTTGATAATTAAAACAACTAGTTAAAATATGTTTAATTATATTCCATAAAATCTTCTATAACTTCATTATACTTTTTAAGCATTGTTATAACAATATGGTATTTTGAAACAAATATCAGCTCTATTGGTTACAGTGAAGTAAAAATTTTACAATAATAGAATACACATTGATCTAAAAAATTAACTGTTTTATCTGGAACATTGAAAAAGATTCATGCAGTTTTGTGTCATTATTCTCTAGATCTTTAATTAATATAAAGGAGACTAATACTCTGATACGAGGTAATAGCAACTCATTGCTTTATTGCATTATAAAAAAACATACTAACTTAATATTTAATTAAACTTCAAGTCTATCAACTTTGTTATGAATACTACAGGATTTATAATCGATGTAACGTTAAGTTATAATCAAATATACAAAATTGTATTAAAGGAAAGATGCAGCTCAAGTAATACGACATTATCTTGAAGGAATAAAGAAATCTTACACGTGTGTGAGATACAGAAAACTACGTGCGGCTGTCGAGAAAATTAATATAAATGGGCCATATCTCAGATCACAGGTGTATAAATACGAACTCGATATACGATAACCTGCAGTGTCTGAATGATAGTAACTCAATACAAATCGTTACGTTGAATGATTTACTTTAACAGCAGATTGTGTTAAACATATCTGCTGCCTTAACGTAAATAACACGACACGATACATATACAAGAAAATGATTGAGATAATGAACATATGATTATTATAAATTTAACTGATTTAAGGTAATCAAGAAATATACGATGTGCGCAAAAAATGATTACAAACATGATATTCGATTTTTTAAGTCCTCCTACTTCCTTTATATCCGTATCATGTATTGTGCTCATTGTTTTTCTTATATTTTTCATGTATATATTTTCATATAATCATTTAACATGTATATAAAATGTTATATGTATATACAAAACATTTTGTGTAGTACACTATTTATTCGCGTTGCATCTAGTCAAATTATACATATTTAAAAAGTAACATTATGTTTTCTACACTTAAATGTACTTTTTAGCAAAAGAACGACGCAAAATTATGACATTAAATTTAAATTTATTTATTTCTTATGTATAAATAACAAAATATTTTATTCTATACGGCATTACTTACATCACTATCGTTATTTTGTATACACAGATCGGACATTGTGTATTTAGGATATAATATGGAATAGCATTATGAAAAGCTTCATAATTTGTATATATTGATCATAAAAAGTAACATAATACATTTATTTTTCATATACATGTAACGGTTAATCTACAATTTCATAATGGTTAAACCAATGCCTAGTTTGGATTTTACCATGTAATATGTACATCCTAATATAGTAAAAGTCTATTAAATGTGACATGTATATACTCTTACACAAAGACAAAATTATGTACCATCCAGTCATAGTGCATTCTACTTTTTGCCTAACACAACTAAGCAACAGGTTCTACAACTAAGTTCCAATGATGATTCAACTATACATCAATGACTCGTATGAAATATAAAAAATTCTTCCAGTTGCTAATAAGACTTTCAAAGAAGTTGACCTTCTGTCGTGTCGTTTGGTTTTTTATTTGTTCTATTTTTTAAACTTTTACGAGTTAAACCCCAAAATGATTTAGGTTTCAGATTACTATCTACTGCTGTGAATTTCCAACCCATATGAGAATAACAATTTTTACAATTTGCTATTGTCCAAGCATATCTATAAAAACAAACGAAATTAGTTAACTTATAATCATTTTACGAAATTTATGCTAAATACCCATTTAATTACCCGGGGAACCAACTATACTCTGTTGAAGGTGGATGTGTACTAAGCTTTAATCCTTCTGCATGATAAACAGTTATTGTTTCGTATATGTCACCAACACCATTACAGTAAGTACTTTGAAGGCCTTCTTTACTCATTGGAAACATGTTTGACTGATGGGCGATAAAAGCATCACAATGTGAACAAACGAAAGATCTGTCCTAAAAAATATAATTATTTTTTCACATAATGCATTGCATGAGAATATAAACATGGGCATCATTCTATGCAGTAGCATATATATAAGTTTCATTATTTTACCTCGATAAGATATTTTATTTCTCTCTGTAATCTTTCAATAGCGCAATCATAATTTAATAAATCGATTCTTTCGTTATCATCCACTAATACATTTTGTGCCACCCAAAATGATAATTCTATTGGATCTTTTGGTATGTTACCACCTCCTACAAAAATAATAGTACATACAGCTTTCTTTTAAAGATTTAAAAATATACAAATAATATAATATTACTAACGTTGTTCAAGAAATTGTAAATGTTGCCGTATTTTCCAAGAAAGTCTTAAAGGATCATACTGCTTGTATATCCAAGCTGGCCATGGAGTTATTATAGAATCTATTTTTTCTACAAATTCTTGCTGTTTCATTTCTTGCTCATTGGTTGGTTGTATTCGTAAATGATCTAACGAAGCTAAACGATAATCCAAAAATGGTGGATCCAAGGTAACTTCTGGTAAAACTTTAACATTTGCAGAAATCATGTCATAGCCCTAATATACATATACATATACATGAATATATTTAAGAACGACCTTTCTTCTCTACACATAATGTAATTTCACAAACCTGCATGATAACTCTTAATATCTTAAACCGTTGTCTGCCCTTGGCTTTCAATCGAAAACTTGATACACCAAGGTCTCCATCATAATATTCATATATTTCAGCTGTTGTACCTATACGTACCATCTTTTCATCGCCCAAACATACAACACCAAATATACGATCTTTTTGAATGCAATTTTGTAACATATTAATAGTTTGTAAACCATCTACTTTCATTGGTAATGTTTGTCCAGGAAATAAGATAATAGAATGTTTTACTAACAATGGCAGGTTTCTATAAATTCCATCATCAAGCAATGTTCTTCCTCTGAGTTCTTTCAGATTATGTCCCAGATACTATTAACATATAAGCAATAATATATGTGCAGATAAGAATATTGTTTTATAGTAAACAGAAAGAATAGCTTACGGAATGTGTAGTTGGAAGTGTCAGGTCAAAAGTACTTTCAGAAGGTACTGTTGCTTCTTCATGTTCATCATTTTCATCATTTTCTGTGTGAAGAAGATAATGAACGGCATGTACAAAGTTATCATCTAAAAGTTGTTAAATGAGTACATATATGTATATGGCGTGTGATGTGTGCGTCATTTGCCATAATCTCTAAAGTATACAATAGCATAAACTACTAAAATGTATTATAATAATAAAATCCATTAAATTAAAATGGAAAATAATAAAAAATATAAGAATAAATTATTTCAAGCATTATTTATCTGAACGCATAAAAAACTTAATTGGTAACCTTAAATAATGCATATTTATAAGTATTTTTATATACATATAAATAGTCAACCTAAAAAATTTAAAAATAATATACCCAACGTTCGAAAATCGTCAGAATCACTGGAACTTTCTGTATCTCCAAGATCCATTGTTATTCACCGGTTGTATCTCTTACGAAAGTGGCTATGTAAAATTAAACGAAGTAAAATAATTAAAACAACCGACACTTGGTATTTTTTACTTTAAAACAACATAAAATTTAACATAAAAGGGTTATGTACATATTACACGCACTCAATCCGTATTCAAAACGTAAAAATCTTTGCAGACATTCGTTGGGTGGCAGCGAATGAGTTCTACTGGTGTAACACAGCTATAAAGAGTTTAATATACATATGTCATTAGTCTATTACACATATGGATAAGGTTGGAAATAGTGACGTTATGAAATATAAGAGAAAATCATAATTTTATATACAGCTATAAGTAAACATCGCGATCGTGCCAATAAGAAGTTGTCATTTTTGGACGACAATCGATTTTTGTAGTGTATTGATAACTTATGCGTAAGATCAGTTTCATAAACATTAAACATACATTTTTGTCCAACTTTTAAGAAATAACATATAAAATGTTTAAGTTCAGCATGATGCAATAAATATTCGTTGTATTTTAAAAAACAGTTCGTAAGGAATTAATAAATTTAATTTATAAGTGTGTACGAGGGTTAGGGGTTGACTGTCTATATAGATGTAAATCCTTGGTAGGGTTATTTGGTACAATATGGCCACGGGCGATATGTCGGTGTTTTTGTCATTGTAAAAATTTCAATAAAACAGCGCCAATGATTCTTATCATATAAAAAGTGTATCACTGCACGTTAATAATGAATAAATTAACTATAAAAGGGACGAACAGCGATGATACATATGCCATAAATACAGAAATTTGTATTAAAGACGAGCAACACATGTTGGGCGATCGAGAGCTAGAACAGGTGGTGTACGACAAACGATTATTAATCGAAGTATCTGATCCTTGCGTGAATGTGAGGCAACAAGGATTTTTAAAAAGAAAACAAAATAGAGAAGCATATATAAATGATTTCAGGAATTACTTTTATGAACAAATTTATGCTATTTTTCTCTTCAAAAATGGAATTAATTTTATCTGATCAAAAGATAAAATTGAAAGGATAATAAAAGAATGAATAAGTGTGTTATTATACGATAAATAACACCGCAATGGATTAACAAATATATCACTTTAATGTTTCACAAATGAAGTTAAAAAACATCTAATCTATTATGGAAGTTTTATGGAAGAGCTTCAAATTCAAATATATTCTTATTTGTATCTTTATTACTTTTATCATGTCCTGTTTGATAGGTATTGTTCCTATCAATATCGGTGAATGTTTTACTTATAATGAATATAATATTTATTATTAGCAATTTTATGAAAAAAGATAATAATATATTTTATTATAATTTTAGATGAATGCAAGTGTGAAAGTGATGTTTCGATGAAGCAATATAATACACAACAACAATATAATACACATAAACAAGATATCAAGCCACACAAAAATTCTGAAAAATCTGAGTATCGCTTAGCTATTCTTGTACCATTTAGAGATCGTTTTGATGAATTATTGATATTTGCGCAACATATGAAGGAATTTCTAGATAAGCAAAATATAGATTATCATATATTTATATTAAATCAGGTATACTTTTTAAATGAAATTTATACAATATTTAAACCTTGTTGAAGTATCACATTACAATAATTTTGTATTTTATAGTTTGACAGATATAGGTTCAATCGAGCTTCCCTAATTAATGTTGGTTTCCATGAAACTAGTAAAGATTTTCATTATGTAGCCATGCATGATGTCGATTTATTGCCATTAAACAATGAATTATTATATGTATATCCCAGCAAAGGCCCTTATCATATATCGTCTCCAGATTTGCATCCTCGCTATCATTATCCTACCTTTGTTGGTGGCATATTACTTATTACAAGGTATTTATATTTTAAATAATGATTACACAATTGTTTAAATGACATTACAAATTAGAAGTTTTATTCATCATTGTTTTAGAGAGCATTATATGCAAGTAAATGGTATGTCAAATAAGTATTGGGGTTGGGGCCTTGAGGATGATGAATTCTATGTTAGATTGAAAGAAGCAGGTTTAAGTATAACACGGCCACAAAATATATCCACTGGAACGCATAATACATTTAAGTACGCTTTAATATCATATTAGAAATAATATAGTTCTAAATTTATATTGTACATAAAATTAGTCACTGATAAATATATGATGGTACTAACAGTACTAATTTCATAGTATGTAAAATTGTAATCATATTTATTTCAGACACGTACATGATAGGAATCATAGAAAACGTGATATGATGAAATGTTATAATCAGCGGGAAGTTACTAGAAAACGAGATAGAGAGACTGGTTTAAATAATGTCTCCTATAAAATAATGAATAGAATTAAAATGACAATTGCTGACACACCATTGACTGTGCTCAATATTTCCTTGATGTGTGATAAGTCCAGTACACCTTGGTGTGAGTGTGATAAAACTAGTGCTTCAAAAGATATAAAACCCAAAGAAAAAAAAAAGATAAATAATAATAATAGTAATAGTAACAACAATAATAACAAAGGTAAATCTGATACAGCATTATAATTACATCATTATTGTATTAAACAAAAGGTTACAATCATGTATATTAAAGTAATTAATGTACCTTGGATTGTTTGTATTTTTAGAATATTTTTTGTATAATTTTTAGTTAGTAAATTACATTCATAGTTGAAAGTGTTATGTATCAAATACTCAGAAGAATCAATGGTAATGTAGAAGTTACGATGATTGATTGATAAACAAGTTTTCTTATGCTTTACATATTTTATACAAGGAATATAATAATGTAACATACAACAGATGATTTTTACGAGTATTAATTTAATTAACTAAAATTCGCTAATCAAATGCATTTTTATCATACAGAAGATATAACATGTAACTTTTATACTGTTTGTACATATTATTTACACCTAAAATTATTCATGACCGCATTTTACAATAAATAATAGTTTGAAATGCTTAATGATTATTGTACAATGACAAAGAACGAAAGTATTCAAATATTAAGATCTATATTTCTATACACCTATATCTGCAATGAGTAAAAAAAAGTAAAATGATTGATTGAATATTGTATATATGTGGCTACATGACAGCACTCAATTGTTCCATAAAATGTTCCTTAAGTTCGTGCGAAGTAAAATCATCGCCGTCATTATTTTCATTAAAAATATCTTGAACTGTTCCTGTTATTGTTTCTATAGTATTTAATTCTGTTGTTTTACTATCTGATATACTAGATGATGCTGGTGCAGCAGAATTTTTTGTATCTATTTCTGTTTTATTCCTTAAACGAAGTAAATCTTCTGATTTCTCTATTTTGTTTGAAATATTTTGATTTGCTTCATCGTTACTTTGGTCATCGGAAAAATTGTTACTAAAAAATCTTTTTAAAGCTACTAAAGGAGGTAAAGGGAAACCATAATCAATTAATTTAATGTACCCATTCTTTCCACAATCTTTCCTAATTGCTATGGCAGTTTTTAAAACTTTTTCTGAAAATTCTCCTCTACTACTGTCAATTAGCATTTCATTGAACCAACTCATTTTCTCATCTAACAATTTCTTGCGTCTCATAACTGTTTGCATATTTAACATTTTTCTTCTGTAAGTATTCGTATTTTTCTCTGCTCTTTCAAGATATTTAGAAGCTTTTTCTAGTTTCCAGTTAAGTTCTTTTATTTGATCATCTTTCTGTTTTATATGACCCTCTAGTTTCCTTTTTTGCTGGGATTCTAATGTCATAGTTTTCATTAATTTTTTATTTACTACTTCCAAGTAATTCACTCTGTTTGATAAATCTTCAATTAATCTTTGTTTTGATTCTAAATTTTTTTTATTACTTATCAATGACTGTGTAGTTAATGTTCTTGTATTTAATTTATGTGTTAATGTTTCAACTTCCTTTGTTTTAGTTTGAAGTAATTTACTTTGTTTCCTTAGATTATTCTCCATTTCTTTAAATACAATTAATCGATTAGTCAATTTCTCAATTACTTCTTCTTGCATTTTTGATCTTTGTTGCAGAAGTTCATATTCATAAGATGTGTTCTGGGTAGTCAAATTTCCTAATAACTCTTCCATTTTATTAGTACTATGATTGGCAATGTGAGAACTATTGTATAAATTCAACATTTTTTTCTCTGCTGTAGAACATGCAGAATTTATGGAAAAATTACCTTTGTCAGAATTAACAATTGATTCTGTATTTATTAATTCTCGTATATTTTTGTTTACTTTTAGATATTCTTGAACTGTTTCAATGTTATTGGAACATGTAACATTTTTTCGTAGGAAATCATTTTCACCTTTTATCAGCATATTACCATGATTGTCATATAATCCTTTTGAGATGTTGGGATGATTTACAGGATAACCCTTTAACTTTATAACAGATGTAACGATAGATCTATTATTATAATTTTTATAAGAATTATGAACTTCTTGGAAATTATGTTTTTCATCATTTTCTGCTGTTAGCTCCTGAACAATATCACATACGTCATCGGGATCACCAGTAACTTTGATTGTGAACTCTGCTTTTCCCATTTGTGAAGGATCATTGTTAGCATTTATATTTCCTTTGTTACTGATCTTCATATCGACCTTCATTTGTTTATCTGCATTATTATCTGAAATATCACTATTTGCAATATTTAGATCTTGTTCAGATGTACTACCAATTGACTTTTTTATGGATTTCATAATTTCTTCTCTAGTTCTCTTTTTACGTTTCATAGCTGCTCTCATATTTGGTATAACATGTACTTCATCCTTACCAAAATTATCCTCTATATCTTCATTATAGACTTTTTTCTCTTCTTTGATACAAAGAATACTATCAATATTCAATACAGAATCTGTAATTTCATGAGAATTTGAACATGAATTACTAGCACATGAAGCAGGTGGAAAAGTATCAACCTTTTCATCTCCGCTTTCAGTACCAAAAATTATTTCAACATTTTCCCTATTGTCAATAAGAATATCTCCAATTTCATGTTTTATGGATTCTTTGTATTCCATTCCTGTTACCGACAGAATTTTATTATTGATATTGTGTAAACTTACATCTGTGTTTTTTTCTATTTCATCCTGCTTCTTACCAACACAATTAACTTTACTTTTTTCTGTATAATCTTCATCATTCATAGTTCTTCCATCACAGATTTGCTTCAACTTTTCTTCTATTTCATCATAATTGTCTTCAAATTTATTATTTGCATTTTCTATTTTTATTTCTGCTTTCACACACAGATTTACACTATTGCTTTGTGTAAAATCTTGATCGCCATTAGTATTGCCAGCCATCTTATTACTTTCATTTGTATGTATTGTAGTATTGTTTTGTTTCCTAAAATTATCTGTTTCTGTGTTACATTCATCTGAGACTATAATTATACTATCTCGAGTACTGTTAGTAGCTACGTGATCTGTCATATGATCACTGTAATTATTCCTTATTTTTGTAACTTGATAAATACTATCTGTATTCTCAAAGGTCAAAGACTGAGAGATTTCATCCGTATCTTGATAATCTGAATCTTTTCCCTCTATATTTCCTGTGGATGAACATTCTGTATCAATCTCAAGATATTCCATGCTTTGACTACTTTGACAATCTTTTTCCCTCTTTGTGTGAACTAGTTTCTTACGTTTTTTTGGAGACTTTCTAGTTGATGTCACAGTAAATATAGAGGGTATAGCATTTTTTTTTAGTCGGATTCTACCACTTTGTGTTATGGACCACTCTTGTGGTTCAAAATGTACATGACAAAGAAAAGAATTATTTGAAGGTTTCCAATCTGCCCTAGCCACACGTTCTTGCCAGATTTTTCTTAATTTTGGATCACGAGGAAAACATTTCATAATATAGCCTTTTTCACTGCGATTATTGCAGCCAACTGCTGCGCAACCAGGCATCTTTAAACATCCAAACACTTGGTTGACTTGAAGACAATTTACTTGTAGATAACCTACAATAAATATAAAAATGAATATTTAAGATCTTTTAAAAGGTTATATAAATACACAATTAAATCATTACCAAGTCATTATGAATTATTGAGTGTGTTTTCTTTTGTAAAACTTTTTTATAGTATTATAGTAATCTAATAGATGATGTATTATTAAGAAGCTGTATTTCACTAAACTTCATATATAAAGACTAATTCAAACACTTCAAATTTTATTGTATCAAACAAACAAACAAATTGTGTGACATAAATGACAATTTTTTTGACACGGTAACGTGTCCGTTAGTTAGTGCATTTATTATTAATAGCGAAGTTTATGCGATTATATGGTCGCATACTTTTTTTTTGTAAATTTTATCTCAACGTGAGACGTGTATCCAATTAGCAGTCAATTATGTTGACATAAAAGAAGCTACCAACAAAGTAAGAACTTGGATATACACTTACAGTTCTGTAATCTTGTTACTATATTTGTGCAAAAAATATAATAGAGTACTTAGTTAGTGTATTTAGTCGTTATTTATTAATAAAAATTTGATAATACTGCTTAAAGATTTTCATAATTAATTCGAAAGGTTAAGGAACTTGAAAATTCAACGCGCAAATTATAACCACAGAGTGAAGGATAACGTTAGACTTCGATAATCTATCGATATTTATCGATCATTTTCATATAGACTTATCCTCGATTAGATAAGTTGGTGCTATCGATACTTCGCGAGTTTGTAATATAGCGCGAAATATAACTTTATAATATTCTTCTTTTTCTTCTATCATGTGGCTATGACGTTTATAATATTCGGTTTCACTTTGCCGATCGACACTTCGCTATTCTCAATTCTGGTAAATAATTTTATCCTATTCGTACCTTTTTGACTTACGCGAAACACTTACACGATATTCAATTGTTTGGCATATATGGATACATTTGAAAGATACATGGATAAATATGATAGCGAAAAACTAAAATTTTTCTTCAAAATCGGTCGGCAACCATTTTAATGTTATCAAATATTCTGACGTTATTCGATTTTACAAATTTTCCCAGTCGTTTCTTCCTAGCTGCAAATATCCCTAAAAAGTACATGTGCTTCTAACATAGCGTGAGTGGCGCCATGATTTCTAGGGAAATATATCAGTAATGTCTTCTCGACGATTTGAGAGAGACAGAGAGAATGTATTTTGAGTTCACTTTATGATTAATTAATAGACACAAAAACAATGGCTAAATATTTAATACAAATTATTATAACCGGTACACAAGTTGTCGGTAAAGCGTTTGCACGAGCAGTACGTCAAGAAATAGCAGCGAGTCAAGAAGCTGCACGCAGAGCTGGTGGTGGTGTAAGAGGCGCGCAACATGCAGCCTCCAACATTCGTACTGGCATGCCTTTGGACGAGGCACTACGTATTCTTAATGTAGAACGACCCGATCAAACGGAACAAATTGAACGTAATTATAAATATCTTATGGAAGCAAATGATAGGTCCAAAGGTGGGTCATTCTATCTACAATCCAAAGTTGTTAGAGCGAAAGAACGCATTGACGAAGAGATGAAGTATTATAAACCACCACCTTCCAATATAAATTCAACAAAACAAGGAGCTTCTAAATCAGTCTAGTGTACTTCTCCATAGCATAGATTTTCCTATTAAATTTTAGGAACCTGTACATAATATGCTATATATAATACTGTTAATAAATAGTACAAACTCTGCGATAATTTAAAATATATAATTATAATTATAACTCATTTTGCTTGTTGTGCAGACAACATTACCTCTCAAACAATTATAAACATTTATATCCAAATTGTAAAAGACTATTCTATTTTATATTATATTGCATAAATGGATATTTTGCAATGATATGAGCCTATGATTTTTGAGATATCTATATAAATAATTTATAAATGCTTTGAAAATCGTGGTATTCTATATAAAAGTGCACAGTCATTAAATCTGGTGGAAAATTGAGAAGTAAAATTGTATCTGTGGTTAAAAGAAATATACAGAAATTTTTATGAAATAATTTATATTCAAGAGATATATTGTTTTCTTGATAGTCTTCTGGATATAAGTACTCGCTCTTATACGAGTCCTTTCAGGTACATTTTTAAAATCTTAATACATTAATCCTGCTACCTTTGCATCTTGCGGTTCTATTCTATTTTGAGTTTGACGAATACTTAGTCGCTCTTGATTATGTCGAACTGACCACAAATTTGGTAAATATCGAGGCCTCATAGTGGTAAGAAAATGTTCTCTCCACATTCTTTCCAATTCCACAAGACCACCTTCTTTTCCTTCAAAATATTGAACCACCTATAATCAATAAATTACATAATATTAAAAGTAGTTTATTAATTAACATTTTTGTTAAAAAAATAAACATACTTTTAAGCCATGTGGTTGATGTTTCAGTTGATTAACTGAAGAAGATAAAGCATTTTTCAATTCTTCATCCAATAAATCAAGTAGAATTGGAGTAACTTCTTGCTGCCCTGTGTATTCTAGAACAATATTGGTAAGTTCTTCCTGTCGTCGAAGTGGTAACATAGACTTGTCACGTAAAGCTTTAATAGCACAATGCAATCTTCTCCAATTGCTTATGCTTCTATCGCGTACATGAGTAAGTGGGCCTGCCAGAGGGGCATTGCACAATTCTGCAAGCTTTCTTCTGAGCTGCAAATCATAACTGTTGCTGACCTCATGGCATGTTGGACACAATAATAATACATCGTGAGACTGATGAGCTTTCATTATCACTAAAAAAAAATATTTTTATATTATTATTTAATATTAGGCTAAATATATTGTTAAGATATTCAAATGTTTTGACTTATATTAAGACAATATAGAATAAAACTGATTGTACGTGCTATTATTGTATACTACAATACTGTTATACTTGATTAATTAAATAATAGCTTACATGGGAAGTACTTGCGATATTCTCTGGGTACTACATTTTTCCGAATAAATTTTTCTAAAGCACCGCAAACGACACATTGATTAACTTTAACTTGGGTGTAATATTGACCAACTTCTCCTAATGCACGTCCTGATGGTTCAAACCTCAGTCTCACTGTATATGGTTCTTCTTCAATGACATTTGCTAAATTTTTCTTGACATACCACTCTGCCTTTTTGCGGTCACAAGTACACAATATATCTCCATCTGGTGCTTGTAAGTAGCAATTATGATATAGTGGTTTTTTTCTTGTAGGTACATTGCTTTTATGTGCAATTGTATTTACATTCAATCCCTGATTACTTATATTAGGATTCACAATGTTGTTATTGTTATTATTATATTTATTATTAATATTATCATTATAATTGTTGGTGTGCATATTTGTTCTGCGTGTCTTGAACCTTAAACACATTGTCAATAAATATTTAAAATAAATAGTAAAATACACTGTCTGTAGATAATTTTGATATTATAATTATAGGTATTACAAGGAAAAAAGAAAGCACGCATACCTCATATCGATTACTCCTGTGGGTAAACCATGAAGTTTCATGCCTTCATCTTTACACCAAATTCTCCATATGTATATTACAAATCTTTCCCATAAGGACAAGTTTTCTTTTGCTCCCTGAATTATCTATTAAATGAATAGGAAAATATAATTATAATCTATCAATTAATTATAATTTATGTAAAATATTCACAAACCTGATGATAAATAAGAACTGATGCAATAGCATCACAAGCAGCATAAGCTACTTGCTCGTCAGTAAGTGTATCCGCATCCCAATCACCACACCTCACTTCCATTAATTTATCCATTTCTATACCAAGATATTCTAAACACATAGCTGCTAAACTTTTTGGACTAGGAAGTTGAAGGCGCTCTGCCAATGTTCTTAAATCAAGTGTACCCAAAACTGTACACCCATAATCTTTTAAAATTTTCTGTCCATCTTCAAATGGAGCTACACCAACCTTAAGGATACGTTTATTGGCTAGCAATTCCTAGAAAAAAGTTTATATGTTGTTATCATTTACAATATTATTATTATTATTTTGCTGAGTTATATACCTTCAATTTTGGAGGGATAAATCCAATCTTGCCAATGCGAAATAAAGCACACACTCCATTATGTGTAGCAAGTTGGAGTAAAGACACGGGACCTTCGTTAACCCATTCACAATCAAAACCTAATATACCATCAGACGAATTGCTGTATAAAAATTATTATTTTATTAATTTTGTATAATAATAACATAATAAAGTATCAATACTAATAAACTTATTCTAAATTTAATTAAGAAATAGAGTATATATTTGAAAAGATCGTTTGGTCAATGACTTGGAAACAGAAAGCAAGAAATGTAAACAAACAAATATACAACTCTTCACTATTATTCAAATAGAATCAGAAGAACCAAAAAAAGTTTGTAGTATCACTCGAAGGTTACAGATCATTGTAAAGTAACTTGTACTCACCAGCAAATACGTTTAATGGCGTAATCGCATTTTTCTAGGGAGTCAGCCAAAATGATTTGATCTAATTTAATCTTTATTTCTTTTTTATCGTTATTATTTGATTTATTATTTCTACGTTTTATACCGGAATAAATATTTTTTACACCTCGAAGCATGTTATTGCGATACTTCGAGGCTAATAGGACAAGTCCAACAGTTACGCAAACAAGAAACATATTTTTACGTATTTGAAGCATTAATTAAAGATCAAATATGTATGTGTATATATACGTATATAAATAATATTAAAAATCCAACCATATACAATTCTTCGTTGGAATACATATACAATAATGCAATTTATACATTAAGAAATGTGTTTAGTTACTAAAGAATAAATTAACACAATTATAATAAATAAGCAATTAAAAGCTGATTCAATTATTGATAACTACATTTACAATATCGTTAATAAATAATCGAGAGTATCGAAAATAGAAAAATTTATGAGAATTATAAATAATTATGTTGAAAATTCTGCCACACATGTTAATAAAGATGAAAGTTTTTGAAAAATCACGGAAAACGTCACAGTTCACGAATTCGGACATATGTTTTAACCGAACAAGGTTCAAGGAACCCCATAGCAAATGTTACAGTACGCACGCGGCTACGGGTACACGTACGACTATTCGAAATAACCCTTACACGGTCTAATCACCGGCAAAAGGGTATATGCGTATATACAATGACATGATGGCGCTCATTCGCACCAATAAGACGAGATGAATTTCGTGTGGTGTTTGTAAACAAACGATTTCATATTTTTTGTCTCAAGTATGCTACAACTTAAGCACGGATTTCGTTACTCGATATTTCGACAATGAGCAGTAAAAGAGAAAGTACTATTTATCAAAATAACTTTCCCTCTAAACACCTAAAAGTTGTTGAACATGCTGGTAAAAAAGTGTAAATATATTTTTCACCATTTTTCCAGTGAATTCTTGCTTTATGTATTCGTGTCTTTTATTCTTGTTTTACAGAAAATCCAGGACCATCGAAAACTAAAAGTAATGTAAAACTTAATACTCTTCTTGTTAGCCCAAAACAGGTAAGGTTATATATATATGAAATTCTTCGTACTTATAAACAATTTAAGATATAACGAACAATTGTATATCTTTACAGAAAGGAAATCCTTTATTGAAATTTATAAGCAATGTACCTTGGGAATATTCAGATATTATACCGGATTATGTGATGGGAAAGACTACATGTGCCTTATTTTTATCAATAAGATATCATCAACTGAATCCAGATTATATACATAATCGCCTTAAACTATTAGGCAATGCATATAATCTTCGAGTTCTTTTAGTCCAGGTTCAAATCTTTTCTTTTATTTCAAATTTATCTGTCCATGTTTAGAAACTACCACAAAAATTACTTATTTTACTTTTTACTTTTAAAACATATAGATAGATATTGCAGATCCACATCATGCATTGAAACATTTAACACGAATTTGCATTCTTGCTGACTTAACGCTGATGTTAGCCTGGAATGCAGAGGAGGCAGGAAAAATTATTGAAACTTATAAAATTTATGAAACTAAACCTCCTGATGATATAATGGAACGCAGTGTAACTGCTCCCTATCAGAAAGTAAATATAAATCTATATTTCATTTGGTTTTTTAACTATTAGAAATATAAGTGACATTAACGTATTAACTATCGTTTTTTTACGTGTTTTTGTAGTTGATGAATGCTTTTACCACAGTAAGATCTGTTAATAAAACAGATGCAACAACACTTTTATCGACGTTTGGAACATTAAAAGAAATAGTAAATGCGCCAGCTAATACTTTAGCTCTGTGTCCTGGATTTGGATTTCAAAAAGCACAACGACTACA
Organism: Odynerus spinipes; assembly: GCA_032403825.1. Taxonomy (NCBI): domain Eukaryota; kingdom Metazoa; phylum Arthropoda; class Insecta; order Hymenoptera; family Vespidae; genus Odynerus; species Odynerus spinipes. The sequence continues at coordinate 4,397,711 of JAIFRP010000007.1, read as the reverse complement.
TAAAGTACTGCATGAACCCTTTCTAAAAGCAGAGCAACCAAAAAAATAATATGTGGTGCTTTTTTTTTTTAATAATTATCAATATTAATAATGTAATGTGATGGTAATAGAATTAAAGATGTGATAATAGCTTGTAAAAGGGACTTTTTATAATGTGGTAGGAATTAATTTGCACTATTTGTTATTATGATAATGTTATAAATAAATGAAAAAAGACATACTCTAAGACCGTGTCCTATACTTTATAAAGAATAAAATTATTTTATAAATACAGAAAGAAAATATATTTGCGCTTAAAAGTCGGTATCATTTGAATAAACGTAATAAAAGTTATCGACCTTTATCTTATGAAATCTATGTTACCGCTTGCACATTACATTCGACGTTATCAACAGAGCGTGAGAAAAAAATTATAATACCAGTACTGGAGAAATTAGAATTAAGGAGTTTTTATATTATTATTAAAATAGAGTATATCTGTAATTAAAACTTGTATTATTAAATGAAGTTATAACATTATTATTACTTTTTAAGTCGTTGTTTTGTAACGATTCCAAGAGAAAACTTCCGACTTTTAGAAATTAATTACAAGCATGAAATGGTCTTTTTCCTTATATTATTAACGACTTTGAAAAGAAGAAGGTTACTCAATTCGTTTGTGAGCGATCTTACTTTTTTTTAAACATATATTATCGATAAACTTATAGACATTTTCCTTATTTATGCCCACGCAGGCATATACACGAATGGAAAAAGCGGAAATATTAAAAACTAATATCTAAAATGTAATGCATCGCGTTATTCTTATGTAACGTTCAATATCTACTATTTAAAATTTTTGTATAAGTATACATATAAATTACTGACCAAACGTTATCGTAATGCTAATGTTTATTACAGTTACAATGACTATGCATGATATAAACAGTGGGAGAATATACTACACTTATATATTTACTATTCTTAATTCCGGATAACTCAGTATTCGTTTAAATGAAAAACGGAAAGTCGGAGATGGTGAACCTAAAATATTTGGTATTTTTAATATGTTTTGTTCAAACTCCACACTATTCCGTAGCTGGTAACTTTTTTTTTATTATAAGAGAAAATACTTAATTATATATATAATAAAAATTATCATGTAATATTATATATAAATAAAATTGAAAAGTTAATAAACGGCTTTAAAGTTGAAAAGTTCGTAATGTTCGTAGATAATTTGGTGCAATTAGTGGATTCGGTACCCGATCGTTTAATTACGGATTGTTTCTTCGGCGTTGAAACGATTTCATTTATTCTTTATACTAGGTAAGGACGCAATCTTTAACAATTGTATGATAAAATAACATGTCGATATTATTTTTAGGGATATCGAGGATGGTGTTGTTCTTACGGTAGAAAATATCACAAGCACTGACGAATTTAAAAAACATGTATTATCTCGTCCAATTGTATTCCTTATACATGGCTTCATGTCAGCTCCAAATAATTCAAATTACATTGATTTGGCCGAAGCTATATTGTTAAAAGTAAGGTGCTAGAGTGTAAAGGATGATTATCGAAAACTTTATGATAGAGAACAATATTTTTGATTAAAAAATCATTGTTTTCAGGATGACGTCTTTGTAATTTCGATCGATTGGAGAGAAGGTGCGTGCGCTGGTGGATTGTCTCTTACCGAGCTAGCCGGCTATTCCAAAGCTGCTGAGAATACACACGTAGTTGGACAATACATCGCTAAGTGAGAACAATTGAAAAGCTTCATTGATTAATTATTAACAATATAGGTATTACTTTGACTTTCTTTCTTCATCATAGTCTCACCAAAATGCTCATAGATAAATACGATGCAAAACTGCCCAATATGTTGGTGATCGGTCATAGTTTGGGCGCGCAAGTTGCGGGTTTCGCAGGGAAAGAATTTCAAAAGTTGAATGTAGGAAAGTACCCGCAAATCATCGGACTTGATCCTGCCGGACCTCTTTTCAGCGATAAAACTTGTTCAGAGAGGCTTTGTATAACAGATGCATATTATCTTCAAATTATACATACAACAATGACAGCAGGAGTTACCGAAGCTATCGGTCATGTAGATTTCTATATGAATAAAGGACATCTTCAACCCGGTTGCAATCCTCGTATGTACATATATACTGAAAATTTTCAATATTTTCATCAATTCATCTACTTTGTTGTTATACGATTAAAATCTTAATGATTTTTGTTTTAGTTGATATCTCTTGTTCTCACACAAAAGCCGTGATCTATCTTACTGAAACAATCAGACACAAATGTTGTTTCATCGGGACACCGTGGTCAAATTACTTGTAAATATTGTTATAAAAATGTTTAATTTCAATACTCAATGTAATGATATATAAAACCTTCTTCATTTATAGGATTACAGAGCCAATTTCGATGTGTACGAAATATTCTTGCGTTTGCGTTGGCTTAAATGCAAGAGATTATCCTGCTAGAGGCAAATTTTACGTTGAAGTTGAACGCAGCTCTCCTCATTGTAATAGCCATAATTTGATTCTTTAATTTAAAAGAAAGATTTTATTTTATTTATAAATTTAAATAAATGCAATGATCGAAACAAAAAGTGTATTGAATATAAACCAACCTATACGTATGTTATAATATGCTTAATATTATAATTTGCTATTTGAAACATAATTGAAACAGAATACCCAGTCGGTCAAATAAATTCCTTCTTTTAAGATAATTGGACGCTTCTTTTCTAGTTACTTTTAAAATTACACTTTTGGTAACATTGTTTATATACTTATTCATCTGCAAAACTCGATTGAATGTCATTTCGTTTATTCTATGTTTTTATTGATATTTAATTGTTAGTATTATTATCCTTGCCTAAATATTGATAGTTTCTATACTCAAAGAGTACAATGGAAACGATATTGGAGCAGCAACGACGCTATCATGAAGAAAGAGAACGCTTGATGGATGCAATGGTAAAAGAAATGCTTTATAAAAAACCAGGACATCGTGAAAACATAAATTCTGAACATCGATTAAAGATGCTACTAGATCAATATATGGATAGTACTACACATTTACAAGATTTATATGAAGATAAAGATGGCCAAAGAAAAGAGGAGGTAGGTTATTCGATCTTGTATGTATGTGAGTACTAATGTTTAATAATTTCTATGTATTTATAGGTGCAAGCACTTTCAGGTCCGAATGAATTTTCAGAATTTTATTCTCGCTTGAAATCTATAAAAGAATTTTATCGCAGACATCCAAATGAAATCAGTGTACCTATGTCGGTTGAATTTGAAGAGCTAGCAAAAATGAGAGAAAACCCTACAGAAGAGTTATCGAATCTTGTTGAGTTCACAGATGAAGAAGGTTATGGAAAGTATTTAGATCTTCATGAATGTTATGGAAAATATATTAATCTTAAAGGGATTGAAAAGGTTGATTATATTACTTATTTATCTACATTTGATCACTTATTCGATATTCCAAGAGAAAGAAAAAATGCTGAGTATACTAGATACATTGAAGCTCTTCTAGCATATTTGATTGATTACTTAAGCAGAGTCAGACCCTTGCTTGATATACATGCTGAAATTGAGGAAGCTAATAAGGAGTTTGAAGTACAATGGGAAAATAATACTTTCCCAGGATGGCCGAAGGAAACTGGAAGTGCTTTAACACATGTTGGAGCGCACTTAGAACTTTCTGCTTTTTCATCCTGGGAAGAGCTTGCATCCCTTGGATTAGATAGATTGAAATCTGCATTGATGGCCTTGGGTTTAAAATGTGGTGGTACTTTAGAAGAAAGAGCACAGAGGCTTTTTAGTACAAAGGGTGAAGCTTCTCTTGACCCCAATTTATTAGCTAAAAGTAAGAATAAAAAATCCGGTAAAGGGAAAGATACTGAGAAACAGAAGGAAGTTGCAAGATTAGAAGCTCATGTTTATAGACTTGCAGAATTAGTATCTAGTCAGCGAGTAGCTACAAAAGAAAATGTGCAAAGAAAACAGGCTAGAACTGAAGGTGAACGAGGTGATTCTGATGCAGAGGCAAGCGCTAGTGAATCGGAAGAAGAAGATGATAATGAAGTTCCTTACAATCCTAAAAATTTACCTCTTGGATGGGATGGCAAACCTATACCATATTGGTTATATAAATTACATGGTCTTAATATTAGTTACAATTGTGAAATTTGTGGAAATTTTACATATAAAGGACCAAAAGCTTTTCAAAGGCATTTTGCAGAATGGAGGCACGCGCATGGTATGCGTTGCCTTGGCATTCCAAATACTGCGCATTTTGCTAATGTAACTCAAATAGAGGATGCTCTTGCTTTATGGGAAAAGCTTAAAACACAAAAGCAAGCTGAAAGGTGGCAACCGGAACAAGAAGAGGAATTTGAGGATTCGCTTGGCAATGTAGTTAATCGTAAAACATATGAGGATCTTAAAAGACAAGGCTTGCTATAAAACATTATATTACGATTTAACAATATTATTCATAGTTTATGTAAAAGCAAGTAACACTTTCTTATTAAGTAACTGATAAAATAATTTTAATAAAAAGAATACAAGTAATTATTATTTACTATATTTCCTGTCAGCGAGGTTATTCATCCGGTATCTTATTTAAAATATCCCGTCAGCATCCTTGATAGTTTTCTCAGATTTTTAGTTTAGTTACAAAATACTAGGGCTTTTACTTCAAGTTCAAAAAGATATTTCAAGAGCCAATCAACAAAATTTTTGAACTCTACGATCTAAAAATTTTCGAAAGCGCCATCTGATACAAAGAAATATTTCTGGCTAGCAACGCCGATCGCACAGTGTGTTAATTTCGACGGCTCCACGAAGAAAGTCTTTATCGGCTGTACATCGATTGGTGATCGTTTTTATATGGTTATTATTAAAAACTATATATCAATTTGAATCGAACGAACATTTATCGTTAACTAAAATATATCAGTACTAGACTATTTTGTATGTGTAACGTTTTTAGTGAGATTAATGTTTTGGATTTCTTACTGCCGATTATAACCACGTGTTTTGAATTCCACCATTCTTGCCGAAACAAAGCCATCGTAAAATGATTCTACCACGTTGAATTTCATCGGCATAAAATTTGAAGAGAATCTTGAAGGATGCTGTATTAAAATAAAAAGGCACTGCGACGAAGTATATGTCCAAATACTTGTACATATTATAACCGCACGAACAAAGATCCTTGCTCCGTTATAGAGGCATGCTGAAGCAAAATGACGGAATTTGTGGAAGGTTGGATTTTTGGACATACATTGGGCGAAGGTGCTTATGGCGAGTGAGTAATATTTCGTCTATTTAATGACAAATACTTTAATTTTACATTTGTGAGTTTTATGTTAAAGGTTAAGCGTGTCCATTATTTTTTTCTTTACGTACGTTTGTATTATTTCACGTTCATTGTTTCGTCTTTATTCTAATTTCTACGAAAGGATAGTAAAAAGTATTAAAATAATTAAAGTTTGAAAATCTGTTTTTTCTCTATAAATTTCTCTATAAATTGTTTTTCCATCATATAGCATGTTCTATAGTCAGTAAATTTGTTAATTATAATATAATTAAGTATAATGTATTCTTGTCCTTATGTTTTCAGAGTTAAGTTAGTTATAAACAAATCTACAGGAGAAGCTGTTGCTATGAAAATGATAGATTTAGAGAAACATCCAGATGCTCGACAAAGTGTTAGAAAAGAAACTGCTATTCATCGTATGCTATCCAATCCCAATATTATACAGTATTTTGGAAAGCGTAGTGAACCAACTATGGAATATATATTTTTAGAATATGCTTCTGGTGGAGAACTTTTTGATAGAATTGGTAAGATATTAACATGTTGATTCTACCTTTAAAATGTTGCACGGTTAGAAAATAGTCTTTCTTTGTTAACAGAACCTGACATTGGTATGCCAATGTATGAAGCTCAGAAATATTTTAAACAATTAATTTCTGCAGTTGAATATCTGCATAGTAGAGGAGTTGCGCATAGAGATCTTAAGCCAGAAAATTTATTGTTAGATGATAATGATAATCTCAAAGTTACTGACTTTGGATTAGCAACTATTTATCGTATGCAAGGAAAAGAACGTTGCTTAGAAAGACGATGCGGGACATTACCATATGTGGCACCAGAAGTTCTTGTGCGACCTTATCATGCTGAACCTGCTGATATATGGTCTTGTGGAATAATTCTTGTAACTTTACTATCTGGTGGTAGGTATTATCTTTTTTTTTGTTGTTTACTGTTTTATGCACTGTTACAAATATATTCAATTCTTGCCAGGCATTAGAGATGTAGATAAATAAACAAAGAAAATTATTGCCATTTACCATTTATAGATCGATGTGCTTTGCAGCATGAATTAAGTAAGACTTCTAACGCGCAGCTTACATTCTTTAGTTTTTAACTGGTCCATGTCTAAAATATAGAACTGCCTTGGGATCAGTCCTTGGCAGAGTGTCCAGAGTATATGGCATGGAGAAATGGAAAATATATGTCGCTTACACCTTGGAAAAAACTGGATAACTCATCATTATCTTTAATCAAAAAAATCCTTATGCACTCGCCATCTGCCAGGTATACAATACAAGATATTAAGAATCATCGATGGTTTCTCAGGAAATTCCAGAAAGGTATAATATTAAAGGTTTTTTTAAAAATAAATATAGTTTAATATACTTATTTTTTAATGTTTACATTCATCATCAGTAAAACTACATTGTAAAATGTATCAGTGTTTACCTAGTCAGGTACTGAGTGACTTTGAGCATACACAAAATTACCCAAAGCTGCTTGGTACCTAACTGTGTGGACGCTTGTTTCTACAACTTCTACTTTTTGTATGAATGTAAGTATATAACAATTAGACCAAATATTCTCATTGGGATTTTTAATTTTTTATGTATGTATATGATGTGACATTATGTATATGCGGAATTACTTTCAGCAGTATGATTACAAGTATTTCTCTTCCCCAATGGCATCAATATTATTAAAAGGTATTGCCTTTTCTTTGGTAATACAGCTCTATGATTTCAATTAATGATCATAAAGCTAGATTACCAAAGCAAAGAGCATTAGCATATACGTCCAAGTAAAGTACTCTTATGCAAAATAAGATTTAAAATAATTTGATTAGTACAACATAAAGTATTAATAACGTCTAACAAATACAAATTATACTTTGTTTTTGTGTTTTAGGTGGATCAAATGGTGACTATAATGAACCTGCTAGAAAACATATTCATATGGAAGAAGAAAATCCAGGAAGATTTTGTTTATCGCAACCTGAATTATTTGGAGTGGAAAATGTAAATATTGTGAATATTAAAGTCGATGAAAGACCAGGTTTATCATTCTCTCAACCTGCTCATATTGAGGATTTGCTACTTTGTACACAAGTACAGACATTGCAATGTACACAGCCAAGTCAAGTAAGTTTATATGTATATTTAATATTAAATATTTAAAAAATAAATGAATACAACCTATATCACGATGAAATATATTACAGCAAACTCCGTTTCAACGTCTTGTAAGGCGCATGACTAGATTTTTTGTAAGGACCGAATTTGAAACGACCGCGAAAAGATTATTGAGCTGTTTACAAGACGAAAGCTATACCTATCGTATTAACGATTTTGGTACTGTAAGTATCAATTTACAATTAGTAATACAACTTTATGATAACTTAATGCAGTCTTTTTATGCAGAGAAAAATATTCTTTCAGGTTACTGTATCAACTATGGACAGAAGAAATATGCCTTTAGTATTCAAAGCAAACATCGTTGAAATGGAAAACAAAATTTTGGTAGATTTCAGGTTGTCAAAGGGTTGTGGTCTTGAGTTCAAGAGAAAATTTGTTAAAATTAAATCCGTTCTTAATGATATTGTCCTAAAAGTTCCTGTTGCATGACTTGTTTCTTACTAATATGGAAATCATGATTAGATTTTTTATATTAATTACCAATAGGATTAAACAGTGATATTTTTTTTATATTTTTATAAAATACTTATGAAGTTACGGTTTATTGTCATCTTTGTCTACCTACCTATTTATATTTAAATATACCCAATGTGTGTTCCCACTTTTTCTCTTTCTCGTAAATTTGCAAATGTAGTATTGTTATCAGAGATGTGATCCGATAATTTGTTGAGTTTAACTTTTTGAATCGAACTCTATATGTAAAGAAGAAACTGATCTATCTCTCAGCATGCATTATAAAGTTAAAACGCGTGACTTTTCAGTATAAATCAAAAGGAATAAACCTTTCTATACATCAGCAAAGTATACGTATATGTATATTTTTTTAAGTATATTAAATATTAAAAGAAAATCCTAATCAGTGACACAAAGTTATATTATATATTTGATTATTTATTAGTAATAAGGTTAATTTGCAATAATTTTTGTTTATCGTCAAATATTACAAATTTTGCAAGTTGTTTATTTTTTAGGTTAGTTATTCCTTAGAATTGTACATGTCGTTCCTACCGTTAAAATAGGTTAGAAAGTTTTGTGATAAAACTAATGGACTTGTTAACTATATGAAATTTTTATATTTATTATGATCTTGTTAACAATTTAAATTGTACAATCAATATACATTCTTATTTAACACAAAAATATAATGTTAATTCTGCGATTTTTAATATTTTTAACCAGTGGTACATTAGTATTTTTATTCACATGTTACGTTAATTTAGCATATTTATTAGATACATATGTGCAATGGTTTTCATTTAATATCCATGAAACGAATTATGATTATATTGTTGGTATGTTATGCTTATAATTAATAAATAATAATTACAAGCTAACTTGTCACTTTAGTTATCTTTAATTTTATTTTTTTACAGTTGGAGCTGGAACTTCTGGTGCAATTATAGCTGCAAAATTAGCAGAGGATGGCCAAAGTGTATTATTAGTAGAAGCTGGGGGTAAAGCAGCACCTTTCTTAGACATACCATTATTGGCACCATTATTGCAAGATAGTATATACGATTGGCAATATGTTACTGTTCCACAAAGTAATGCTTGCAAAGCTCTAAAAAATAATGTATGTATATGATACAAATTATAGTTTCATATTGTAAATAGCATCTCACACTATATTTTATTTATTTATAGCAAAGTAAATGGCCAAGAGGAAAAATTCTTGGTGGCACAAGTAGATTAAATTATATGACATATGTACGCGGGCATCCTTTAGATTATGACAAGTGGTTTCCTGATTTTAATGGTATTTAATTAATATAACTTTCATCATTTTATATGTTGTATTATTAATAGTTTTATATCATTTATATACAGATTATATAGTAGAGAAAAATGATTCAATTAAAATAGAAAAATCAAGATGGCACACTGATCTTGTCAATGCAATATTAATGAGTGTACTAGAAACTAATGAAAAAGTTGGTAATATAAATGAAGATTTAGATACAGGTAATTGTATTATTACACTGCTCACTTAAAATTTTGCAAGACTATCTATAAATTTATTAATTTAGGTTTTATGAAGGTTCAATTATTTGCTGACGATGGAAGAAGGTGGAGTACAGATAACATTTTGTTTGAAAAACATCTACATACTTTGCATATTGTTACTCATGCACAAGTTGATAAAGTATATCTATTATATTTAGTATTTTTAACTTATATTTCATTTAAATACCTAACAATATTAAATATCTGCAATATTTACTATAACAGGTTTTAATAAAATCAAATAAAGCAACAGGTATACAGTTTACAAAATTTGGTGCAATTTCAAAAATCACAGCAAACAATGGTGTTATTATTAGTGCTGGTGTAATTGGCAGTCCTAAATTATTAATGCTTTCTGGAATAGGACCAAGAAAACACTTGGAAAATATGAATGTAATTTTTAAAAATTTACTTTGTAGATACGTAAAAGTAACATCAAATAATAAATTAGTGAATTATAATTTACTAGATTGAAGTAATCAAAGACTTACCAGTTGGTAAAAATTTGATGGACCATATACTTACCGGTATCGACTTGGTGAGGCTAAAAACAAACTTACCTCTTGGTATGATTAATGCTCTTAATCCTATGGCAGCATTTAATTACTTTCTCTTTGGCAAAGGTAAATGGTTTAAATATAAAAAAAAAAATACTATATTTGCTTAGTATTACCTTTTAGGACCATGGACTTCGCCAGGAATAGAAGTTTTAGGAACATTTCATAGTACTTTAGAAACAAATAAATCCTCAAGACCAGACTTACAATTAATGATACTACCTCTTGGTATATCAACGGATCATGGTCTAGTTCTTAAAGATGCAATGGGAATTTCTGATAAGGTCATTATTAATTTTGAAAGTTACAATTTGATTTTAATAGAAGATATATCAATTTCAATAAATAAATGTATGCAACAAATAGTATATATTTATAATTAATAGGTATATGACAAATATTTTGCACCTCTGGAAAATGATAATGTTGCAACAATTGCACCTGTCCTGTTACATCCAAAAAGTTTAGGAGAAATATTACTTCGTAGTAATGATCCATCTGATGATCCTTTAATTGATCCAAATTACCTATCTAATAAGCATGATGTTAATACACTTATAGATGGTAATTATAATAATGATCGATTAATTCACAAAATTTATTCTATATTCTATTGCAAATAAACTATATATTTTACAGGTATACAGTATTTAAAAAAACTCATTAACACAACTGCTATGAAAGAACTAGGTGCATCTCTCTACAAAAAATCTTTTCCAGGCTGTGAGGCTAATGAATTTGATTCTTTAGAATATTGGGAATGCTATATACGACATGTGTCATTAACAGCATATCATCCTGCAGGTACATGTCGTATGGGTGATGTTGTTGACACATCATTCAGGTAACTGGGAAGATTACATTATTATAAGCATATCTTATACTTTTTATTACATGTATAAAAGTTTTTATTTTTTAGTTACCGATTCTATACAAAATTTATTTTACATTCATTTCTTTCATATTTGTATCTAAAGGTTAATTCGACTTAAATTTAAATACATTACAGGGTATACAATATAATAAATTTATATGTTGTGGATGCATCAGTATTACCATCTCTACCTAGTGGTAATATAAATGCTCCTCTCATAATGATGGCAAAAAAAGCAGTTCATGTTTTGAAACAGAGAAGAAATAAACAATTACACAATTTCCAACAATGTAATAGCAAATCTCAATTATGTTATACATTTAATATTTGTAATCAATTTTGCTATCCACAATGAAATTTTTATAATAATATGCACAGCAAATATAATCCAGTATTTGTATATGTGATATATCTTTGGTTGTAAAAAATAACAAAAATTCTGTAAGAATTCCTGTGCATATTATGACTGTTTGATACTCTTAATAACAAACAAAATATTTAAAAACATTAGATCAATCATCCTATATAGCGTTGTCTTATTTTTGTACAAATAATTATTCCATTTATTTACTCTGTGATAATAGAAATATACATAAAAGTAAGCATGTAAATATATTTGTACAAATAGTGTTATGATTGATGTTTTTTTATGATACTGTAATAAAGACTACTTGATTGTTTTTATAGTATAAATACAACAAAGATCAAGGAAAGATGTATTTGTTTGAAAGTAAAAATAGGAATTATTTTTAAAATACTTTTTACAAATAGAATAGTTTCTATATTGCACTAAATTTGGAACAGATGATACTCCAAGACAAAGTAATTTAGAAATTAACACAAAGCTGTTATATTATATGAAAAATCTTTTATATTAAAAAAAATATTGGAAATTAATAATGTCTTTTGGTATTTTTATGATTGTTGTGTTTTGGATAATCGCTTGAACGACTATTATTGTTTCTGCTTGAATAAGATCTGTGATCTTTATGATGATCTTGTTTATTTCTTCCATGATCTCGATGATAAGGATGTATTCTTCTGGAATGTCTATCATCACGATGGGTATTAAGTTTGCCAGTATAAATAATCGTGTTCGGTACTACATTCATAGAAAGCATATCTGAATCTGTATTTGGCATAAGATTTCCTATAATTGTTTGCTGTCCTAATTGGAGTACATGATTCAAATTATAAACCGATTCTGGTCTTTGTTTTTCTATTTGCGGTGACCCTACAATATTTCTTGCATTTATGTTAATAGTCCGGTTAAATAGTTTTGTGCCATTAAAAAGGTCTAAAGCATATGATACAGAACTTGGATGTTTATATGTTATAAATCCATAAGCTCTTTGCTTTCCATCACGATCTTTAGGAATAGAAACTCTTTGCACTGGACCACCCTACAACAATGCACATAACCTACGTATTTATATTACTTACATATTTATAAACAACTCTAAAAAATAATTGTTAAGAATACATATTCGTTAAGTTTAAATGTCAATTTTAATATTTCTCAGTATTATTATCATTTTAATTAAATATTTGAAAGATGTGCTATGTTTTCCCAACGTTAAATTCAACTACACTATTGAATAAATAAACTAACCTGTAAAAACAATTCATAAAGAATATCTTCTGTAACCTTTTCGCTTAAATTTCCACACCATAAAGTACGTGCATCATCATCCATCTTGACATGTTATTATTGTTTCATTCGATTAAGGAAAAACAATACTCGAAAGCAAACATAGACTTAGGAAATAAAGTGGTATGGAGCACAAAGTTTTGTCATCGATAAAGGGGTCTAATCAACCTGTCGAGAGGGGGGAAGTGTGGTGGTCGGCTTGTGATAGGCGGACGAGTACGCATGCGCAGCGCTTTATTTGAAGCCTTTGGTACTAACGATACTAGCGCAATTTTATGAAATTCAAATTATCAGAAGCTGCTTCAAGTTTGTAACGATTTCATCTGTTTGAAGATTTTTCACATACATATATCTTGCAAAAGAAAATAGTAAAATGTTATTATTAAGAAACATTTTGAAGGTACGTTTAGTTTTTCTTTAAATGATTTGTATTCGCGTAATGCTTTGAGTAGATTGTCTTTATTGTACTTCACGAAGTCGTACATACTGATGTAAGTAGCTATATATAAAATGAACTGTGTAGGCTCGATGGATGAAATTTTCACACGTTTCCGTCTTACAATATCGATGTATTCGTACATCTGTATACCTTAGTACTTCTTCTGACGAAAAGGCGAGAAAAGCCATGCAGAAATTTAAATTAAAACAGGCTAAAATGCAGGTACGTATTTCAATCTACAGCGTACGAAATTACAGAAGGTTATTATAAGTATTTTACTTTAACAGCGTGACGACGGTCTCCCTACATACTTAAAAGGTGGTTTCCGCGATAAGGTTCTATTTAATATAACATTGATTCTTTTTATATATCAATGTGTTGATGTTATTTGGACAATACGTGAACTTGCAAAAATATATTAAATAATAAGTGAAATAATTAAACGGTTAATAGTAAAAATACACTGATTACATTATTAAACATTTTTACTGTTGTAAAACATTAAAATACACAATATATATTACGTGGATGTAGATTGTTTTCTTAAATATACTACTATATGAGTTTTGGAAGAAATTTATAAGGCACTTGATTGTTCTGCAGATACCAATATGGAGACTATTATATTCTAATATAAATTATAGTAAGCAGGAAAGATACTACAGTAATCATAATTTTTTGTTTAATACATTGTATTAAGTGCTACAAATGATATAAAGCTGATAAAGAATTCCAAGAAACTTCATAAACTTTACAATAAAAGAATGTCTAAATGCAATAAGTAGAAAATTGCAAGGTTATAACTTCACAATCTAGCAATTTAAACTTTATATTGAAACTTGATAGAATAATGTAGAAAGCTTTTGTACCATATGCGACCTAACATTATGATTTTATTATATTGCTCATTTTTTTAAACAGAAAGTATAGCAGCTGAGTAGATTCTTACATATACATGTGTGTGTGTGTGTGTGTGTGTGTGTGTGTATGTACATATTTTTTAAAGAAATTCTATTGATGTAGCTACAGTAAAATTTGGCCTTTATTAATACACTAAAATATTGAAATTAGCAATGGATTTAGGAATGAGTCACTTGATCATCCATATTGGTAAAGCAGAAATAAAAAATACAAGTTTTTTCATATCACAGGAAACATATTTACATCATTTTTAGGTATTTCTTTCCAAAAAAGACAATTCATTACTTAAGGTTTAAACTCTTCAACTATTGTCATTATCATTTTTCCTATTAGCATCACCAGTGGAGATTTGGTTTTTATCTAAATCAACAACTATATTGACAAAGTTTGGAGAATTATCAGACTCTGTGTTAGTATTTATATCTACGTTTTTGTTGGAATCCTTATTTAAATTTAAATTTATTCTCGAATTACTTATCATTGAAATACCTATTGTAGTATCTTGATGTACTTTCAATTTCATCTGTTCATCTTTTTGTTTTTTCCTATCCTCTTTGGGTATGACCGTAGGAAGTTCCTTATTTATATTACCTATTTCTGTTTGCAAAGTTGTTGTTGGCACATTTGCCAGAGTATGCATTTGGTTTTTATTTTCTAAGTTTGAAGTAGATACTTTATTTTTTTTTCTACGTTGAATTAAATCTTTTAAAGCTTCACTGAAGTACATTAATGTTTCTGATATTGGTCTATCCTTATATCTAGCTGCTATTTCATCAAATTTATCATCTTCCTCCGAAGTTAACTCATCTTTAAGATGTTTAAATTGGTCTATTATTTCTTTTAAACTTTCTTTAGGATCTTTAACAATTTTGTGGTTCTTTACATGTTGAGTATTTAATGACTCCATATCTTTTTCTTGTATCAATTCGTCCGTTTCACTAGAATATTTAGTATCTTTAAAATTAGTCCTTTGTTGTGGTGAATCAGAATCTTCATATGCAAAATCTTTTTCAAATTCTTTAAATTGGTTTATAATGTTTCTTATACTCTCTTTCACATTGATTGAAATTTCTTTATCATTCGCTTGACTTGTGGCTTTTCCCTTTATATTTTGTTTTATTGGTATTTTTGATTTTGGTGTTAATTCTAATTTTGTTTTCATTTGCTTTTTAACCTTTATATGATGTTTATTATCAATATCTAAATTTTCTCTTCCGTTTACTACATCTTTTTTGATGTTGCTTGTCTGAATTTTTTCTTGAATTATCTTTTTTACAGTCTCTTTTATATTACTAATATTTTCAATGGCACCATCAATATCACTTCTAGATTTAGGTTTGTTAGCTATTGGTGGTTCTTTATCACAATTCACATCCTTTTCCATTATTTTTTGATAAGTCATATCAGAATGATCTTTTGTATTAAGTTCTATGGTAGTTATGATTGCTTGATCTTTTTCTTGGTTTGCTATGTCTATATCTTTTGAAATGTTGTCTAATAAGTTTGAAGTACTGTCTGTAGATGTTTGAATAAATTTATTTTCATCTGACAATACATCTTGTAAATTATTAGGTAGAATCTCTTTTTGTTCAATATGTTCAACATCAGTTTTTATTAAAGATTTTTCACTTGCAGTTAATGGTTTTCCGATTTCTTCTAAAGATTCAACGATATCATCAAGTATCGGTTCCATATTTTCTAAGATAGCATTTGGTACACTTGGTTTTGCATTCATAGTTGTGTTATTCTGAGATACATGATATAGGGAATGCTTGGCTTTATTTGGGTCATATTTGATATTGGCTTTTCTCTTCATAATAAATATAGTTGGTTTTGTTTTTATTCTAATTGGTGGTAACATATTGTAATTTAATGTTATATGTGAAAAGCCCTCAATCGAATCCAAAATTTCATGAGTTTTCAAATAAGGTTTTATGTTAGGAGAATACTTGCTTTTGGCTTCTATAAGCAGATGTGTGTATTGCAACATTTCTGGATCATTAACAGTTAAATCTTCTCGTTTTGAGTAACTGTAAAATTATATCATGGTTAGTAATGTGATTAAATATGTTTTTGTTAATTCATCATATTTAAAATCTGAACTCCATACTATTTTATAATAAATTACATAGAAGAAGCTTACATCCAAGATGAATTTGTTTGTGTAAACCTTGATACTCCAGTTTGCGCTGCTAAATTATCAATATGTACATATATTGGTTCTGTAGAGTTTTGTTCGAGTCTATGTAAACGAGCAATAGCCAAACCACCAGGGTAATTACAACTAGCTACGCATAACAGAAACATAGAGAAAATAGTGTTTAAAACCAAATGACCGATGACGATTAGAGATAAAAGTCCATTCAATGGTGTTTTCCCTCTGTTTTCCCATCTATAAATTACAAAACATGAAATTAATGATAAATTTTATAGTACATTTTTTTATTGATAACAAAAATACTTACATTCTATGACATGCAGCTGCTGCTGCAACATTTAGCAGGGGAAACACGTATATTATAAATCTTAATTCTTTATGCGGTAGAAATGAAAATAGTACCACAAATATTATAGCAGGAACTGTAAATGCTCGTACACGTGCATCCCATAAAATTCCTAAAGGTATCAGTAAATACGAAAGACCCAAACCACGTGGCAGTGCAGAATAAAAGTACCATAAAAATGGAGATGTCTATTTGTATGTCAAGAAAATAATAATTTTAGTTATAAAATTTTGTATACTAATATATATAAAATAAAATTAAATATAAATGTTAGCTAATTAAAGGGAGTAATACAAAGATACTACAAAAAGAATGAATTAGTTAAAAAATTTAAAGGATACACCCCACTGACTGCTTTTATTAAGAATGGCATTGAAATAAAATACTTCTCCTTCTGGCCATAGTAAACGCCTCCAAAAAATTGAATCGACTCCAACAGTAAGCACTAGGAATAATATACCAGCAGGTATTGCAATTTTAAGTAATCTAAAAATTAAAAATTATATCAGTTATTATAACATTAGTATTTTCTGGGGAAAAAAAGAGGATGAGATATAAATCTGTACATCATTTTGGCAAATACATTTTCACTTTAAAACTAGTATTCGATGATCTAAAAGCAAAGCATATTGCATAGTCTTTCAATTATCCCTGAACACAAACAAGTACTTTGTACAATAATAAATTTTATACGCAAACAAAGCTTACAAATCTGTGCAGTTTTGCAGAAGATCCCTTGATGATTCTAATCACTTCTGTATGTAACGTTACAGCCATACTAGGTATCAATGGTCCGCAATATAATATGTAAATACCTTGGAACAGAAAGTTTCTGGTTGGCTATATCATACAAAAGGAATAGTCCCAAAAGTGCAGAAAGTTCTGCTCTGAATATGATTATGGCTGCAGCTGACGACCAAATAAATATAACATGATTTTGTTTTAACCACCCATATAACGCCAACAGCACTAAAAGTTCACTTTATTAAAATCCAGGAAATAGCTTTGTTCTTTCTTGTATAATTTATTAGCTTAAATTAAGAATATAATTACCAAGAGGCATAGCCATTATATTTGGCAGAGGTCGGCTAAGGTAATACATAAAATGATATTGCGTTACCGTGATTGCAACAAACCAATTTGTGAATTTAGTACCGAATACACTTTGTAAGGCATTTCTATAAAGTTTGAAAGTACTTATTACCAGTAAACCCAACGTAGCTCTTACTGGAAAAAAAAAATATTAGTCATAAGCTAGTAGGTAAAAAAATATTCATATTAAGAGATATTTAACAGTAGACAATTTACATACCTATGTATTGTGTAAGAAATTTGTTAAGATCAAAGTATTTAATAGCTGCTACAAAAGGAGATGCAAAACCGGATATTAAGATCGGTCCAAGAAAAGTACGTGGTACAACTCCAGGGAATTCGTGATGATCATACTGTTAAAATAGAAGTTTTGTTAGCTTTTTAAATTCTTAAATATAAATAGTACGAATAATACTATTAGATTTAAATCGTCAAAATGTTGGGAAGAAAAGTTATAATTCATTTTATTAACATAAGATTAGATTATTATTTTTATATAAACCGAAATATTTCGAACAACAGGTGCATAAATGTAATGCTGCGTCAGCTGATTGTACGATTATAAATACGCGCATCTCATGCTAAATATAATGCGGCAGCTTTTGCGTAATATCTGTTCGTTCGTGTTCGACAACCTGTCAAGTAAGATAAATAATCTTGTCCAAGTTAACTTAAACCGTTTAGGTTTTTATTTCTAAACGTTTCACTAGCAATAATCAACTATCGATTAACAATTACCTCGGATAAATTAAAGCCATGATAGAGTACGTCGTGCGTCGCTTGTAAATTAAAACTTTCTTCGACTTTCGTAAATGGACAGTACAATAAGTGTATCGCTGCCACTAATATAATTAAATGATCCATACTGTTGTTTTACATTTACGATCGATTCGAATCTAATTTTAAGATTTCAGTTTTACTCATGATAAGTACGCGAAGACGAACGACTTTATCGTAGTGATAAAGTAATATAAATCGTATCACACGGGATGCGGCACCACGTCGTCTGCTTCGTAGCTTCTTACACTTTGCATATCCAAATCTATGTGAAATATCAGGAATACCAACGTGTCGAATGATATTGTTACCGGATAAAATGATACTTTTAGGTTGGCAAAAATTGGTTGATAAAAGTTTCTAGAATTTTGAATGGAAAGGTTTTGCGGAATGATCGATATATCGATAAAACTGATTTTATTTAAACGATAGATTATGTTAATATACAATTAATGGTATATTTCTATAAAAGTATAATATCTTTCGTTAATGCGTAATATAAAAAGATAATCGTGTATAATAACATGGAATTCTGGCGTGAGTATGTAAATTTCGCTGTTAAATGAAATTTCTCGGTTATTTTAAAAATCGCTCAAAAAATTCACTCGCTTGTTTCTAACGATACGCCTGTAACGAGTGGATAACTAGATAGACTCATATGTATCTTGGTACAAAACATATCACCAAAGATAATCGAAACATAACCTATATAACATTATACATATAGATATTTATATATACATGGCGATGCGAAGTGGTTAGGCGTTTCGTTAAACCACCCACGAGACAAGAGGGCAAAGCGTTACGTATCGTTTAATCTTTATGCAAAATAAAAAAGTTCAACGATCGACGATCAATAAAAATTGCATAAAATGCTAGAGGCACAAAGGCGCGTCTTTATTTTCTTGTACATCGTATTAGGGTAAAATAATTCTATCGTATTCTCGATTAGTGAGAGACTGTTAGAAACTAGAAGTGTATAAAATTTTGCAGGTGACACGGAAAGCGTGAGAGGATCTAGCATCAGAACGGATTAAACGCTAAATTCGCGTGGGAATGGTTTGTTTGGTTTTGTCATAAGCTTTTCGTTTCAAGTATCTTCCGTTCTCCGTTCTTTTCTCGATTAGAAAAAAACGACGAGAACGAAGGGAGAAGGAAACAGTGGTCGAGTTAGCGCCTCGGTCGCGGTGGTGCACGCGGGTTGGGCTTGTTGTGCAGCATGTGCTGGCACTTCGGAATGTGGCGCTCTGCTGCCGCTTCGTTGAACTTCCTGCCACAGTGAGGACACTGAATGTAGTCGCTGGTATCGCTGACCGGCGGCGGTGGAAGGTCGCTCAATCGTCCACCAGCCGCCAAGTGTGCCTGAACTTGCTTCGCCGAGCGAATCGCATTTATGAACTCCTCGTGTTTGCGTCGCCAGTTTGTTTTCATGTCCGGCTTCTTCGGTTTCTGCAAACGCACAACAAGCATATTATCAACATTCTTCTAACGATTTCTTCTGATATCATTTTCTTATTAGGAACGGAGAACGGAGAACTTATGATCGGAAAAGGAAGCACTCTCTTGGTGCACCGCTTGAATCAGCACATAATCCTATACGACGTTTGGAAGAAGCTTCAAAGCTTCGATGCAAACGCCTCTTATGTTAGCTCTTTTTTTTTTTATTTTATAAATATATTAGTTCTTTTTTCTGAAATTTAAAAGTGAACATTTTGAAGTCGCATTAATAATTAATTATATAACCACTTGAGAAGTTAGTGGATTTTAGGGATAGAGAAGAGTTAAGCACGAAAATTTTCTAAGTACGACCGTATAAAGGAAGATGTACTTTTCTTCTAGGCAAAAAACAGCTTAAGTACTCTTGGAAGCTGTTTCCCAAAATCTTTACCTTTAAGTACATTTTGTGAACATAAATTGAGATGTCTGTACACAAACTTGTAGATTTTTGAAAGGGTCACCTAGGACCGCTTTTCGACACAAGAGATACATCCGCAGAGTGTTTCCATTTCCACTCTTACTTAGAATATCGAACTCACATCGCATTGTTTCTTTGTACACTTCTTCAGAAATGGTTCCAAATCCGTCCCCTTGACCCTGTGTACCGTTGTGTCGAATTGCTTCCTTTTCTTTTGCCCGGTCTTCGCGCAAATTTGTTCATGGAGGGTTACACGGTCTTGCGCGAAACGACGTCCGCAGACATTACAAGCGACTAGATTCTCTCTGAAACGATTATCAAACTAATTTTTCGATCGACAATACTTCCAATTAAGGCTCGAATTTGCATTATTTTAATTAGGATAAATTAAACTGCGGATACGCCGAGATAATCATCGACCTTTGCTCTCTCCCTCTCTCTCTCTCGCTCTCTCTATCTCTCTCCCCCTCTTTGATTTCATTTCTTAACAACGACCAGAGAACAAAGAAGAATGAAAGTGCGCAAAGCAATGTACTAGCTACGGGTCCCTTCATCCGCACTTTTCTTTTTCTTGTAATTATTGCTGATAGGACAGTCTGTAAAGCTAGCACGCTGCAAGAGGTCTGATTTAATAAACTTTCATCTGCATTCTTCTCTCTCTTTCTGTCTTTCCATCTTTTGACTGTTTTTGTACAAGTCGTTTTGTATATTGACGTATTGCTTTGGTCGTTGTTTCCTCGTTCCATTCATTTTCGTCCTTTACAGTACTTGACGAATCGTAAAGCGGTAAAAGCGATCATCCGCTTTTAGAAAGTAGCAATCGAGAGCAATTTCTTTTTTCTTTTCTCCTTCGGATAATTTTTTTTTTTCGAATAAGACAAAGTATCGATAAAAAGTATAAAATAGAAGAAAAGCCGTGAGGCTCATTAATTTTCTTACGTGGTATTTTGATTGGCCCCCCCGCCTTTAACGGCAGGGTTCCCTTTGGATGTCGGTGTAGCGGAGATTGGAGTCCTCGTTCTCGTTGCCATTCTTCTTTTCGAATTGGAAGCGTGAGCCTGCGTCGAGCTGCCGTTAGAAGCAGACGAGGTCGAGGACGTCGGTCGTCCGGCGGTAGCCGATGACGATTGCTGCTTATCGAAAGGATAGAGGAAGAACGTAGAAATTTAGATCCTCACGAGGACGACATTTTTGTTTATTTTACATCACAGTGTCATTTGTATATATAGTATAGGTATATATACATATATATATTCTTTCGTTTTTTGTCAGTGCCACCTCGACGCATGTACGAATCTCGCAAAAGAAATCCGTCAACTTTACTTTTATAAAATCGTTCAATTTTAGCTAATTTTGATCTTTTAAAACATCACCATTGATTTTCTTTACTTTTTATGCACGACTGACGAAGGAATATTATTATATTAGCGAAAAGTAATACGACATCCCATTTACCAAAAAAAATGGTGAAAGCTTTCACACGAGCTTTAAGAAACAGAATATTATTGTTCTATAGATATCTTGTATGTACATACACCCTATTTCTATTATTAGTTATTTTATGCAGTTGACGTAGGTTTGTCTTCCGATAGACTTGCAATAGTTTACTCACTTCGACCGATTGCTTCCTAGTCAGTGGCCTTTTACAGTCCGTTGTATCGTTCTTTTTCGAGGACGATCGTTCCTCGAGGGAGATCGTGAAAGCCTGATTTTTCTTCGGTATTTCGTTTTGTTCCTTCCTTTCGATGGTCTGTTCTTCCGAATGTAGACCGTTCTGAAGGACACTGCCGTTAGGAACATCCGTTTTTGTTGTCGGTCTTTTAAATGCGATCGAATCTGAAGATTTCGTCGGGGTTGCACGCTATTGTGAAAAATGGTGGCTTTTGATAATCGATATAGTATGTAGGTAGCATATCTTTGGAATGAATTATTAAGTATTAATATTCTAATGTGAAATTTTAAATTAACATTAAAAATACTTACTTTAGGTAAAATATCCGGGCTCTTCGAAGGCGATGGAGGGACGCTTCTTCTAGTCTGTGCCGTACGAGAATCGACCTCCGAAGATCTTTTCGAATTCGTCGATTCGGGGCTCAGACTTTTTGCAATCCTACCGACACGCATGGAGCTTTTAGGTAAGATCTTTCCGTAATTTTTAGAGTAAGAGCTCTCCGAAAGGTTGCTCTTCGATCGATCGATCGAAGGGAACCTTTTTCTATTTAGAGGATCACTGCCGACGACAATTCGCGACTGCTTTTCCGACTTCGTCGAAGTGGAAGCCTTTAAAATTTGATTTGCAATCGCTGACCCCCTTTCGGTGGTTCTCGCGGGATCGATATCGGTTATTTGCGTCAATGCTATCGTCGTTGCACCACTAGCAGACACTATGGATTTTCGTATGTCCCCGATAGAACGTAATGGTTTCACGAAAAGTGCACGATCGACGTCCTCTTGTTTTTCTTCACCCTTCACCGAAATTTCTACGGGTCCCATGGGAGTGTCGTTTCCTATGAGGCCGGGAGGCGGATCCTTCGAGTCGGAACGGGCACGTTCGATTTCTTTTTCGGAATCCGACTCTCGAAAGAGTTTACGCTTACAGGTCGGAGATCGAGGCTTTGTCAAAGTTCGCGCGATCTCGAACGAGTCTCTAGCTTCCGCTATTCTCTTTCCCTTCGTACCAGTTTGTCGCGAAGTACCCTTCGTAACGAGTATTACTTTTTTTGAGATACCTGGAGATCTTTTAAGTATGCTAAGGTTTATGCTCTTATCTTTAGAATCTAACTTCGAATTACTCGTTTTAGTACGCGAACATTCAAGCGTCCTCCCGTCCGCTTTTACTTTTATGGACCCTTTTACTTCGGGCGATCCTCGCGTCAATTTTTTTTTTACACGATCTTCGGACGACGTCTTCGGTGTCGCATTATCTACGCAATCGCGTCCTATCGTATCTTGATATTCGGACTCCGCACCGATAGAATCGAAACGCCTGAGAGCAGATTCCACGGAATCGGTTCTCCCGTAATAATCCGTCTTTGTGGATAGCGAAATGGTAGAAATCCTGGTTGAAAAAGTATCGCCGTCGGGGGATCTGTCTCTCGGTACCGTTGCAACGAGCTTCGAGCTACCTTCTTGTTTGTCGGAATTTTGTGCTTTTATTACGCGCCGAATAAGTTCCGTAGATCGCAGCAATTCTTCTTCGCCTGGCTTTTTAATTTCTTCTCTCGAACTTTGAAGAACTCGTTTGTATAACGGGGAGGTACTTCTCTCGCGAGTTCCGTTGCTCGAATCATCGAAAGTTATATCTTTCAAACTTACATTAGTACTTCGACGCTTTGTCACGTTGTCCTCGTTCGAGCTGGGCGACGAAGTTCTTGATCGTGAAGATTCATTTTTAATGGCTTTCAAATATCCACTGTTTTGACGTTTAGAAGCAGAAACAATCGTCTTCTCGCCGGTACACGAACGTCCTTTCCTCGATTTCGAACGCGTCGGAACTTCCGCGTCGATACTTTTTCTTCCCCGTTTTTCCGATGACTTTACGCTTAACGATCGATTACGTTCGTTGGATGGTCGAACTTTGTCGATTTCATCCCTACGATGGAAGATATTTGACTCCAGTACGGAAGCTCTTTTTTTGCCTTCTTTACGAACGGAATAAGTAAAGAGATTTTCAGATACGGGTCTGTCTCCGGTTCGCGACTTGATCACGCTAGACTTTGTATAAGTTTTTCCGGAGATCGGTTTTTTAATCTTCTTTTTTTCCTTTTGTTTCCGCGTAGTATCGTTATAAGGTACGTGTTGATCGGTCATCGTGATT
Organism: Odynerus spinipes; assembly: GCA_032403825.1. Lineage (NCBI taxonomy): Eukaryota > Metazoa > Arthropoda > Insecta > Hymenoptera > Vespidae > Odynerus > Odynerus spinipes. Next base: position 4,373,631 of record JAIFRP010000007.1, on the reverse strand, counting down.
TCCTGTATTTCGGTATCTACTTCGGTCGACGTGAAGCTTTTCGTACTTTTTGGGCTCTTTGGACTCTTTGGACTCTTTGGACTCGACTGTGAAGTCGCGTCGAGAATTATCGACGAAGATGGTTTACGTTCGCGGTTCGTGATATTCTCTAAACGAGGTGTATCCTTCAGGTCGATTTTAAACGGAGCTTTTTTAACAGGGTCAACGTGTGACTTCCTGTCGGCTAGTATTTTAAAATCGTGTCGGTTCTTCGGGGTCGAAGTAGTTTTCAAAATTGTCTCGATTGATCTCTTATGCGGTGAATATTTCGTCGACTGAATTCTTGAATGATTATCATCTTTCGGCATCGATCGAGACGATCCTTCTTGTTGTTGAGTATCGTGAGTTTTCATAAAGCTACGAATAAGTTCTATCGATCGTAAAGCACTCTCGGAACCTCTTGGAGATTTTAATTCCGAGCTGGATTCCTTGTCGGAAGTTTCAGAACTTCTAGATGATTTTCGAATTTTACGTTCCATTCTTATATACGAAGGACTTTGCTTGGGAGTCGTTTTTCGAGAGACGCCCGATAGAAAATCTCTACTCGCGCCACTACCATCGCGCTTGTCTTCGTCGGGACTCGCGAGTCTAGGTTTAAGACTCATCGTTGTTGCAGATTTTTCGGATTCCACGCAAAAAAATTCGGGACTCCTATCGCGCTTTCCAATATTCCTCGTGAATTCTGGCGAAGGACTGTGTTTCGAATCTAAACTCGTCGTGGTAGAGCTTTCGGATTTCTTACGATACAACGAAGGACTCAGGGCTCGTTCCTTTCGACGATTCTCGTCGGAACGTTTATCGTCATTGATCGTTGCGGTACGGCAGTTTTTGGCTCTTCCGGAAGAAGCTACCGGACCGACTACCCGTTGTTTCGTATTCGAGAGAGATTTCGGTGCACGAGCGGAGACATCGATAGATATCATCGTGCCAGATTTCTCCGATTCTTTAGAAAAGAATCTCGGACCATCGGTAGGATATATCGTTTCGCCATCGACGGGGACATCGGCTTTTCTCTTTTGAAATATGGCGTTCTCCGTGGACGTGCCGGTTTTTCTATCGTATCGTCCTTTCTTCGATTTAGCCTCCTCTGTCTTCAATTTTTCAAATGCCTCTTGACCGTATTTTACGTTAGCATTTCCGACGCTCGATCTATTCGATCGTTTCTCCGCGAAACGTTCCGCTTTCGTTGTAGTCGTCGTTACGCCTCCATCGCTGCTGCCTCTGAGAAATGCAAATTTTGCCCAAAACCAGGATGATAATCGCTTTTCTAATCGTTTTATCGAAACGCGCGAACCTCTCACCTCGGTACTCCAGCGTTTCGTTCTAGCTTAGCACGAAAATGGTGCAGTTAGTGATCGTGCGTCTAATGCGAGAGGCATTTTATATTAAATTCTTTATTCGCTAATGGCAAAACTTTTACACCGGCGTACTTTCCTTAGCACCTCGTGTTAAAACCGCTGTGCGACAGGGTTAGGGGACACATTCGTAACAGACAAAAAGGAGATACAGCGAGAGAGCCAGTTGGCTGAATTTGTTCGCAGCAGGATTATGTCGTCAGCGAGCTTAAGCTGGGATCTATCTCGAAGGTTTCGCCGCGTTTAGAATCGAGTTAGGGACTCAATTCGACATCCTCTTTCTGCACTGTTAAATTGATGTCACGGACACCGATGCGAAGCTTTCAGCGACTTCCCATATTTTCAGGATCTCGTTGAACATTGACGATGTTCAATCGTTGCTCCTTCGTCCCAGATTATTCTTTCGTCGCAGCATTAAGCGGTACAACGAATGATCGAGCACTTTTTTCTCTAGTTCCATATATTTTTTTTTTTTCATTTACTTAACACCAACTTTCAATTTTTTATCGGAAGAACAAAAATCTAATGATCGCCGGGTGTTCGTTATATCTTTCACTCTCTCTCTTTCTCTCTCTTTCTCTCTTTCTCACGTGATTTATTTGTTAAGCTACTACGTTTGCATAGTTTTAAATGCGTAATGCCTAGTCAGCGATTGCAACGACATATGACGATAACATTAATCGTGGAGAAAGCAGTTGCGTATTGTTAGCACGACTTATTTTCTAATTATGCTACATTGTCGATAATTTTTCCTACGCGAACCACGGTTATTCGTTTCCTCATTGAAACGACATTTCGAAGGGAGACGTTCCGATGAAAAACACGACGAATGGCAAAGGACTTTATACGCGGCATCTATGAATGCTAAAATACCTCGAAGTCGTTCGTGCTGGGAACAACTGATCCGATCGTTTCTTGCTCGTCGTGGTCGTCGAATTCGAAAGTTTGTTAACATTATTTCGTTTGGCATTCATGTTTTTGAAACGTTCCAAACGCGCCTCGGCCTGAGATAACTTCTTGCTGACGTTCCTCTTCGGTAGTTTGTCCGCCACCTCGACCAGTAACTCCTCCGGGAACTCCTCGCTCTCGAGGTCGTTTCTTATACGATGCTTCATGGTCTCGTCGTATTGCATTAAGTGAAGCTTCGCCATCATTCGGTTTCTCTGGATCGTATCTTCGTCCATGAACTCTCGGATTTGTACCTGAGTCAAAGTACGTATCTTTCGTTAGGGAAAAAAAATAGATAAGAAATAAAGAAATTCGTTCTATCACAAACCTGATCGGGATGATTTCCATTAACGTAACGAGTCCCGCGATTATCATTACCAAACTCCTCCTCGTCGAGTTCCTTACGAGAGTCGATCGGAGGTACGTCACCCGAAGACGATTCTCGCGTGATTTCTTCGTGATAAGAGACGATAGGTTTGCCATCGTTGACGTTGCTGTTTACGTCGGCTCGCGTCACCCGTTTCACGGTAATCGATTGTCGATTGACTGTCAAGCCGTTGTTCCTCGTGTTGCCGATGCCGTTGCTTATCGCTTGCTTTCTTGTTTTATTGTCGAGCGGCTCGAGGGGGTAGCTTCTGTCGATGCCCTTTACGCTCGTCTGTCGTCGTTCGTTGAATACTTGTTTCACCTTATTCGAGAGGTTCGATTTGATTGACGTATCGAGTATAAGAATCTTGCGAGAAAATATTCGAGAAATGATCGTGCCGAATCGTTGTTTTATATTTAAAAAACAAGTGGCAGTTTCAAGCTACGTAAGGATACTCAAAGTAATAAAAGACGGAATAACGAAGAAATTTATTGGAAGTCGTCCTTCGAGAATTATAGTGCGAAGGATCAAGCTTGTAGAAGATAAACGTCTTACCTTGGTAGCTTGCGAGGTCGAGGTCGCGTTACCGGAGGAAGATGTCCTCGTAACGATCTGGTGATGGTGGCTAACCGTCGACGTCCCTTGACCGGAGCCATTCGATCCCGAGCTTCCTCTTTGCGCTACCTGATATGCTCTCTGCTGTTGCTGGTCGTAAAGCTGCAGCAATTTCTGCTCCTTCTCCTGCAGCTGCTTCTGCTGGAAGCGGGCCTGCGACACGCGCGGATAATCATAATTTTCCCTCGTGGTGGCCGTCATCGAGAGACCGACCCGCCCTTCTGCCGTCGTCTAAAGCTACCTAGCTCTCTCTGTGTTACGATTCGTTCGCGAACCACCGACCGCGAATAGAACCACGAGTTACACGCTATAGTCCGACTCTGCACGTAATGCATATGCACCGTGAGTGCGATGGGTAACGTCCGACCTCATCGATTCCTTCTAACCTACATCGCGCCGTGGGGTTAGTAAACTCGTTAACGCGCCTGGTCCCGTCTTACGAAGCGCGTCGAAGCTTTACCCACCCCTTCGCGTTCTCCTCTCGTAGCTATACGCCTTGCGACGAAACGATACGATACAAGGGAGGTAAGTCGAAATTATAGAGCGACTTGAGAATTATGCTCGTTATTTGAAGATCGTACTGACGCGATGACAGAAGTAGGTACGCGTAACTTGAGATATATGAAAAGGCGAGTTAAGAAATATCTGTATCATCTTGTTAGTGGTACGGTATGCTGGATTTTGTATGTTAATTACAGAGTATACGGCGCTTATCTTTTGGCGCGTAGTAAAATGAACAAATGAGAAGAAATATTAAAATGTAATACGACATAAATCATTTATAGTTCGATATAGAAATTAGTTATCAGAAATATCAAATCGTCTTTATTTAAAGTTAAAAGGAACGAGCCGAATCGTAATATAATGACCAATAATTATACTGTTTGCCCTAGATAATATCTACACATGAGAGAATACAACTATCCCTATATCGGAGGGAGGACACCTTTGGCATTGACGCGAATATAAATTCGATGTTGATTGAATCATTGAGTTGGCAATCAGGCACGCCGATAATTGATTTAACCCTAATGAGACAGCGTTCTGGCATGCCTCGGCTAGCCGCTCCGACAACTTGCCGTTGCGACTGTGTTCGGTTAGCTTGTAGTCGCTGGCACACGCTTCAATTTCGGATGCGTTCGCTCGTACGTATATACATACATATACATACATACATATATACGAGCGTGCACGGGGATGCTGCGTTTGGATGACAATGCAATGCCGATTGGATGCATTAATAGCGAAGATCGTGAATAGAAGCGCATATACTCGTTTTTTGTCTCGGGCTGGGTCAGCTTATAATTATTATTAATGTACTCTCGTGAGAGCGATCTAACGCGTGTCATAACTCGAACGATATCTCGTGACTGTTAAAAGCTTAAAGCTTGGCGATTGTATTTATAGAGAGAGCATCAACAGTGTGCTCCGACGTAATGCCGGCGATCAATTCGCATTAACTGCACGCTACCGATCACTCTCTCTCTTTCTCTCTCTCTCTCTCTCTTTGTCCCTCTCGAGTACCACCAATCAAGAAAATTTACATTATTCCGTGGTGCACGAGAATAAACGGTCTCTTGGCGGAACACGAGAAGTGTCCACGTGTTTCGGAATTGGCTAGAAAAAGAGAAGAAAAGCAATCGGCCGTTATATTTTTGACGAAAATGTAAACCAAGGCAAAGTTAGCGTGACAGCCCATCGTCCGAGCCAGGTCTGATTTGGGTTAGGTCAGGATCTCCCTACTTTCTTGGCCGATGCTGCCAATGTAAAAGGTAAACTGGTGTAATTTCGGACGCGGTGAACCTTCGAAGAAGGAGGAACGTCGTGGAGGGGATGTGTTTACCGTCGAGAGTAAGGATTCGAGAGGAAACTCTTCGCGTGAGTGAAACTGCAAGTTAATGTGCAGGGAGAAGGAGGAGTACGTTCACCTTGTCCTTAAAGGAGTCGCTAGGTCAGTGCAAATGGCCTGTAGCGAAGAAAAGGGAGCAAGAAAATGGTAGAAAACGGGAAAGAAGCGAGTGAGAGAGACGCGAGAACGCATTGATGGCGAAGCAGAAAGGAGGTCAACGACGAGTGCTTTCGTAAGACTCGTCGTCGCGTTGTCCCTTGAAAACTGGCCTCTCATCGTTCGAGTTCGTTTCGTTACATTTCACGGCGGAGAAGAAGGACGAGGTTTTCTTGAACGAAGGAAAGGAGAAGAGGCGATCGAAAAAGAGACGAGACAAAGAGGAGAAGATCCTGTGCCTTTTTCTATATATGGTCGCGTACGTAATAGTCGCAGTGATTCGCGAAGATTCGAGAGGAAATCGCGAGAGACTCGTCCCGTCGTCTTTCCCCGCTACGAGAACTTATCAAATTTCGTAGGTGGCTCGTAAAAGTACTTTACATTTTCCAGTGACTTCGCGCGATTATTCAAATTCGCGAGTTCCTGTCCGTTCGATGACGTTTGTAGATCCATCGGTATAGAACGGGTAGCTAGTTGCTTCGACATAATCGATTCGATACTCGTTCGTTTATTTAGCTCCCCTCGTTCGACGGAATGGCGGTTTCTTTCTGCTCGATCTTTCCAACACACGATAAATCTCTCCACCAAATCACCGTATCCCATGACCTTTCGTTTTCGTATCTCGGAACGATCCGCGTCCTCCGTCATAGTCGATCATGTTCACCGGGGAGACCCGTCCTTTTTCGGTGACATTGAGCTCGCTGAAAATGTTCTTCAGGCGACTACTCGGAACGCAAATTCTCTTATTGTCGCTATCGAATAATAATCGCGAGTCGATCGTTTATACGTATATGAATATTCAATGATGGTCGCGCGTGCCGGTAGAACGTGCTGTTGTTGTCCTGACAAGTAGCGTGTGTTTGTTGTCACGAGACAAAGCATCGTGTGTCCGATTTGCACATAGTGAGAAGGTCGTCGCGTCGTATGTCAAGTTCAGAGTCTTCTGTCCGGAAACTCTGGAAGGATCAGTTCCTTGGGAGTCTCTTGATAGTTCAGACGTTATTCGAGCGAAGCGCACCGAGCTCGTCGGCGAAGCTTCGCATGTCGCGTGTTCCGATACTTGTCTGCGACACGACTCCCATCGTCAGTTTTTTTTATATTGTTTTTCTTACACAATGTCTCTTGTACATCGATAATTTTAAATACGCTCCAAATTTGTTCTACCTTCGTTTTACGAGTTCTATTCGATATTTTTTTCTTTCCTTTTTTTTTATTACAGGTCATGTCGCAATCTCAGCTATCGACGGAACACTTGACGCACTGCCGCAGAGGAAAGTACTCGTAAGGTAGCACGCGCATGCTACCACTGTAAACTGCGTTGTAATCAGCTCTATCGTCCTCGCGTTTTGTCGGCACGCATGCGTAACTTTCCGATCCTTAGAGTTTCGTATAGTAGAAAAAGGGGACGAGTGGTATAGTTATGCGACGTCCTTTCAAACGTCGGCCTTCGTTTAATCATTTACACGTATAGGATTTACGATAGCTGTCGTGGGAGCGATACGATTGATTGTTACGAGCGGTATTCCCGAGGATCGATTCCCTATGAGATAAGCGATCGATAGTGACAAAGATGATCTTGTTATAGCGAGGGAGAAGCGTATTTCGTTAAAGCGACAGTCGTTGTAGAAATTCAAGGTCGGCGTATCGACGCTCGTCCGATCGAAGCACCTATAAATTCTGATTCCATCGACCGAAAGGTTCAAGGTCTCTCGAGAATATCGTCTCGTTCGTGAAGAACGATTGTTCGTCCAGTCTCGCCGGTTTTCCTAATCACTTGCGAACGATAATAACGAGTCTTCTAAGTACTCGACAATGGACGATTAAACAAAAGAATTAGATGGACTCGAACGTTCGTCGTACCGCGACCGTTTTAGATCAAATAGAAATACGCGCGACATACTCGCTGGAAGCGGTCGAAGGTGCGGTGCGCCGCGGGAGTCACGAAGACGGGGACGATCGTTGGTAGCCCACGCTTGACCTTCCTCAGTCACGCTGAGACGCGTGAAAAGAAAAAAGGGATATTACAGGAGCATAATTACGTCTTAATGCCTTTTCGAGGAGGCGTAATCGCGTTCTTGATACGCATACACACGCGGACTCGTAGAAGTCGATAGGTGTCAACGAGAAGATCGATGTCGTCATACCAGAAATACTAGAAAATTTCCTACCACGTTTCTTACGATCGCGGCACAAATAGAGCGAGCGCTTTGAAATAACGCTTACGATCTTTCCGTTGAGATAGGCAGAAGAAAAAGGAAGTTTTGCAGAAAGAGTCGTAACAAAGGGAGTTTCATTTCAAAAGGGAGCCATTCAGTATCGTCTCGTCTGATAACGGTGTCAGAGTTTACGGAACGATGCGTTCGTTCAACGCGAGTAAGTTGTCACTTAACCGACGCTCCCTTGTATTATTTAATGGCAAATACGACGGACGTGACCGGAGGTAAGCGCGCGCGCGTTTTTACGCGGCTACATGGGCGTCGTAAATGCCGTCACGGTATCACGCGAGAAGAAGGTGCGAGCCTGCGGTGTTCGTCCTGCCTTCTAGTCCCGATATGGATAAATCTGAAATGTGGGTTTGGAGCAAGGAGGACAACCCTCCGTAGATACGTACATAGACGCGCGTATTCTAGATAACGGTGATCTCTCGGCAACATAAATTATTTATGAGAAGATTCGTTGCAAGACGTTCTGCCAATTTGTAATTGTAATTTATTTGCCAAGAGAAGCTGCAGGTACCTGGACACGCGCTCGGCCGCTGCTCGGCTAACACAATTATTTACCGGATCCGTTCTAAACGCACGCGTTTGCGTTCACGGTTTATAAGAGTTGCGCGAATCTAGCATTACCTTATCCGTGATAAAGCACGTATACGTATATGTACCTACATAGATAGATACACGACACTCGCGTCCAACGCCAACGATACGTCGCAACTTTACAGCACTCTCGAGAGTAGCTCGATTTGCTGTTGCAAAAGGTCGAGTATCGAGGAATTTGAGACGGCTCTCGTTCGAATTTTAGGCAAGCGTGGGTGCTCGAAAAAGTACCGCTACCTTTCGCCCACGTGTCATCGTCGACATCGCCAACGTTTAGACATTTTCTGCGGTCTTTACGTTAGATTGTCCGATAAGTTACGGCATACGCGTTTTAACGAGAAATTTATTCTCCATCAAGTCTGTTTATGGTTAGATGCTTAACGTAGATGACATCTCGTCACGTTCTCCTATCGTTTCTCTCGTTAGTACTTTTTGAAACATTTTTATTTTTTTCGCCGTAGGTGAAAGTAGAAGAAATTTTCCGTTGCAACGCTCGCACCGATAGTCATAAAGTCATTCCTCGAGAAAATCGAAATTACTTTTTTCGAAGACGAAGGGAATAAAATAATTCTTTCGGACGAAATCGCTCGCGGAACAAGAACGACGCTTCGTCGAACGACGGCTGAAAAGACGGAGGAAATGACGTCACATTATTATGGTTACGGATCTCCGTGGTCGGTTGCGGTTGACAAACCAAGCGTCTACGATTCCGTTCTACTCCGATCCCTTCTGCTATCCTTTTCTCTCCCTCGTACTTTACGTCTTTTGCCTCTTCCTTTCTTCGAGGATTGCCCTTTTGTCGTGAAGTCGTTATACGAGAGAGCAGAGTAGCCCTTGCCTTTCATCCGTGCCGACATTCGAAACCAGAGAACGACCATTCGAAGTCGAAGGAAACAAGACGTCGTTCGTTTCGGTACTCTTCTCCATTCCTATGAAATTACCTTCGTTTCTTCGTCCCAGCATTATTCAACTTTCGAGAAATCGATCGAAAGGTTAGAAATACATTTTCTCACATTGATTCTCGCGGTACTTGTAACTCTCTTGCCGTTCGAATACTTCGGATCATTTACGACATGATTGATAAAAAACGGAGAATGAAAGCATAGATATATACGGTCTGTTACTTTCAAGTCATCGTCAGTTATACAGGGTTAATCAACTATTTATTACACCGATCTCGCAATCTCATTTCATCCTTCTCTTCGTATATTCAGCGAGGACTATATTCGGACCATGGATATCTTTGTCCTTTGGTTTTGGGTACATCGAATACGTGGGACGTTAGCTAGGTCATGCGCCAGCAAGACAAGATACCATATATGCGTCGAGTCAGCGCACATAACCGATACGTGGGCCAAAGGAGAACGAGAGGGAGAGAGTGAGAGAGTGAGAGAGTGAGAGAGTGAGAGAGAGTGAGAGAGAAATAGATAGCAGTATGCTTTAACCAACCAGAGAGCACATTGAGATTACAAGAATCCGCGCGAGCGCACGAAGCTGTCACAAGACACGTTACGCTCATTCGACCGTCACGTTCTCTGCGATCGATGTTAAGATTCCCTTATACCAGAGAGTGATCAAGATTTTCGTACGCTCACCTGCAGCATCTCGAGACGCGATGACGCCTGTGGCGCTGCCATGGTCGAGTAGCCGTGTCTCTCCTTTTCTCGAGTCGTCCGATCGCACTCTTCTGTAACAACAAGCAATTAGGTATTTTTGATAACGAGCCTGCTCGAAAAAATGACGTATCGATTTACGGAGAAAAGATCGCAACATGTTTTACAGTTTATAGTCGGTAGCATGGGTCATTCGTTCGTTCGTTCGGACGCCGGCACTCTTCCAGCACTTTGAAGCTTTTAATGACGTCATTATCTAAATTAAACCCGCGAGCGTGTGCGGCAGCCGAATATGCATCCGACTACCAGTCTCAAAAGTACCGGTAACTCACGCTCGGATATTCGCTTCTAGATACACTTCGCTGCATCCGAATACACGTGTATACGTATACACGATGCTAAACGAGTTTCGAAGAAAAAGGATACCAGCAAGGATTAATTCGAACGCGTCGAGTTCTCTCGAATCCCACGAGCTCGAGTTGATTCAAGGAGGGAAAAAACAATCGTCGGAAATACGAATTTTCCGCGATCGTCCATGCGAGCTTCTCGATGCGGAAAACGCATTGTTATTAGGTGCTACCCAAAAGCGTACGTGCCCGAGGCAACGTATGTCCGTTTGATCGGGATAAGAAAGTACGTACGCTGCGGTATCGAACGCGCCCACGCGTTTATCCGATCGATCCACCCACGTCGAAAAACGGCCGATCTTTTACCCGAAGCAAAAATTCGTCGAAAGAGAAACAACAATCGAGTTCGTGTCCCGGTGTCCACCCACGACGTTAACACGAATCGTTACGCGTAACTACACGCGAAGATTGAGTTTAATATCTCAAAATCGTCGTCGAGAAACAGGTGAACGAAGTTAAGATACGAGGCGGTCGGATGATCGGGACCGTAAAACTTTTACGATTCGTTGAGGGCAGAGACAGGAAAATGAATTTTCGAGTATTTAATTATAAAGTCGATAAACCGGGGAAACCGTTTTGAAAGTCGAGCTTTGTCAGCAAATCCGATAATCGATTTTGCGAGCGAGATTTCGAATTATTCGAAAATCGATTATTCGACAAATTTCCTGCGGTACAACCGAATACAGTCCGACTGTCCAAGTTCTCACAATAGATCGTCAATAGACATTACTTAGGTTTCTCTTCTCGGTATGATAATGAAAATCAATTTTTAATCTGTTCAGTTACTCGATTCATCTATCCATTAATTATCGGATTACGTGATTGAATTTGCAAAACTGGTGAATTCCTACCGTTATAAATCGAGACGCTCGTGATTTTTATCGAAACAGAATTATTTCTCGTCGTTTCGAGGAGCGAGCAACGTTCGTAGGATTTCTAAGCGAGGGCGAGTGGGAGTTACCCGAAGGGTGTCACATATAAAATCGAAAACTTTCGAGGCAAAGTCGTCGCGTTGGTTCGTTCGTGCGTTTAGTTCGTCTCCTTCACCCGGACGACGTTTCATGCCTTAGGAAATTATTAACTCGAAATTGTGGAGTGTCTTCTTCGCAATAGCGTTTTTAGGCCGGCGCACGACTATCGTGAGTCACGCGGAGACCCATGACGTAACTGCGACAGTCTTTTATGGTTAAGAAGCGCGAACGATGATTCCCCGCTCTTCGTTCGTTTTCGATTTCAACGATGCTCGAGCGTCCACTGCTAGATCTCGAATCGAGCTATTCGCATTATCGCCTTGGAAAACGATCTCCTTTCGCGTCCGTTAACTCGATCGATCCTCACTCTCGACCATCGTGGTACGAAGGTACTACGTTTCAAGGCGAACTTGCGGTTACGCGCGATTCCGCCCTCATGAATAATCTCGCAAGGTGTTATTGAACTTGAATGGACCGTTCCGCGCGCACCCGATATTACTTGACTCGTCCCTTTGTATGCAGAATCTATTGTAGTACGAATTCGCGGCTCGTATACGCGCTCGCGTCCCTGTAAGGAAAGCTACGGAGTTTCGGGAAGCGTGGTATTTCGGAAATCGCGTTATGAAAGTTTCGGTTCAAATAAATTCGTTTTCCAACTCACCGAGGCGTGCCTCGCGATCTTTCAGCCGTGGATTAAAGACGAATAACGCGCGTTTGGTGAATTTCTTTCGTTTGTACCTTGAACGCGTGTCCGAAACTTTGATGTCACATTTATTACTAAAGAAAGCACGTTGACGTTACGTGACATTATTATAAAACGTAAAAATAGGCCCGTTAAAATAATCTTCGTTAATATTTTTAAACATTTTCTCTAAACGTTTAAGTTTTACGATTATGAGTTAAGAAATATTTATTATCCTAGATAAAAAGGAAGTGTACAAGAGTATAGAGAAACATTCGCCGAGGCAAGTATTCGGTCACGCGAGCGTCCTCCTATCGCTCGTATTATTTATAGTTTAACTAAAAACGTACGTTCACCAGGATTACCATAGGTTACAGTCCCATGCGTATGGTCACTGCGGCAGGTACTCGCGATTCCATTTCTATAATTAAACACCGGCCACAAGAAACGTCGGACGCGATCGTACGCGGACGTAATTCGTTTCAAAGCGAATGAACGCGTTCGAGAATCGTGTAATTTTTCCCTTGGCTAAAGAAGCATGCGAGAGATCGTGCACATGGCATGCACGTGTTGCGAAGTCTCGTACATCGTAAAGAATACTCATTCAGCATAGCAGTAATTGACTGTACTCCTGTTAATTATAATAATTTCAGATAAAGTTTCAGTATAGTTCATGCTAATATTTTTAGGGAACGAACGAATTTTTCATTTTACAACGTTATCTACATCCTTATTATTCGTCTAAATTTTTATCCTGTAGCCTGTTGTCATCTTCATTCTTTCTACAAAAAATTGCAAAGAAACATTTAAATTTAATACAAATATAACGACACTAATTAAACCTTTTCCAGGTAATAGGTACATTACAATTTAAAAAAATGACCAACAACAATGCAATGGTCAACGACAGTAATATCATTTGCCATGCACCTAAAGTAGCGTGGTTGGGATGCGTTTCAAGAACACTGGGGAAGAAAGTAGACGCACGATAGACGAACAACATAATCGCATACTCGTCTCTTCTATTTCTTCTCTCGTCGGATCTACGGCGCGCGCGCGTGAGTTGCGAATTAGCGTTCACGATTATCCTCCCTTGCGTACGGTAATTAACCACACGACTCGCGCTACTCGCTTCGCTTAAGGTTCCACGAACTTAAGCGATTAAAGTGCATCTTCTAGCGTCGGCACGTACCGTTGTTTTTTTTTCGACAGCTTCGGACTATCCTACCAGACAATTCGCGTCCATTGTACGTCTTCCTTATCGCGAAATCATTTCATTGAAAGCGACGACTCCGATTGGACGTTTTACCTTGCGAAACGCGAAGCGATTTAACGAGAGGGATTAGTCGCATGCCAAAACCGATCGGACAAAGAAAGAAGAGAAAAATGAAGCGAAACTCACCTTTTCCTGCAAGTAGAAAGGTATTCCGGTCGAGAAGCAGTCGCAGGTGATTCGTGCAGCTCGTCCTTTCGTGCGGAGGACCAATGTAACACTGACAGTTCTACCGTCCCTCTCTCCTCGTCCGCTCGTGTTCCCTCTCTCATTCACCCTACGTCTTTCTCTTTCTTTCTCGTTCTCTCTTCCTCTTACCAGCATGCGAGACGAAGAGGAAAGAAGGAGCGAGCAACGAGGAAGCATACGACTCAGAGGAAGGGTTATCAACCCACGTATAAATGCAGAAACGTGACCACTGTCTTTGAGTTTGACTCTCGTAATCTTTACTCGATCGCATCGAATGTTTGCTCGATCGTTTGATCCGTTATTTCCTCTTCGTAACACGTTCTGATCTTCTTATTCATGATCGGTCGAGTTATTAAGAAAAACGTTTCACGTGAAAATATTTTACATTTACTTACGTATTTTTATATCCTAATGTGGATTAATCGCTGATGAGGAAACAAGGGAAAGAAAAAGAGAGAGGGGGAGAGAGAGAGAGAGAGAAAGAGAGAGTAGATGCAATTTGCCTGGCTCGACGCGACTTAAAGTCTCACTGTGATTCACGACGAACATAAGCTACGCTATCCTCCCTATAAGGTTTCGTTTAGCAGTCCGAGTCGAAGAAGAGAAGGAGAGACGAGACGAGCTCCTCGACGAAATGATCGATCGTGAAGTCTTGACTATCGTGTATACGGTTCGCAACGAACGATTCATCGATCTTCTTGAACGTTACGGATATGATCGTGTCGGTCATCTGTCTTACTTGCTATAACCAACCGAGATCGTTCTATCGCCGAATCGTGACGGAATCGAACGGAATCTAGTTTACCCTTTTACATCGAGTCGAGAGCTTCGAACGCGCGATCGGTACATATAATTATGAAATTAGCAGTCTCCTTTGCTCGTTGGTTAACGCGTTAACGATGTTTTAATATATTCGTCGGATGAGTAAGCGAGCTAGTCATCGGGTAACCTCTAATTCCGATTCCTCATACGTACACCTACTTTCTCGATGCCTGGAGGCCAATATCGAGGACGATGGCAACCTCCCTGGATCCGTAGGTGTTGCCATTGGGTATTAACGAGCGCGCGATGCATCTTTACCGTGCTGAACATTTTTATTTTTCATTTATGTTACTTTTAAATCTCTCGTTACGAATGCTACTATCCAAGGACCGTTCTCGGTTCTCCTTTCGGCAATACGAGTAGGATTATTTAACTTGGCCGTATTTATATAATCCATGGTAGTCCGTGCCTCGAGCCATAGTGCTTTATAACACGATATTGTCACTATGCCACTTTTCGCGATCTACGCTCGACGTCTTTCGATCAGAATATTTTCACTCGGGCGAAGCTTACAGCGATTTACTTCTTACATAAATATTTTCTAATTAACGTCGCGCGAGGCGCTTGTCCGTTCGGCTAGAGCGAGTTCGTAATAAGATACCGTCATGAATCAAGAAGCATCGGTGCTTCTTACCGAAGAAACGCGAGCCGTTAGTTAGATTCGTCGGCGACGCTCGAGAAATTATTTATCGCTGTTTAAAACCGCGATGACGATCCTTTATCGTGCTCGCCGAGGATATTTCGAATGTTGCGCATTTTCGAGGACTTTATGCTTTTGTACGACTGCTATGAGAGGTCGTATAGCAAATATAGAATAAAAAGTTATAGATATTATTGCAAATTTTTAAATATTACCCATTAATACATGCATGATATGCGTACTACTTTTTTTTATAAAATAAATATGTAATTTAGGTACGAAAATGGATCTATACTTCTCACATTGTACACGGTTTGTATTTTTAAGCTTCGAAATTGGCTAAAGCGACGAATACACTCTCTGAGTTTCGTAAACAGCAACATAGCGTAGAGTTAATTAAAGATATCTCGACGTCGCTGGACAAGACCATAAGCTCGTATGCCACAGAGTAGTTAATTAAAGGGCATCGAGTTAATGCCTTTATGGTAAAAGCAAACAGGATTCCAAGCCTCTAGTTAGAGAAAAGTCACGTCTGAGACGCTGTGTTTCTATGGAGAGGAGTCGGGGTGTTGCGATGACGTTTCTAAAGCGTTCCACCATCGAACGCTTGCATCGATCTCAAGGATCGGATTCGTCTTTAACGCTCGAACCACTTTTATTTCACACGTCATTAGCCAAGGCGATCATAAAAACTTGATTTATTCGTTTTCGTGGGTGGTAGACTCTATGACTCATTCATCTCTATTTGCACCTTTACGTAATGAATCGAAATACGCAACGTGTGTACGTACGTCGTCGTCGACGGCGACACGCATAAGAGAAGTCGTTGATTAAAAAAAGTTTCTCCTTGTCCGTCGTCGTAACCCGGATAACGTGCAGTTATTAACTTTAACTTTTTACGGTTATTACGTAAACTTTTCCCATGCTTTGACTTCAGAGTCACGACGCCTACGGCGTATTTTGATCACACGCGCGTATTCGACGAACCACAAATTTCTGTAATTAAAACAAATCGATCATCGGAGAATCGATTGTAGCAGGTATTTTGGATCTCGATGTTTTACGTAATATGTTCGGCCTTATGTTTATATCCCCTCGTTAAGTGATTGCGTCATATTTTTCTTCGTCTTTCCGCGTCTTATTCCTGCGACGTCGCTACTTATTTTGTGCTTTAACACTGTTTAACGTAATAATCTATTACATTTTATACAGGACGGATATCGGATTTTCATATTATATTCGATCTTAATAGATATCACATAACAAATTGGCAGAGCTCGATAAAAAAGTGATCGGGCGTTATGTTTTATCGAAAGTGAAGCTACACAGTATGCATAAGTAAGTCTCCTTTAAAATCTTTAAGAGTTCTTAATATATAGATATATAAGAAGCATTGGAAGGTGAACGAACGTTGACTCGTTTTTTCTCGTTTTCAGTTCCGGGAAACAGTCGAGCGTTCGAGTTCGTCCGCGGTCAATGAAGACGCGTCTTCTTATTGTAATTCGACACTTCGGTGAGTACAGTTGCTTTCATCGATTTTCTCACGTAACACACATTTTATATTTTAATATTTTATTTTAACACATTGCTGACCGGTCACGAGTAAACACGTGATAAGCTTTTTTCCGCATCTTTATTGTTTTCACGGCGCACTGTTGGAAATCTTGTAGTGTAATTATTTGGTCTGCATACCTCGAGTTGTGTCTCGCTTATAAGACCGGCCAAGTTTCGAATAATAAATAAAATTTATTAAAGTTTATTTATATTGTTTTACTTCCGCATCCGCTTTCAAAACAATAGCCGGGCACATGAGGTAAATTTTCAGAAAAGTTGCCGGCAGCAATGTGTTAATACATACATGTAACTTTAATTATAATAACTTATTACTTTATTTAATAGTATTCTTGCTATAAAATAACAAACTGCATATAATAACATTTTTATTTTTTATTTTTTTTTAGCAAACTGCAGTCACCATCGCTATCTTCTAGACGCTGGGTCGTGCAAGGATCTACAAGAACTGAAGTAGGTGAATTTCTTTACTTTATAATTGATCATTTAGCAACTTTTAGTTACAACAGAGATAATGATGAACTTTTTTATACTTCTTGTTTCAGATCATCATTGTAAACGCGCGCGGTAATAAATGAATTGTCATCATGTAGAGTCAGTGTAGCTCGTTACTTAACCGCGTTTCGCGAATATTATATTGACTTTTACGAATGCTGTAGTAGATTGCGCGCAATGCAATCGTCGAGTCAGTGCTTGTTCGAAAAGGTTTTTTCTTTCACAGTCGTACAGACTGTTATATAAAAAATAAAATTTCGCGAAGTAAAATCAGTATCCGTTCGACGAATTGTATTTCTCGGTCGCGTTTTATCATACGAATCGCGTGATTAGAGTCAGTGCATCAATGAAGATCAGCTGAGAGCAGTCAGCTGAGTTTTCCATCGAGGAGCTGTGCACAATGATTTCAACCTACAGCGTTGTCAACCTACTTCGATGTCGACCTACTTCATTTTCAACCTTCTACGGATCAAACCCCCTCAATTTTAACCTACAGCGTGGACGAGTTTTTTTTAGAGCTATGCAGAATTTCATAAGTAATGAGTAAACAAAATTGAAATACCTCTGATGACCGTCAATTAATTATGTAGATCATTGACGAACGCTACTGTGAGTAAATCCTTTCGAGGATTTACTCACGAAAGTCGATAGTCCATTTCTCTTTCTGTTTCAAGTGATCATTCAGTTAAAACAAGCATCATATTTTATTTATTTTTATGTTTGCCTAGTTCCTGGAAGGTTTAGGTAGCGTTGTTAAGACCATATTGTTTTACTCTATTGACCTGTTGCTTTAGATTTTTGAAACTTGCGATAATTCAGATTAGATATTTTCTTTTGGCGAAGAGCTTCCGGTAAGACGTTTTGAATTCCCCTTAGCCTCGGTGGTTTACTCGCACGAACGACACCAGCTTATCCTATTTCTACCGTTTTCATCTTGCGAAAAAGCAATCTTCGGAGTCACGTCGTGCGTTATTCGATCTCTAACCGAACGAAGTCATAGCACGGAGTCTCCGAGCCTTTGTGGATTCGACCGTGTCGAAGGATCGGCTCTGCTTCAATCGACGATTGGAATCACGGAAATGGGGTCATCTGCGACATATTGCAGTCAGACAGAATACGTAATTTAAGTGTAATTATGGTAACCGATGTGGTGTATGCATATCGACTCCTTCGGCTCGTTTACGAACGTACTTTTAGTAAGGTTTATTCGAAAAGAATTGTACTCTCGAGTTTTATTCGTAATGTGATAGGATTATATTCCGAAGTGAAATATTTATGCTACGATACTTGTTTTTAAATTTTATATATTTCATATATTTTTTTATTTCAGAAAAGAATTTTTTTGACGTTTGAAAACGGTTGTAAAATTGTTAGATACAACCGAAAGAAGGGTCGATATAATAGACTCGTGTTTCGAGGTGTTCGCGCTTTTAGCGAGTTATACCGTTCTAGTACAGATGGCGGTAGTCGATTATGTCTGACTGAACGCGTTTCTACTCTCCTTTCTCGAGAAGAAAATAATTCCCGTTGGAGTAGTACTAGCGCTAAAAATGTTTGTACCTTTTCGTGACGAATGATATGCTTCGGTACTTTCGATCGTATATATATTTATCACGTTATAGCGTTATTGCATATTTCCTTCCTCTCGAAGAAAACTTTGTTTTGCATTTGTCGTAATAAGAGGAGCTCATTTTACTAACTCGAACTCGAAGTTTTATAAAAGCGACGTCTTCACGATCGTTAAGAAGTTTAAGTCGTGCGAATACCTTCTCGGAAATAATAAACTCAAGAAACGATGAAAGTCACGTCGTAAAGGAAACATCATCGGAAAATCAGAGGCAACAAAATGTAACGATATTCGACCGGTCGGCTTTCACGGACAATTCTTTCGTTGATACCATCGTACCGTCTTCGTTGTACGTGATTATTGAGAGAAACCAGAAATTAAAATCGAAGTTAATAACTTTTCCGTAATAACGATCGTGCCGTGTTTTCCACGTCTAATGGTTATATTTATTCGTAAATTCTTTACACGCTTCAGATCATTTCCGATTTGTTAACTGCGCCCCACGACGGCTCGCGTTCGTCGCGAAAGTTACGCTCGGTCTTTTTGACGTAGAAATGATAAGCGAGGAGCCGTGAAAACCAGCGAGGAGGCTCTTTGTGCCGAGGATATTTCGTTTGATCGAGTCCTTTCTTCATACGCGCTGCAACGAGTCCACTGTGTTTGGACTCTGCAACGCCAACGCTCCTCTGCATTGCACCTGTTTCGAAGCCGATCCGTAGCGAAATTCGCCGATGGTGAACAATGTGCCAGCCGTGAAGCTTTTTCCGGATTCGTTCCTGCAGACAAGTGTATTCGACGCTGCGTTTTCAGCATCGCTTCGAATCGCGCGCCATAGCTTTTGTATCAGCTTCGATCCTTTTTCTCGTACACACCTATGGTGGTATCGTTTTCGGAAGAATAAAGACGCCGTATCGCGAAATCCTTCTCTTTTCACTCCTCGTTCGAATAGTCGCGAAATAATTAAAGACAAGCCAAAATGTCAAAACGCGTTATTGGCTTTTTTACTATTTACAAGTATGTGCTTTTGGAACGAGTCCAAAAGATACGTCGGAGCTCACTTAACTTTTTACATTTGAGCGATGGGCAATGGGAGCCGCGGGCGAGAAACGAGAAAATAGGAAATTCGTGCCGAAAATGACACCAGGAGGCGAAAGCTACCGTAGTCGTTTCTGTCCCTGAAGCAGCCACGAATATATAAATATATATGAGAACCCTCTCTCTCTCT
>JAIFRP010000007.1:4301261-4315069 GCA_032403825.1 Odynerus spinipes | reverse complement strand
GGGGGGGCGTGAACGCGAAATCGTACTTCGCGTTTGTTTTTCATTCGTATACGGAACATTTAAGTAGAAGGACGATAAAATCTACAGGGTCTGCAGTACTACAGTCGTATATTTCTACCGACGTTTACCCTATTTCTCTCTCTTTCTCTCTCTTTCTCTCTTTGGAAACACCTGAACAGAAGAGGACGAGAACGGTAGTTCGAAGGTTAGAGGAAAATGTGGGTCGATTCTAAGGTTCTAACCTACATTCGGTTCTCACAAATGAAGCGAGCATCTACTATGCACAGAGTGGGAGAAAGAGTGAGTGAGAAAGGAAGAGGAGGGTAGAGGGGGGACACGGTTGCGGTCGTCGGTGGGAGGACAGAGAGAGGGTTTCATGTCGACGGTGATCGTGGATGCGCGGCAAAGGTAAAGGTCAGGTAAAGCCCGTGTGTTATCGACTGCTTTTATGCGCGAAACCACTTTCATCGCTCCCATTGTCTTTCCTTCGTACTTTTTTATTCATATCTACCCTTTCAAACGTATTTTTCGCGCATTCGACTATCGTTCTTTCTCTTTTCGGGAGACGACGCGCGTTTTGTTACATTCAAGTATCTTTCTACTTTTTCTCCCTCTTAAACCTTTATCTAACCGTTCGAATCGCGTGAGAAGCGATTGTACACGCACACAGGACTCCTGGTTTTTGTGTTTAGAAACTACGTCGAGTGCAGGACTCGTTTTAACGTTCTTAGGAAACGCTACTAAAATCTAGGACGAGCACGATGACCTTAACTGGTTTAGGAAGAAAATGAGAGGAACGTGCTCGTACCGGGGATGAGTTTGGAGAGAGAGAGAGAGAGAGAGAGAGAGAGAGAGAGAGAAAGAGAGAGAAAGTGTGGAGTAGGTAGAGGGGAGCAAGGGGTAGGGGGAAAAAGAGAATTGAATGTCTTCCTCTGAAAATGTCTCGGCCCCGGCAATGCCATTTCCGCGGGAAGCAAAGATAAGCAGGGTATGTTGTTAAAGCGAAACGCGGATTCCTTGATTTCACGACGTTACGTTTTCTCGAGGAACTCCGGCATGGAATTGTTTCGCGGTGTTCTCTTTTTTATCTTGCCATCGGGAGATAAGCAGTAATATTTAAGGTGCTGCATCAACGATTAGAAGTTTCATTAAATTGGTGGATTGTACGTATTCGTTTGCCGTGTGAGAATTTTATCGTAGAAATGATTATTATTTTTCCAATGCTTGGAATAGTAGCGTAATAAATAATCGAGAAAAGACAGATCGGTTACGCGTAGGAAAAGTGGAAATCGTTACTTTCGTTGCATCGATTCGGTTTTATTCGCCGGAGCGAAAGTATAGGCTTGATCGATCGGGCCATCGTGCCACTCGAAAGGTCGCCGATAGCGGAACGAGCTACCGTGCAAAGTGAAAGGTACACGATGCCCTGGATAATTGGCACCGAGCTCGCCTCCTGACATTTCCACTTACGAATTACGAATTCGGTGAATATCGTCGGAAGAGCGATTCGCGTGCGCCCGCTATCTCTTCCATTTCCTTCGTCCTTCGCGACGATGGACGTTTTGTTTCGTTCGGAGCGTCTTTTCTCAACGCGATTATCCTCGATCCTCGAAATAGCTATGACGATAAGGCATCGATGCCATTGACGACGCGAATGCGAAGACTCGTTCGAGCCCTTTATTCCATTAGAGTGAGAAAGAGGGAGAGAGGGAGAATCACGAAGGAAGATGCAATCAGGATAATTGAAGGCACATCGTCGAAGGAGGGATGCTGGAAATAAAGGAGAGCGGAAAGCCTTCTGTATTCTCTTGTACGAGCTACGCAGGAGGGTGAAACTTTTAATTTACGAAGAAGGTGAAGAGAAGAGGAGAATAAAGATGAAGGAGAAATTCTTCGAGAAAGAGACCCGTTTTATCGTGTAATAGCGAGAAACGGCGAGGAGGAAAAAACAGATGCGGCATTGTAGACGAAGGAGAATAGAAAAAGCTTCTTTTTTAAAGTCATTTAAGGATTTGTTAAAAAAAAAAAAAAATTAGTGCGATCTCCCACGAAGTTTCGACTCGAAGTCGACTCTACCTTCGGTCTATCCGTCCAGACTGTTCAGATAATCGTTACTCTTTTCGAAGCGTCCCAGCGAGAACAATTCAATCAGGGTATTCATCGATCTCCTTTAGACCGTGCAGCTCACAGCTTACACGCGAAATATTGACACTACCTTTCCGTTTCTTTTCCTGCCGCGAGCGTAGCAAGAGAGAAAGAGGAATCGAATCACTGTTTCACGGTTTCACATTTTCCGCCGTACTCCGTGTCATCTTTCGAGCGATACCTAATCGAAAAACGTTCACGGACGATTATCTCGAGGACATCGATGTCGTCTCTTCGTGGAACGATATTTTTGGAAGCTTCGTTACTCTCGCGTTTCGTGTCTCGCGTACATGTAAGGGGAGAAAATCGTGCTGGATGATTTATATTTATAAAGAGGACATCTTCGGTTGTAACCATAATGTCGAGGAAATAATCGTCGCTGAAGGTGTACATACGCCTGCCGTGGGTAGATACATTCGTCATGGAAAACGCTCGGGTATCATCGCGGCGGAAGGTGCCCCCGAGCGCTCGGATGATTTTTCAAAGTAGACAGCTAGTACATTTACGAACCCAGCTAGCTGTATCCGCAGCAGTCGCGTGACCGTTAGTCGAAAGATCGTTCGAGATGACGATAGCATCCGTGCAAAAGCTTCGTGACCCGGAAATGTTAGTAAGGGAAACTGAAGTAATGTGCGAACTCCGCGAACAAAACTTTCCTCTTCCTCGTGGTTCGGTGCTATCCCCCGTTTGTGTATATTTTCAACGAAAATGAAGAAACGTAATTGGAGTTGCCAGAAAGTGTTAGAGAGAGAGAGAGAGACAGAGAGAGAGAGGGAGAGAGGATAGAATAGGGTCAAAATTCACGCGCTAAATATTAGGTCGTTCGGTTGGCTCTTAGAGACTTTTAATAACGAAGTTGGTTTTATCGATAAACAGCGTTGTTTGCAAATTTGTCAGACTTTCTCATTTCCCTAAAAACATAGGAAGCGCCATTTTGAAAAACTTCGCGCCCTGTTGAATATTTTATAGAATCGATATATATATTGAAACGTGTCGGATAGATGTATCTCGTGAAGAAATCTCGATTAACGAATAGCGATTTTTCTTGTTGCGATAATAATACGCAACGCTCGGCGTGTCCACAAAATATGCGGGGCTTTCATGCGGGAGAGCGGAATACCGCATAACGAGACGATCCATCAGCCGGCGTCGATTAATTGACGATGTCGCTGCAGGTGCAACGCGCCGATGCAGTCTGCTGCATCGCTTTTATATACGCGTCTACCTACATAAACGCCCACGGATACATGCATACACCCACGCGTCATAATATAAGCGTATAAACCTATAAACAGGTATATTCGTATACGTATACGCGAAATTCAGGTTTGAGAGACGCATCGAAGCGTCTCCATTCAGCGGGAGTCGAGGAATAACGAATATGCCATCGACCTCTTTATAAAGCGGCTCGATAACGAGACGGCGGAATAACTTTACCGCGAATTAAACATCTTATCGCGCTCGAGTGGCTCCTATTTTTTCTCCTCGGTTTTTCTTTTTCTCTCATCCTTCTTCGTTACCGAGGACTCATTGAACTTTTGACGATCGCCCGCGCTGCGCCGCGCCGGTGGAAACTTCGAAAGTAGATAAACGTTACGGGGAAGATTTGTTGCTTTGTCCGTTGATTCGATAAACTCAAGACGCGGCTAATGGAGAGAACGCGATATTACCTAGCGAGCTTTTGCAATAGCTTCGTTTCGAATTCATTACGAACTCGAGATGCCGGGACCCATGGAAAAGTTGCGTTCGTACGAGTACCCGCGCTAAAGTTTTCTTTCGGGAAATAAGAGGAACACGAGCGTCGAAACGATGTCCGTTTGAAGAGAGGAAACGAGGGAGACGGATAAAGGGAGAAGGAAGCTGCGAACAGAATGATAGATACTTCGCGTAGTCGTTGTGGAAGCTCTCGTGGGGATTCCCATCATTCGTCTTTATTTCGCGCAACCGCGAGAACTTTTAAAAATGATAGATCGTAATTTCTCGACGCGTGTTTTTTGCCAGGCAACGACGTAAGAAAGCATCGCCCGCGATATCGATCGGTCCGGGAAGAAAGGAGAAGACGAGGAGGAAGGAGGAGGACCGAGGTCGGTCGTAGGGGAAAACATGGCGACCGTGCTTTCGGGAAGGCGCGAATTTCAAATGGGATTGCGAGCTGTGCCTAGGTTTTCATTTGTGGGAGAGAAGAAAGAAAAGAGAGAGAGAGAGAGAGGCACGTGGAATGGGAAACCTTGTTGCCACGTGGTGGACATTTACCCGATAGTAAAGAAAAAGTAACGCGTGTTATTTAAAAACGTGATACGATATATCCAATCACTCGATCGATTGATTTATGATCCCAACGCAGATTCGATGATTAACCGAACGAAAAAACTCAGAGATTCCCGTTTCGTTAGCGTTTTGGATTTAACGAAGGAAAAGCGAAAATTCGAGTGTAAAACCGGCGAACCTTTTTCCGCAAACTTTTTCTCCGTTAAACGAGGCGCATAACGGGAAGTTGTCACATTTCGGATCGTTACGCGAGCGGCATATTTACGGAGGCGCAAACGGGTAACGCTATCTGTAAAGCGACCGACACTGATTTAGGGCGGCTCGTTAACGGGTAAGAAAAATAAAGAGTGAGAGAAAAAAAAATAAGTACGATGCGAGCTCACCATCGAGTGCGAAAAATACGACCGAGATCGAGAACGTGAGACGATTAAGTCCAATTGGGTCACCGGTCTTACGCGTTCGAATTTCGCAATTAACGAAACACGAGATTCGTGGTTGAAAAGAGTAGTTCCTAAGGGCAGAGGTCGGCCCAAAGGGTATCTTTCGTCGTTCCGAATCAATGAAGTCTGAACTTCTTCCCTCGACTCGGTAGTACGCTCGCGTAGACGCGATCTACGTTGGAAATCCGTACGAACGGCGAAACGTGGGGTTCGTGTCCTTGACATTCGTCCCACACAAGAGCGTTTCTCGACGTCGCGAAACATCGTACGGACGAGTCCTCCAATGCATTTCCGACTCGGTAAAAAGTAATGGCGGCTTCAAGAGGAACCAAACGAAGAAGAGGCGAAATGAAAAATGGCATGCTTCGTCGTCTCCTCCGAATTAGGGAAGAATGAAAGAGCCACCAGAATATGAGAGTAACGGACGAGTACAAAAGGGTGTACTCCTTTGATATCTTGACAAAGAGATATAGAATTACGCGAGATACCTACGGCGTCGTGTGATAATGCTCGCGAAACGAGGGGTGGCGAACAGAAATCCGCATTGTTAGACGCGAATCAGTGAGTCGGTAAATAATTTGAAGGGGGGGACGAGATGAAGAACGCCATTTGTGTTTATCCTATACATAAACGATTGGTAAGCGTATAGAAGGGTAAATATATGCAAGAAGAAGGAAAGGTATTATCCAATAAGATGGAATTATTTTTCATTATGTCGAGATGGTCGGAAAAAGAGAAAAAAGGAAAAAGAGAGAGAGAGAGAACTCGAGCTTGGCCCTGAAAAGTAAGAAGGGAAAAGGAGAGAGGAAAAGGTGCGGCAACGTCGCGATACCGGCTGCAGGGTGAAGAGCGAGAGGTGAAACGATGAGAAGTGGAGAGGAGAGGAGAGGAGAGGACAGGAGAGAGAGAGAGAGGGATTCAGCGTGCAGGGGGCTCCGATCAATATGGCGGCAGGGGAGGGTGTGGCAGGGTGAGGAGGGGTAGTCGGAGAAGACGGCTGGTATGGGATAGCAGGTACGCTCGAACGAGCTTCACCGATTCTACCGGCTTTCCGTGACCTTGAGCCTTTTCCACGGAATAAAGGCTCCATAACCAAAGGCAAATCCCGCTCCGTTTCTCTTGTCACTCCACCCGATCCATCCGTCTATGTCGACGATGCTCGCGTTGCGGACGCCCAAACGTTTGCACGGATTATCGCGTCCCCGGATGTCCGTCATCGCCGGATTCTCCGATTCGACCCGAGTTGTAGTTTGCGAAGCGGACGTCCGTAGTCGGCGACTATCGGATTCGTTGCTTTACGAATTTAACGGCTCGCGATAAATACGCGAGCGCTCCCTCGATCGTCTTTCTTACGTTTGTCGATATTATTATTCTTACTTCTTTGCAAGGGATGGTTATATTCGTTTTTATCGTTATGTATAATCTTAAAGATACAAAATTTCGTATTATAAATCAACGATTTTGGATCCACCTAAAAAAGATTTTCTACATTCGTAGAAAACTTTCTATGCTCCATTGTAGGTCACGAATTCGAAGCTTATCAAAGGTCGATTCGCGAGCCACGTGGATTCGCAAAAGTTGCGATCGTCCTGGGTGGCCTTCAAAAGGGAAAAACGACGTGCCGGAAGCAAGGATATTAAGGTGAAATCGTCGTGACTCGAGCCCTCGGTCTTATCTCCTGCCATCGACGAACTTCACCCTTCTTACCACGAGCCATACCCGTTCCATTTCGTTTCGGCACACGACGGAGGATTTTTTAAGCGGGCTATCGTTCTTCTTTTATCGAGCACCTTATCGTACTTCTTCCTTTTCTTCCCTCTTCTTTCTCCTTTCCATCCCTCGACTACTACTACTACTACTTCTTCCGAGCGAGGTGTCACGTCTGCCCACATTCTGACTGGCATCACTTTCTCTTTGGCTCGAGTACGGCCTCCTCCTTCGGCCTCAACACTCGATCGTCCGTGAATATTCTTCTCTCGCTTCTCTTTCTCGCCTCGGTGCTCGAGAACGAGAACGGTTTCGATGGATCGCTGGGAAACGATTACGTATTATCGATATCCCAGACCCTTCGCCTTCTTCCTCGACTTTTTCGAGCGTACGCTTATATATATAGGTACATACATATACGTATAACATTTGTTCTCGTTAGATCGTGAAAAGTACGGCCGTTCAATGCTCGTATCTTTTCTCCTTCTATACATGGGCCCTATGTACCTATCTAGTTGTACCTATGTAGACACACGAAATAGATACATACACACAACAGCCAGGACACGTTTCATTCGTCGAGCGTAATTTAAAAAACGGCGTGTTATAAGCGAGAATACCCGGCTAATTTCGTTGGATCTTTTGCCGGGTTTTTCCCTTAAAGCCATGCACGTCCGCCGAGCGTAAAGCTTTGAGCTCGAAGAATTCTTACCCGCCAGCGGTGGTATGCAAAACGAATAAAGAACGCCGAGGGAAGCGGTGGGAAAAAAGGAGGAGAAGAGTTGGGAGGAAGAAGAGCAACGAAGGTTGTCTGCCGGTGGAATGAAATATGTACGGGGGAGTCCTGTGAAATGAACACGATCGTTGGACTTAACCCTTTAGGTACACGCATACCGATCTTTCCATTAATTTTTTTTTTCTTTCAGAATTTTAACACTTTCCTACGCGTCAATTTTCAGGAACGCGGTCGAAACGTGTTTTCATTAGGAGAACGTTTCGAGTTAACTTTCCTGCTTTAAAATCGTCCAAAGTTTGTCCTAGCCATTTTCTTCGCAAGGTTTCATAAGATTCTTCCTCCGAGTTTTCGCTAATGTATTTTGATGCTCCGCTCGCAAGGACGACGCTACGATGGTGCGAAAGTGAATCGGGTTCTCGAAGGTATTCCGCTCGGACAAAGGGAAAACTGTCTCGACAGGACGTGAAAATAATCGGACGTTCTTTGTCTACGAAGGTCGAGAGACAATAACGAAGGAGAAGGGTCAAGGGATAAGCGAGGGGGCATTATTTTTTCTCTTCTTTTCAGCACACGCTTTCATTGTCATTCGATCGAAAGATATTGCGAGAAGCTTTCGCTCTTATCTGAAGTTTTCGAAAGTTTTGGCGTATGCTTAGGATCATCGTCGCGTTGTAACGCTCAATTTTTATTTTCCATTCCATGTTACCTTTAACTTTTCGCAATTTTGCTTTTTAACCACGGTAGCTCGGAAGTGAAGTACAAAACGACGTTTTCTGAAAAAGATACGTCAGAAACGTAACAATTTTTTAACAGAATGCTCCGCTTGACAACCTTTTATACCTTGGATTTATTTTTTTGAGAAAAATCGTCACTTGCCTAGTCGAGCCACGCGTATTCTCTCACGTATTCTACATTTACTCTTCTCTAAATTAACCGCCGCTAGAAGTCTTTTTATGAATTACAGAACACCCGGTATATTTGTCATGTTCAAAGAGTATCGACTACGCGGGCTGGTTTACTTCTAACCAGAAAAATGTTGGCGCTCGATGAGACGAAAGGTTTTAAAAATAACGTAGGTACGTGTTTGAAAGCGCGACTCTGTATATTTTTTCCCTCTTCTTTCTTTTTTTATCGATCGAAGAGTGGGGAGAGGTATCGTATAAATTGACGAGACCTTCGTTGCGGGTCACGATTATTGGCTTATTTATATTATTGCAACGGAGTAGCAGTCGAGAGCTGTGGAAGGAATAGGTATTTTATCCGCGAGGAAGTTCTAGCGAGATAGAAAGAAAAGAAGGAGAAAGAAAGAAAGAAAGAAAGAAAGAAAGTACTTGTGACAGAACATCGCCATTATGGTTAACGGGACAACGAGCTTTCGCCTCCGCGTGACGTCACGCGAAAGCTCTTACCGAACAAACGAGGAACATTATCTCGCACAGGAACCTTCGTGGATACTTCTCGGTTCTCTTAGACTCTAACATTTTTCATTTTCTCTCTCTCTCTCTCTCTCTCGGTTTCCTTTCGCTTCCTCGTACTCTCCACTTCTTCCGAAAAAGGTTCTGATATCCGAGATTCTCAGCAGTGGTGAACTTTATCAATCGTAATCCTGCATGTCGCTTTGAAATAGTAACACTCTCGTCGTCTCTTTTTTCTTCTTCCGCATTTATGTTATCGCGTCTAGTCTGTATATTATTTTCGCTATATTAACCCTTTGCATTTCAACTGCCTAATTGGTTAGTACAGAAAGATTTAAATTTTATATTTCACGTGAGCGTCAAGTCAGTTAGAAATAAATTTGATATTTTTATCTACTTTACTTTCGGAGCTGAAATCTCTATATTTTTTCTTCGACTTGACATACCCCACATCGTTATGAAAATTAAAATAAATTCTCTCTCTCTTTCGTTTGCTAATATCTCTTTCACGTTGATAGCAACGAGGTAAGATAGAAATCACGAGAGGAACAGGGTGCGTTGAGGGTCGAGAGCAGAAAGAAGGAAGGAAGAAGATAAAGTTCTCAAGGCTCGCAGAATTGCGGTTATCGCGCGAAGGTAAAAGCGGGATTAGATTTTAATTCGATGCGAGGGCTCGCGACCGTCGACCTTTTGTTTCTCCTCGTTAGCGCGCGCTCGAATGAAAAGGACGACGAACTGGAAGGCTGAGCTTGGTGAGGAAGAGACCAGAGCTGGTGGGTGGTGGGGATGGTGAGGAAAATTTGAAAACTCGTTAAGCCGGTGGGTGCACCGAGTCGTTAGAGGCGGGCGCCCGTTTATACAGGTACACGCCTCCATAGTAGATATGCGCCGTTGAAATTAAGGTGGAGGATGGCTAGAGGCAGCACGGTCTCTGCGACAGCCTGGGAGGAGATTGCCGCCGTCGGAGCAGGAGATACTAATTTCCTTCAGAGATTGCGAATATCGGTTGAACGCGAAGAAAGCGAGAGTCGAATTCTCGAATCCGAACCCGATTTCAATCTACCGCGGCTCCTTTCTTTCTTTTTTTTCTATTTTTCTATTTTTCGTAGAGGATAAATATTACGCAACGCGATAGACTTTACTTATTTTCTTCTTGTTAAACAATTCCTTAAAAAAAAGGTTAAAAATTACACGATAACACTGTTTCTTGTATAATATCAAAAAAAATTTTCTTCGGTGTCGACGTTTTTCGCACGGGGTGAAATTTTTAAACTGAAACCTTCCTTTCCAACGAGTTCGCGATAAAATCAAGAGAAAGAGAGCAGGAGAGAAAGAGCGTGAGGGGCGGAAGGAAAAAATCGGGCGCAGAGGCAGGACGACGAAGACAGGGACGATTGGTCGGTCGAAAGAGAAGGAGAGGACAGGAAGAGGGCGGGATGGAAGTAATTTCCGGAACGAAAGAAGCCGAGTTGATGGTAAAAACATAATCAGAGCGATGGTTCTAAGTTCCCAGCGGTGCGGCGAGAGTGCAGGGCCGAAAGAGAGGGAAATGGAGAAACGAGAGACGAAGCAGGAGAGAGGAAGAGATTCAGACGTGGGTGTAGAGGGGAAAGAAGAAAAGCGACTTATCGGATCGAGTTGCTTATCGAAAAGACGTCACGGATCTCTACTACTCGGCATCGAGATTTACAGAATACAGGAAGTTTAATACCGCAAGGAATCGTATCGGTACGCTTAAGGCGGATTTCCCACAGATTGAGACTAATTTCGCCGGAATACCTTTTTCTATCCGTATAAACGTGCCGAGGGTCGCGACCCAGAAATCCTTTTCTGGGCTTTCGAATTTTCTAGACGCATTATTTTCGAGAGATCGTAATACCTCGACGGACCCCGTTCGGAGAGAAAACCGTTCGCCTTTTATAATCCGACCATTCGAATCCATCCGCTTGTTTTCTATCATTATACTTAAATCTTTTCCGATCTCCGATCCACTCGATCATGGATCTCGGCATCTTTTTCTTCGTACTTCCGTCGTAACGGGGAGGACTGGCATTTTCATCGGACGCTTTTCTTCGTGGCAAAGAACGTTTCTTCCCTCCTCCTTCCCCTTCCCCCTCTCACTCTCATTCGCTCTACGCGATGCTGAGTCACGTAGGGCCTGTAATCCTGTCGCATGGAATCCTTCGGAGCAATCGGAAAATAATTCATAATTCTCCCCTTTTTCCCCATTTCGATAGCTACTCCTCAAGCTCGTGCTCTCGCCTTTGAGGAAATCGATTTTTTTCGGCGGTTCTATTTTCGAGTATAATACATACATATAACATACACCGTTGTACGCGAGACTTAGCGAATGCGAGGAAAATATATAATTAAATATACAAAATGTAAATGTACTTTAATTCATTTTAGAATAACTCATAAGAATCGTATATTTTATTTCTTGACAAAAAAGCCACAACTAATTATTAGCATATAATTGCCTGAATTAATTTTAGTAGCTCATGGCCCAGTTTCCTGAAACTTTACAGCTTCGTAACTTGGATCCTTCTGTGACAGACACAATTTCTCGACCGAGATAAAATTTAACCACGGTGATCATTTTATTATCGAAAGCTTATCAAATATTTTACGAACGTTTCATATCTACGAAATGTTGACATTTTACAGATATAATATCACTCTTTCTTTATTCGATTTTCCAGATTGCTCTCAAAATATTTATGAGTATTATTATGAAAACGTAAATAAAAGTGGATTTAATACCGGAAAAAGTATAATCTGATATACGACATTTTGTAAAAAATAATTCGATATTTTTTTTTAAGGAATTGTAACGAACACGTGCAATATTGATTTAGTTCTCAAGTAATTTCATACACACACATGCATGTTCAACGATAAATGAAATCATTTCGCTCCGTAACGTGTACTTCGTTTCGTCGGCATCATTCTGCGATATCTCGGTTATCTCTTCAAACAGGGGTCAGGGTCGAGTCGGGAGACTAATTGCAAAGCCAATGGAGAACGGTGGCCGTGACGTGCGCGTCGAGTGCGTGCGAAATGCACGCTTAGCGAATGTAGCTTTGGAGTTCCTGGCTGTCGCTCTCACAACAGGCTTGCGCATACGCTGACCGGAGCATCCCTAAACCATCGGTTAGCACCAGCCTCCTACCGACCCTCTAACAGCAATGGCCGCGCGTTGCATCGGCAACGACCATTTGCATTTGTCGAGTGGACTCGGAGTATGAACGTTATACGTGGTTGATTTACTCGACCGTTCGATTCTCTCTAGGTAGGTAGGTAGGTAGGTAGGTACTGGAATTCTCCGATAAATCGAATCTTTCTTTGACGCTTGTCTTTGAGTCAACCGACTCCTTCAAGATATCGTTTCTCGGCCGACGTTCCTAAGAATCGCATTAGCGAGAAGTCGAGTTAGAGTTCTACAAAGAGTATCCGCGTTCGGTGTATCAGAGATAACGAAAGAACTTTCATGAATTTATCCAATTTATTTATCCAACCCGGATACTACGTTATATCGAAGGAAGACGGATCTTTCCGTCAACTTTCGATTCGCAGGGCCAAGCTCGAGCGATCTCTACGTCTGCAAATGTTTCTTTACGGGTTTAATCTACCGTCGCATCTTGAATCTCGCCTGGAAGTTGTTCCATTATAAAGGCGAGTCGTTTATGAATTTACGAATTTGTAGGAGCAACTTTTAACGACGGAACACGAAGGAAACCTTCTCGCTAATTCGATAAGCGACGTCAAGAAAATCAATTTAAAGTAGACCGCGTAGAGCGTATGCAAATGTCTTTTGGTACAGAGGCAAGGAATCGTTACCCGTACGAATAAGATGTTCGTCGTTCTCGTCGAAACTTGATCCTCCGTCCGATACACCCGCGAGCGAGACGATATTGCCATAGGAAACTTTACTCGTGATCGTTCTCTCAGTTTGTTCACCGGCACATAGGTACACGGACGTTTTTGCCTTATTCCGAACGCGGATTCTTCGTCGAATCGCGGGAAGAAGTTTAATGAGTGGATAGATAGGTAGGTAGGTGTAGGTACGAGAACATCGCGAATCTCAATTTATGTTAATCGTAGAAGGAGCTACTATATAAATGATACAAACTCTGGCGTTTTCTAATACGCGCGCTAGCTCGAGGATCTTCCAGCGAAGGCGCGAAAGGTATTTAAAGTTCTTTCATTATCCTGCAAGACGTGTCGTTCGATCCTTTCCCGCTTCGGTCCGCTCTTCCCTCTGGCCCTATTCTACCGCGGTAATTAAAGAAAAAACGAAGAAAAGAAATTTCGTATTCTTCCGTCGTGGCGAGCTCCTTTCTCTCGTTAGTAGCTCCTCCGGTGGAAATAAAAGTAGAAGAAGTGCCGGAATAAGATTACATTGTACCCGTCTCGCTGTACAACTGGTAGCGTACGTCTTCTTCTCCGTCTTTTTTCCACTTTTTTTCCTTTTTCTTTCCAGGACGCTCCGGGAGAGAGTAGGAACGTTCCCCTTTCGTTGTTCGGCTTAAAAAAAGGAATAGAAACAAAATGGAGAGAAATTCTGGAACGAACAATGTTCTCTGCCTCGGGGGAGAAGGAAGATGGGAGACTCGATAAAATCATTACGACTTTCCTCGCGATGCAAGGACGTCGTCTCGTTTTCTTACCGTCGTTCGCATAATATTCTTTAATAATGGAATCGCCGAACAGGATTTTGCAGGAAAGTAATTCGCTGAAGGCGAAACGGCGAAAAGGAGGAATATGTATCGATATTCGATTTACGACTTAGCCTGCTCTCGTTAATATCCGCTGAATTGGTACTGTAATTCTTCACGGACATCGACGGGAAGTCTCTCATCGTTGAAATCTTTAAGTAGCGTCACCGAGTTAACGCGTTTCCAGCTGAAATATCGAGGTTAATGCAACGAGACTGGATTTACTTTTCTATCGGAATAACCGTTTCGTTCCGATTAATGAAATATTCAATTATCGAAAGTCTTCCGCTTCGTTCAATTTCGAAGTTTAAAGGAACACACACACACACACACAGAAGAAAGTAAGAAAAACTTTATCGCTTTTCGTTCTTCCCCCCCC
>JAIFRP010000007.1:4215724-4228306 GCA_032403825.1 Odynerus spinipes | reverse complement strand
CTCTCTCTCTCTCTCTCTCTTCTTTCTCTCTTCTTTCTCTCGTTCGCCGCGGGAAAAAAAGAGCGCGGAACGTCGTACGGCTCGTGTTTATTCGAAAGTCTCGCTCTTCGGTATGAGAGAGAAAAAAACACGAATCGACTTTACCTCTCGAATTTCTCGTTAATTCGACGAGCAAACGGCCGCTTCGGCGACCTTACCGACTTGATTTGTCTGGCCGTCGTCGTCGCTCGCGAAATAAACGAGCAACCTACTCCGAAAATTCTCGTCGTTTCTCCTCGATCGTCGTTCCACAGCGGGGGGCGGCGGGCTTTCAAAATTAAACGGGCGGTAATTTGTTCGAAAAAGCCAGCTTTAAAATCCCCGACGAGCCATCCAGCGATTTCGCTCTCTTTCGTCGCTGCGAATCCATCTGGAATCGTATAAGTGCTGCTCGACGAACGAATTTCATCCGATTCTCTGGAGCGCGAATGCTTTTTCGAGAAATTCTCTAACGCGTATCGCGTAAATCTCGCAGGACTGGAGCTACGTGACTAACGCTCCCTTATGAATATATCGTAATTACTGGTCAAATTTTTAATATTTTTCCCCTAACAGGCGATTCCACTCAACTCGACTTGGACGGATTGCTTTACATCGGTGGTGTGGGAGCACCCTTCGCTCCTTTGACGGTCCCGCCCGTTCTATGGACCGGTACTCTACGACAGGGTTACGTCGGCTGCATGAGAGATCTCGTTATTAATGGACATCCCGTTGACATCGCGGGATACGCACAGCAGCAAGATTCAGGTAGATACGCGAGAAACACAGCGAATTTCGAACGACGACGATAACTAATCCGTTTCTCCATTCATCCTAACTACGATTTCTTTGTTTTACACGGTGAGAATCATTGTCAAAAAATACCAATTAAATAAGGAACGAAACGTTCGAACGTTCGTATTGAATTCCGATTTTTTCACGGAAAAAAAAATCTCTTCGCTGCGGACAGGATTCGAACCTGTGCGGGCATAGCCCATCAGATTTCGAGTCTGACTCCTTAACCACTCGGACACCGCAGCTTTCGAAGTTCTCTCGTTCTCATAGCATCCCTCTACCGAAATCTAGAATGTCAATTCTTTTTTTATGCTTTTTTACGAACGAAACGAAACGTTCCTTTCGAGCGAGCGACTCGAGCGATGTTCGTCAAAATGAAATTCAACGAGGGAAGGATAGAAAGCATTCTCTTTCGCGAGGTAGCCCTTGTTCGTTCGTTCCCTTCGAGGAAGAGATCGTTTAACGAGGAAATTCGACAGGTGCCGTGAGGCCAGCTTGTCACGCGCAGCCCTCTCTTCACTGCTCCTCGCAACCCTGTATGCACGGTGGACATTGTCTCGAGGGTTGGAACAGATTCCATTGTGATTGTACCGGAACACCATTCACCGGCCCTACTTGTGGAAAGGGTGAGTACTCCCTTTTATTCTTTCCTTTCCCAAATTATTATTCGCTAATGAGAAGTAGCAGCGAACCAATGGGGATACTTTAATGCAATTATTCTTTAAACGGCTTGCGCATCAACGAAGAAATCTCATCGTTTGGTAGAATTAATTTGGGGACTTTCTCCATTTATTTTCGAGCCGGTAACTTTAATTGATTTTTCATGCTACTGTTACTATACTACCAAGCACGTGTAATATTATAAATTTATACTCGATTTAAAATATAGAGTAAGGTAAAGTACGAGTAAATCCGATCGAAATCCCCTGCAAATGGCTAAAACATAAAGAACCGTTCGCGTTCGAATGACCATTCGTTCGTGATATAAAAACGAGAAACTACTTTACTGATTTCAGACGCGTCTACCCTGCATTTGAACGGAACGCAACAAATGACCGCGCTCATGCCGGACGACTCGAGAACGCAAGCGGAGGAAGTCGTAGTTCGTTTCAAAACGACCAGACCACGCGGTCTCTTGATAGCAACGAGCCTGGAGAACAGTAGCGACCGTTTGCAAATTTTCCTCGAGGAGGGCAAAGCGAAGATGCTCGTTCACATCGGCGATCGAGAAAAGGTGAGTGTAGTAGGTACTATCTTCGTTCGTTCTCATCGACGCGTTTTTCTCGAGAACTAAAACATCTCGGAAGGGAAAAAGAAGTAAAATGTTAGAGAGGGAATGTTCGAGCGAGCATTAACTCGGTTTCACGAGCGACTCGAGAGCATTTGGGTTCGGGTCCCCTTTCATAATTCAGGAAGATCTTCTCGTTCGTGGGTTGCTCTCGGACCGTCCCAACCAGGAGTCGAAAGCACTCTTAGCGTTGTTAGAAAAGTGCACCGTACTCTCGACATAGCTCGGCTCTCTTCCTCCAAAGCAAAGAAGACGAAGTAGAGGAGGAGGAGGAGGAGGAGGAGGAAGACTAGGTCGCCGTGCCGCTCGGACGTTAACTTAATACGTCAAAGGAGCAAAGTTCCAACCAGTAAATGGATCGTAACGCTACGTCGGCCTTGTGTCTACTTCTAAGGTGATATTCTTTATGGCGGAAACGTCGAATAGACGAAGATTAACGGGAAAGTGCTTACGTAAATAGGATTACTAGCCGATGACAACCCCTCGATTCCTTGCTCCTTTTTTGTACTCGACAAACACGATCAAACGATAGAAAATGTGTACAAGAAAGAAGCAGCTTTTAACAGCTTGATGCTTTAACGATCGGTGCACTAACGAATTGTAATTACACGAGGATCGTATACTTTCGTTAAAACGTTACGTTACAAATATAAAATGTAACGAGAAGAACCAAAAATAGGACCTCTCGCGAATAGCTTCTATTATTAATCTATGGACTTTTCGATGCAAAGATTATTCAGACTTGTCTCGCGATACAGTGGAACTTCGTTTATATGAACGTGTCGGGAGACAAGTGGGTTGTACAGATCATAAGAGCTCGGCTAAAGTTTTGATAGCCAGGCACTACTGAAATTTCGTTCATATAAATGGAGTTCATTTAAACGGAATTCCACTGTAATTCTTTTATCAATTCTTAACCAAGCTGTGTGTAATCCAGCGTTAAAAAATTCCTAGCCTATTCGAAGAAATAAACGGCCACGTTCTATTTAAATATAAAACCGGATGGCTCTTTTTAAAATTTTTGCAAACGATGGGTTTGGTTTATGGAAATCTCATGTTATATTTTTATTCGTGGGTTGCCGTAGAGTAAATATTTTATTGATTTTACTTTGATAAAAACGTGAAATAAATTTGCCACTGTTACCGATAAACAATGCAGCAAATTTCTTTACCTTGTTAGTTTTTTTTACGATATCGCAACATTGAAATCGTATTTATACGACCGCATTCGACGAAATTTAAAAATGTACGACGAATGTAACGATTAATGGAAGGCTTCGCTTCTGACGTGCTTGATAATGGATTAAATTCTACTACAGGTAAAAATGATTTCTACAATATATATGTATATGAACATGACAGTTATAGTATACGCGTAATAATAAACTATACTGTCTAAGGTGCACGAACCGACGAAAGCGTTAGCTACTTTAATTTATGAACGCGTCGTATGCAATTCGGCCACGATCAAAACTTGAAACAAGGCTGCACCAAGGAATGAGAAATAGAGACGGAGAAAGAGAATTGCAACGTGCCAGTTCGTAGATGAGAACATCATAGTACATTCTCGATGAACGTGTCTTCCCGTCAGTGAAATAACGTTCGTCCGCTCGTTATTACGATTGTCAACGACTACGACGACGACGTATCTGTCTTCTCGCTGCCGTTTGCATTCCGTATGTGCCATTAAAAAAAAGATGGAGTATTAAAGATGAACTAGAACTTATGTTAACCAAAATAGCGGAAGATCCAATCGAAGCATTAAATTTTCAAGGTTTAGTTGGACAGTCCAAATGCATACTAATGTATCTCTCCACGAGATATCAAGATTTCTCTCTCTCACACACACACACACACACACACACACACTTTATCTCTAATTGCTACTTCCAAAGGAATCGTCGCATACGTAATTAAATCTCAAGATTTCGGAAAATAGAATATTCATGCACGCCCAGACACCATACCAAGTTTCTATATTAGGTGCAATCTCACACGGATATTTTGTGTTACCAAAATATCTTATATTTAAAGGCACTATTTTTACGATCGTTTTTTCTTTCACTTAGAATCGCATTGCAGTGATCAAAATAATGTATTCCGCATGATGGAATTTATTATGATTTCGCTTCGCTGGTCGCTTGTCTGTTACGGTAATTTATACCGACGCGAATAGTATTTGTCACAAGTGTGACATTTCACACTTGAACCTATGTCGAAAAAGTTCCCTCCCCTGGCTTCATTCTACGACTTCGCTACGAGGCTCAAAGGTCTCGCGCATGGTCGTGTGTGGATTACTTGCACCTGATATTTACCGACAAGGTCCTGATATTTACCGACTACGTCAGTTTGACTCTGCGATAACAACCGCGAGCGTGAGCCCTGCTGCAAACAACGGATCAGAAACAGATGGTGTCGTTTCACACAAAGTGCACGTATTCCGTGCGAATCATAACGAACGTTATTCAGCCGAAATCTTGGATTTATCGCTTGTCGTGTATCGAGAACTATTAAAAAAGAAAAAAAAAAAGAAAACAAAATTTATCGGCTTTTATCAACGCCTACGAAATCACCGACGATCATCGAACGAGTCGAACGCTTCGCGTTTTCCGCGTCTCCTTGAATTATCTTTAACGTGTACCTAATAGCGTTCGACCAAGTTCGATCTTTGAAACGTTAAGTGTCTAAAGACGACGTGGAAGAGACGACCGAACGCGAATCCATAAAGTACCTACCTGAAAGCCATTTAACTATAAATGGTCGAAGATGGGAGCGAGTTTCCAGGGGAAACAGAACTCTAGAACGTTGAGTGGGTAGACGGCCGTGTAATTTATGATAGCGACTCGATCTCTCGAAATGCGCCTACGCGCACTCGATAATCATGCGGAATAATCGATCCGTTAATGCACCAGCTTCTACAATTAGTCCATAGCGAATGTCCGAGTTGCTAATCGCGTACCAGGAAATCGTAAACTCCGTGACTTCGTATGATTCTCGCGATTAATAAAATAGTGTAAGATCGAACGTCGTTATTTCGTGGAAAATTTAACCGGTGATCGTCGCGGGTTTCGAGAAATCGTTCGTACAAAATATAATATTTTTCTGTTGGGACGTGTGTGCGTGGATAGATTCGTAAAAAAGAAGGAAAAAATAAAAAAATAGAACAAACTCGACGCGAGCTTCGATCATCGCGAATAAAAGCAACAAATGGTGGAAGGGGTTAAACAAATCGAAGGCCCCATCATTGTATTTACGATACGCGCGTGAGTTTAAAAATCATACAGAAGCCAGAGAGCTAACGGAACTAATTTCAAGTGCCTTCCTATTAAAAAAGCAGTGGATCTATGTATCTTTTTGCGCTAGTTTCATAAATACGAACCACGCACCTGTATTCGAGTATTAGAACGAATTTTTTTTCCAGTACACGCGATTCGTGACAAAATATAGACTACGACTATCTTCAAGATGGAATAAACGCGTACCATTTCTATTCTCACGCGAGAAACGCGTAAATGATATTCTCACGCGAGAAATCGTAATATCCGCTTGCCGATAGACTTTCCGTGTAATTTCACTTCGGCTTGCAAAAGAGCGCACTTTTCTTCTATTCTCGACGACGGCAAACACTTTTTTGGACGCGCCGCCACCGCTGCCAGTCTCGCATTGAAAATCGACGTCGAAGACTACGCTAACGGAATCTCTCCCTCCAGCGACGATTTTATTTTCGTTCTCACCGACGAAACTGGATTTATTCCGCCCGTAATTCGCACGGCCGTTAAAGAGAATCCGAAACGAGAGGGAATAATATATCGGTATTACCGTTCGTCATAATACTCGATGTTAAATTGAAATTTAGTAAAATCGAGTCCGAGCGCGGACGATACTTCGTAATGGAAATAAATGCGGACGAAACAAGCGCGTGAAAAAGGGATTCCTGGCCGCGTCGCGTTTCAAGGACAATAAATTATACACGAAATTATTATACGCGTGTTCGTTCGATTGATCGGGTAAATGAAAAGTTATTAAATTAGCATTCGTAATTCGAAATTATCAAAACTTAGCATCGATCTTTATCGATCTTATCCGCAAGAGCATCAATCTCGGATCGTAACGACAACGAGCAACGGTACCTAGCTAACCACTGGCAAACTATTCGCAACCGGCGAGTCTCATTTGGTTAAATCCCCATAAATTTGAACAACTCGTCACTATCTGCTTGCTTCCTGTGCAACGGCTGCCGTGCCGTGATGGCCGATGTAATGTATCACCCGACGGCTGACGCGCGTTTGTCACCTAACGTCGGCTCTACGTCACCGTTATCGAACGTACACCCTTCTTAGGTGCACGTTTTATTAACCACACTGAAATAATTCAGAAATATTCCAAAGAGCTATTCTTCTTCTCGAATCGCGAAACGTAGAGTGCGAGATTTTAATTACTACTCGCCGAAATCGCGTTCTTCGTGAACGAGTCCCTATTCTTAGGTGACCCTCGTTATTATCCAAGTTCCCGCCTTCAAAAATGAAGTTTCGCAGTACCGTTAACGGGAATGATCATTTAGCGTCGATCGTTCGTGCTCGAGTGTTCATTATTAAATTTGTGGTACATAGTTCCATTCACACGCGTGTTCCCGAATGGACAACTTAAATCACGACGTTTAAACTCGACAATACGTTCGAGGTATCGATTCGCTTATGTATTCATCGATGTCGATTCACCGCGCATAAACAATTAGTATCGGTAAAAATCAGAAATTAAATGATCGCCATTGGGCAGCCAATAACGTCGTGACGTCTCTTTAATCCGTGACAATTCCAACGATAAATAATGTAAACTACATAGGAGCCAACGAATATTCGCCGGAATATCGATAATCCGAGAATCAAACGAACGTGTAATATGAGCGATAGGTGAAAGACTCTAGAAATTATTTAACGAGGCTTCTCGATTTTTTACGAACCATTACTCGATATAGCGCCTTCTTAAATAATTTAAAAAATGAAAACGTGAAAGGTCGTACCTGTTAACCATTTGGCGAACTAATTGCTCTCGTTTGAAGGTTACGCGTAAAAATTGTTCAAGGATCAACGATTTTATGCTCATTTCGGTGAAAGTTATACGATCGCGCACGAGTACTCATCGAGACATCATTTTTTTTCTCTACTTGCAGAGCCTTACGGTTGGACAGGGCCTGAACGATGACATGTGGCACGTTTTGAGGTTCTCCAGGAGGGCGAGCTCGTTAAAATTTCAAGTTGACGATGAACCAGCGGTACGAGGTAAGTTTTCCCTCGTTTAAAATATTTTTCCTTACGTAATCACGATGGAGAAAGTGCGAGGGGCCAACGAAACGTAGAAAAATCCAATCCAATTAAAAATACGACGTGGGACAATGTATTCGACCGAACGCGAATGGTATCTACTGTATAGGAATAAGCAGAAGCGATTCGTGAAAAAGAGAACGGTCTCTCGTTTTCTCGGTGATCCGTCGTCGGAGTAACGGCAGCGGTAACGAGACATACGTACGTGACGTGACCTCGGTACACCCTGCTCCGAAACTAATCAACTATTTTATGTCTGGACGCGACGTACAATTTCCTTCGTTCCGAGATCAAAAAGTCACCCGCTCTCTTGCCATTCCATCTCTCCGCGAATTAATAACTGTGAATGCGCGCGCATACGTGGGTATATTTATGGAGATAAAAAGTTACGAAGAGTTTGATCTTTTTACTATCGATTTAACTTCCGATTTATATTTGACAAGTAATAAATGTATTTATCCGATTACACTCGCTACTACGATTACAATTTCGCATAAATTTATATTTTCATAGCAGCCCGCGCTCGGCTCGATTTAAAACGATTATTAATACTCGATGCGTTGTATGATATCTAAGCTGTAAATTAGTGCAATTACATGAAAAAGCGCGAGGGAGAAAAATATAATCGATCCGACATTCGAGATATTAACGTGTAAACACCTTTGTCGGAATATTATTGAACGAATCGTAAAAGTGGATCGCTTAAAAATAGGACAACGTCGGCAAGACCGGCGGAACGTTTATCCCCGGGGCGGCGGATGATACTGCGATGCATAAAACGATCGTTGCAAAAATGGGACAGTTGCGGATAATGGATTAACGATATGTATGTCCCGGACACGGGACAAGGGGACAGAAACGAGAGACGGGGTCGCGTATTATTGGAGCGAAAAATGACTGCAGGGAGAAAAAAAGCGGTCGATTCGGTGTAAAATACCAATGTAGTATTTCGAGGAAGCAGCTATTGGTTTGATAGGATAAGAAGAGGACAATTGTATTGGTATAATGGAGAATTAGTATCGACGGTGGTCGAACGATTCGTCGATGCTGTTTCTAACGAATCCAATACGATTTTCCAAAAATAAAACGTATATGTACGTACAAGCACTCAGCATTTTGTCGAGGAGGCTACGATAATTTTTTATTTACAAAATATGTACGTCATTTGTCTGACGCGTTCGATATTAGGTCAAAGCTCTGAGAAATAACGCGATCACGTTATATTAACGATTCTAGAACGGCGAGCGATAAGGAGTTAGCACGAAACGCGCATTAGTTTACGTAAGTACGACCGGTGGGAGCAGCACGTTTGGATTTTAGCATATTTATTGGAGCGACTTGGGTCAAGCCGTGGGAACCCGAGTTTCGTAGAATTCAAATTTTCATCTACGTAAGCGCCGATTTATCGGGCGAGTTTGAACGACTCGACGATTTTACATTAAAAAAAAGAAAAAAAAAGAAAAGAGAAAAGAAAACGCGTTTTTACGTACGTACATCGGAAGAAGAAGCGATGGGAGAAAATTCGTCGAGGAGAACCCTACGCGTACTTTTAGCTGATATTCGAAAAGCAAGAAAGCCAATGGCACGAACGAAGATTTTTCCAAGCAAAATCCATTCGAGCCAGGGCGTCGAACCACGAATATCTCGTTCTCGCGCGCATTAGACCGAAATTACTTTGGCCCTCTTCCCACCTACCGTTCGCTTTAGAGCATCCTAGCCAACCTTCCCTTAGCCGTCTCCGCCTCCGTCTCCTCTTCCTCATCTTCTTCCTCATCCTCGCACGCTGC
This sequence comes from Odynerus spinipes, assembly GCA_032403825.1. Lineage (NCBI taxonomy): Eukaryota > Metazoa > Arthropoda > Insecta > Hymenoptera > Vespidae > Odynerus > Odynerus spinipes. The sequence goes on along the minus strand of JAIFRP010000007.1, from coordinate 4,219,097 downwards.
TCCTATGGTTGCCGCGAGACCGCGCGAGGGAGCAATATCGTATTTCAAAATCCCTATTTAGCATAAATATCCGACAGCAGCCACGGCGAGCACGGCAATTCCGAGTGGAATTCCTAGACGCTTTCCGAGGAGGTTCCGGATAAACCTCTACGAACACGGGAACGCGTGTATCAGAGGGGGCGGAAGGTAGTGCTAGAAGCCGTGCAAAAACTCTAAAGCATAAATCTCCGCGACGCGTTCGCTAGGGATTTTCTTCGGACTCGTTTCAAGAAAGTCTTTTTAGATCCTTGAAGACAAAAAAAAACAAATAGCCGTTTCGATGCGTCGCGTGCTTGTACGCGTCTTTGTTGGGCACGATACAAATGAAAAGAAATCACCGGCGATACGAGATTATGCTAACACAGTCGTGTCGAGGTGTGACACCTTCAATTGATTGTAGCGAACGGGTTGACACGTAACATGCAAATTGTTTGCAATCGTGCTTGACATCAAAGAATCGTGTCGTGCCGAAAATGTCGAGATAGCGATATTGGGCATGTAACACCGAGGTCAGCTGTGTAGCTCGTTGTACACGTGTATATTACTGTAGGTGCTGGATATTTTAAGAATCGTTTTACAAACGATCGAAATAATGCAAATCACCGATGACTGTGGTAATCCGATTTGTATCGTAGGAAATAGGAAATATTCGCTAACGTTGCAGCATCGCTAAATCTTGCGGGATTTTGAATTCGTATGAAATTCACCCAGAACATGTGTAAAAGTCAACGCTCAAACGAATAGCTATCATTTCGAGCGCTTGCTGTGAGAACTGTGGTATCGCGTTATCTAGGTTATGTGCGATCGTACGAAAAACGACTTACAAACTATAAAAATTGCGTATCTTTGAAATTACTCGTACTATATAAGTGTAATAGCGTACAGATCCACAAGGTTTATACATGTAATTAGTACAAACTGTACACAGAGTGTCCGAAAAGTTTGGCCCAATGGGAAAAGTATTAAAAAGAATCACGAGTTGTTTTATCGTTCAACGTTCAAATAAACGTCTATTATCTTCCAAATTGTAATTAATATGCTATAATGTTTATTACACGTGTATTGTATCATTTCTGACCATTGTACACCGATCTCGTACGTCCGGACTTGTGGGACACCTTGTACGAAGCTAGTTTCTTACAAAGATACGACTTCCTCGTGCTTCTTTAGATCCGTTCGTGTCCACTCTCCGAGCTACGACCACGGAGATAACTATAAATTGCAAAATTCCCCAAAAGAACGTAGATTGAACTGGCGTTACGACTGGACGACGAAAAACCGTTACTTCTGTAGTGGATAACCCTATACATCCATTTTTTCTCTCTCTCTTTTTCTTTCTACCTATCTGTAGCCTTCTTCCGTTCTCTCTATTCTCCCTAAAATAAAATACGCAGTAACGGAAAAAAAGAAAGAACGATAACGGAGAGAAGGCCGACAGGAAACGAGACCGAAAAGAAACCAGGTCAAACTCGACTCAAATCGGCGAGCATCGAAACAGTTCTCCTATGCGATAGTGTAACGTTATCAAACGTTTCGCAAAACTTTTCCAACGCACTTTATTCTCTCTTTCTCTTTCACCGTTTTACACTCTCGTGACAACGTAATCGTGTTACTGACTAAAATGAACGAACGAAAAATCGGCGATCGCTTTTTATCGCTACCTTTTTCATAGACACATGTTGTTACCTACATAGATATTTCCTTTTTATACATTTTCCGTACTTTTATAATATAAATTTTGACTGTTCGATATTTCGACACTCTTATAGAGCTAATATACAATAGATTCATATAATATCACAAGATGAACTGTGCAACGCGATCTTCTATTTAAAAATTGTACAAAATCCAATTTGGAAAATCCTCTCGTAGATCTTTTCGTAAATCGTGGAATATGACGAAAGCTTAAAAGTTGATAGAAAGAAATGAATTAGGTACATATACCTACATGTAACAAATGTATTTGTATCGTACACGAAGTAATACCGAAAACGCGATCTCGTTACAACGCCGAGGAAATCGATACGAAACGATATACGATGTCGAGTATTTTCGTGGTTCGAATAAAAAAATTTCAATCATCACGTAATACGAAGCTAAGAAAAGAGGAAAATCGAAAGGAAATACAATGTAGGTAGGTTAAGTATATAAAGTAGCAAAAGGTCATGGGATAAAGGTAGCGAAAGAAGAAAAGAATCGAGCGTCTAAAAGATTCTAGTAGATTGGCTGGAGCATAGGAGTTCGTATGGGAAAGCAAGCGTACAGAACGTAGTACGTACCTACATACCTACGTAGTACGTAGGTAAGCTCGAACGTTATGCCACGTCTACGAACGCAAAGAGGAGTCACGTGTGCGAGCGGCCTCGCCGTAGCAGCGAATTCTCTCTTCCGATAATCAATTTCCACATCGAGATTTATCCGTCCGTAACTTAGCCGTAGCGGATCATTTGGTTTACCAAGATTTATGCGAGCTGGTGGTACCGACGATCCCGTTTATACCACCGAAGAACAATCCCCACCGTGGAAAATAATTTTCCGAGTGGACGCACCGTTCTCTTATCGGCGGCGCATCCTTCGCGTTCCGCCATTTTCTACGCGCTGCCCGACGAATATTATAATCTCGCCGTAGCTCCTGGCCAAGTCGTCGCGGAAGTTCCCACGTTATTAAGCGACACGATTTTCCGGCACGTTCCTGTTTCTCTCGAGATAAGAGAATTTGCGGCACGCCGGATGAAAATCGTTAAAAGTCACGGAAGCTCGAACGTTCGGGAATAAAAGTGGCATTAAATTATGATTAAAAAATATCAAGTAGGTAGGTACCCCTCGGAGCCGGACTCCGAGGCTCGTTATACTTCTTCGAAAACTTTTCCCGCGTTCCATTTTCTTACTGTAAATCGCGGCCGACCGCGAGCCGACGAAAGTCGATTTTCCTCGCGAATTTGAATAATTAAGGAAAATCGTTGAGAAACTTTGGCAAGATCGACGACATTATGTACGCGGCGATGGCCGCGCGAGGTACGCTCGCGAAATTAAAAATTTCGAGGGTAATTTTTCACGCAACTTTCCAACGAGGCATCGTGCCAGAACGAAGCCTCAGGGACGTACGTACAGCAAGAGGCAATAATAGTGCCCGTTCTCCTCTCATTTTTTTTTCGAGATTCTCTTTCCGCGTATTTCATGTTATCCCGGATATCCTGTTTTACGAAAGATCGTACAAAAGATATCATTGCGTTTGCGTGAATATAGACGAAGAGATAAGTCGACGACACGAGTTACGACAAAGCGTATATACCTACCTATATTTTACATACCTACGTATACATATATATATATA
>JAIFRP010000007.1:4196129-4215398 GCA_032403825.1 Odynerus spinipes | reverse complement strand
TATCCCTAGAGTGCATTTCGAATTTGCAATCGCATTCCCCCGTTGGAAATTTGTAATTTATCCGACCGATCTATCGTGGAATCTATCGCGAAGAAAATTTCGACAGCAAGGAAAGAGAATTCACAACGAGCCGTTAATTCTAATCAATTTCGAATAACTTCCCCTCCTTCAATTTTACGTTTTTTCTCCCCGAGTTCATCATGCGCGGCTAATTCACGGGAAGAGAATAGGAAGAACTATTGTGCTCCGGTTAATAGCCGAACGATGGATAATAGAATTCGCATTAATGAATACGATTTGAATCTTTTTTTTACGGCAGCTTAACGCCGATAATCCACGACTCGCCGATCGCGAGCTATCGCCAAACGATGATCGCAGAGGTATAAATACATGTCCGATGTCCATTGAATTCGAACGGCGACGATAGAATTTTATATGCGAGCTCGTGTCGAGGAGATGGAAACTCGTAATACGCCGTGGTAGTTATATTAAAACTTTCAACGGCCGAATTTGACGCGGAATTCCTATTAAGGATTAAATCTCGAAATTTCCGAACGTCACTAGTCCCGTTCCATCCTCGAAACTTTTCCAATTCGGTCGAACGACGCGTAGGAAAGGAGTAAAAAGGAAAGAAAAATATATCGAGTCGATGGAATACAATACGAGCTTGCAGCGCGAAAGGTTTCTCGTCTCATTTATTTATTTATTTCCTTTTTCTCTTTTTTCGCTTTTTTCTTCCGAGGAAACCGTTCGGAGAAACGATTCGACTCGCATCGATTTGCAGCCACCGGTGACGTCCATGAATCGGTACGATGCAAATGTACTTCTTAGGGGAGCGACTTCTCGAAATGCACTTCGCACCGTCTTTTGCAGCCACGGTGACAACAAAAAAGAAAGTAGTAGTAGTAGGTACGACGAAATCGTGGTCGTTATTCCATGGTGGCATCGGCAGCTCGAGAAGACGAGAGCTGCACGCGAGGCGCATCGAGGAAGTCGAGACACTCGAAATTCTCGAGGTGCGAAATCGTTCCTCGAGAAATTCTTACAATTTTATCTCGGTACATTTTCCTGCCTGATTTTTCCGATTTTTCCTTCCCGTGAGATCGTCTATCGTGAACATGCACAAGGAGCAACCACACGACGCACCTTCAATTTTCCTCTCTCTCTCTCTCTCTATCTCTATCTCTCTCTCTCTCACTCAGAGACATGGAAGACGTTGAATCGACTAGCAAATTTAATTTTTGCCCTCCGATCTGAGCACAATGGAGAAATTTCGTACCGGCTTGCCAGCAATATCCATGACATAATCGATACACGCTTGATTCGCCAATCAACAGCGCGTAGCTTTGCCCACCGTGTATACACCGTCGTGCAACTCTCGGCAAGCAGCTTTCACACCCACTCTTTCTCTCTCCCTCTTCCCCCTCCTCTCGTTGTTCGTCCCAGCCCACGTTGCTGAAATACTTCCAGCTACGAATCCCCGCTCCTGAAACACCCTATTAAACGTATGGCGACCACTACCAATATTGAGTTAGGTGGCAATACCCTAAATTGCTAGGCCACCCTCGCATCCACCACCGTACGTGGGGTGGTTCGTCCATCCTCCGTCGGCGTTATCGAAGACAATGAAGACCACCATAAACACTCTACCGGCTGGGTACGTGACGTGCTCCTAAACGAATGCTCAACTTTATACACGCCGGCACCGTTTGCTCCCGAAATGCATTTCTTCGTAAAATTCTTATTCGTGGCGGCGTCTGCCGGAAAGAGATGCATTTTCGCAGTCGGTGAAACGTCGGCTCTTCGGGAGTAAGTCGACGAGTTAACTGGCGTCGCTACCAAAGGACGTGTTGACAAATCGCAAACAAGACGAAACTCACGTTCCAAATTACAATGCGGCACAGGTAGTCGGGATCTGTTAAGGATCGCCTCGACTAACAAACGATACTAGCACTCGCGAGCTAATCAAACGATGTTTAATTGGATCGTAAATCGACATCAAACTCCGATCAACGGAATCGCTTGGAGATGAATCAATGCGAGGTTTTTGTAAAAGTTAGTCGCGAACGATATTTAAGCTCGGTTGAATGTTACAGCGTGTAGAAAAATAACCTGTAATATTTTCATGTAATAACGGATCTACTTTTTATCGGAAGAACTTTGTAAATGCGATAAAAAATATTATGGTAATATTTTTGAATCGTAAAGGAAGAATCGGTAATACGACGACACATATTTCATACGCACGGGGTGTATAAAATGTATAAAAGTCTCGCGATCTCTTTTATCTTTCCTGTCTCCTTCGTCCGTCTCCCTTGTCCGCTTTTATACGCCATATATCTTACACGAGGAGCCTGTTTACCCGCGTTCGCGCGCACGCTCGGAGTATCTCTTATAATCCGTGAAATGATTGATTATAGACGTGTCAGAGATTATGCAAATCTCTGCTGTACCTTCAAGATCGGAAATATGGGAAGAACAGCTGCTCGTGTCAATTTCAGTCCGCAAGCCCTGGTACATTTTTCCAAGAGCGGATCATTATCGTTTCGGCTGTCCGATCGTATCGAAGGAATGGGAAAGAAAGAAACGAGAGAAAACTTTATACCACGCGAATTCAAGACGATTAAGCTCGATGACTCGACGAGGTAAAGAAGACGCGCTTGGAAACTATCGAACGATGTCTTCATTGTTCGAGATACCGAAGGAAGACGATCTCGGTGTGGCGGACCGACTAATAATTAAAATACTTTCCGTGTAACTTCCTCGCGGACTTACGGAAAACTTTTCAAGGGTTGGAGTAACGGAAAAAGGCAAAAAGACAGAAATAGAAGGAGTACCTACTCTTATTAATGAGTCCACCTCGCCTTATAATTTCGTTTTATCTTTCTCGAAACGCGACTCGATAATCGGACCGAGTTAAAATTCTTCCATTAACCACCCGCCTCCCTACCTTCCCCCTATCTCTTTTCCTCTCGCGAAGTGCATTCGGTCGGGTTATAAAAAACGAATGAGATATCGCGAGAATTGTGAAAACTTAGATTTGATTTTTAAAAAATGCCTAAAAATTTGTTTTAAAAAAAAACTGTCGTCTCATTTCCAGCCGAAACGCAACTGGGCAAGCAGAGTATTCTACAGTTTCGGACTCTTCACGTCGGCGGGTACCTGCACGCCGGTGAAGACATTCCTCACTTCGTCGGACAGCTTCAACAGATTTGGTTCAACGGTTACCCGTATTTGGAAATCGCCAGGAGCGCCGGCAGCCATCAAACCTCTCATCAGGGCGTGACTCCGATTATCAGGGTCACCGGAAAATTTGGAAAGAGAAATCATCCCGTTCATCATCCCGTGACCTTCACCTCGAAACACACCTTCGTTGGCTTGCCCGTGCTAAAGGCCTATGTGGAGACGAACATCTACTTCCAGGTACGTAACCTTCACTCTCTCTCTCTCTCTCTCGATGACACACATATTTCCTATTATCCTACATCCCTCGACGAGCGAACATCAGCCACGTCTTTCGTCAAAGCGCACGCGATTCGAGAGCTTCGTATTCACGAATCGATATCGATATGAAAGCTTGGCCTGTCTAACGCATGGATTTACCAGGCCATCTCGGTAGAGAGCTGCATTGTGAGCGAGACGATATGTCGATGATACGTGTGGTTTCGATAAAAAGACGGGACCAATGGTGATTCGGATAAAAGCTGCAACCACATCCAAGGGAAAAACGCGTTCTAAAAAGGCGCGTTCCGAAGTTCTATCTTTTTAGTTTTCTTTCATAAAGCGTAGGTATACATGACGTATCGCGCAATGGTTCGCGCGTTGCGTAAACGTAAGCGGAATAACCTGGAGGTACTGACGCTAAAAAAAAATCACTCTTTCGAGATTTATATAAGTTCGTACGATTATGTATCATACTAATAACCGATCGTCGCTCGGTCGGTTCGTACATCGCGCTTATTATCGAACGCTTCGAGTTTCTTTAAAGTCTATAGATATCTTACTTTAGTATAGATAAGTATGTACCTATAAGCATCGCGATATAGTCTCGTTGTTAAATACATTATGATTCTATCTTGATATTTTTCAAGGTAACGATTATCAACGATTTCCTAGTCATTCGATTTTTTTTCAAAATATTATCGTTATAATTCATAACTTTGTCATCCTTACAAACAAGCATGTTTCTTTTCTCTCGCGTCCATTTGCTTATTTAACAACGAGAAGCGAACGCTTCGAATAGAATTTCGTGAAAATATAAGAAAAGCTATCCTCCTCATGGTAAAATGGCCAAACGACTCTTGATCCTTTGAAACAGGCTTTGTGTGCTATCGAAGAAAAGATAGTTCCCGTACCTACTTACACGAACGCGTGCACACTAGAGAGTCATCGCTAACGATCGACTCGAGAAAGAGAAAGAGAAAGAGAGAAGGAGAGAACTAAAGACGGCTATCGCGGTAAAAGAAAAGAAAAGGAAACCCGTTCTTTTGTATGCACGACGATTCCTCGGCGATGTCTTAATTCGTCTTTCTTCGCGCGTCTCGGTGCTGCCTATTATTCCTCCCTTCGCTCGTTCGCTCGTAACCCTTCCATTTTCTTCCCCCCGACGACGTGCACCCACGTCTTTAAACATCCGTCACAAATACACTGTTTCGCGTTGTCTTACTTTACATATCAAACGTTTCAGTTTAAAACGCGCGAGCCGAACGGTCTAATTTTGTACAACGCTGGACGAGAACGTGACTTCGTAGCCATCGAACTGGTTAACGAACATATTCATTACGTCTTCGATCTGGGAGATGGCCCGGTAAGGATCAAGGACAATTCTAAAAGCAGATTGAACGACGGCAAATGGCACGCGGTGAGCATAGCAAGGCCAGCACCGAAAAGGCACACCTTGGCGGTGGACGATCACGTGACCGCTGTTAACAGTCAAGGTAGCAACGAAAATCTTGACCTCGATGGAATATTGTACATAGGTAAGCTCATGGTTGAATATCATTTAGTGCAGTAAACGTGGGAGACGATAACGTGAAATTATGTTTAATAGATATAATTTGGTTGACAAAAGTAATATAAAATAAAAAAAATAAAAAATAAATAAAAAATAACATTCCTATTCAATGCGTTATAGCATGTGCGTGGATAGATCAAACGTCAGTTTTTATTCCTATTATATCGATAGATACTCTTTGGTTCAACTTGGTCGAGTGCCGACGAGTTCAAAATTATTAATATCTATAAACCAAGATACATGGATATAGGCATTTTATAGGGGACTGTTTTAAAAGACGATACCGCCCTGAAATTCTTTCTTCGAAAGAAAATAGTTACATATAAAATATTCGAGTGCCTTGGCCCCTTAACCATGGCTTCTCCCTTCAAACACACATTTTTAGGAACTATCGTAAAAAAATATCGAATATGATTGAATTTGGGGCGGATCGTTATCGATAACGTAAATAGAGAATCGCTACGAAGGTGAGAAACCGTCTAATTGCGTCGTGGCAAACGAGAATGCGAATAATTGGAGGGTGAAAATTGCGAGAAAAATTGGAACGATCTTGCCGCTCATCGCGAAGTTTCCACTTGGAGTTTTAGCCATGGTTAAATATTGTTGCCGCATATTTTATTGAGACTCTCGAAAACTCTAATCTATCGCTACTCGAAATACGTGCTCTTTATACTATATCACAGAATAAAGCTCGATGAAATTTGCGTGCGGTGTTTCTATTGGACAGAATTCGATAAAATCCGATTTATACTTCTCGTACGGCTATCCATCGAAACGATTGATTTTTATCACTGCTAGTAAAAGCTCACTGTATACGATCGCCGGTCGTTAATTAAAATTGCATTTCGTTTGTCGTGCTAACAACTACGATTATCGGATGGGTTTTCGACAAGAAACGTTCGGCGTTGCGTACACGCATAGGTACACATACACGCATGCTCTGCTACGAAATAAAGCACGAGTAGAGAACAGACGCGCTTCCGTTGAAATTTAAAAAAGAAACAAAACTCCCAAAGATAACTCGAATCGATTGTCTAACGGATGTCCATAAACGCGTATTAATACAGTTCCGTCCGTACGGATTTTTATGGGATAGGTATGGATCGTTGAAAAGGATTGTTCGATATGGCAGATAGGATTTGCGTTGAAAAAGAATTAATCAAATATAATTTTCACGAAAACATATTTATTTATTAATAACGATACAACGTAACAACTGATATACGCATTACAAACGATATGCATATAAACGATGTAAACGATATAGATAAAGCACACGATTATCCCATGGCCAGTGAAATTGTAACATCCAATTTTTCCAGTTCCCACTTCGTTGATTTTTCACTGAATACCTGCAAATAAAATTGCACGTAAAATTAGTCTATAAAATAATTTTATCCTGATCAAATTCAAGCAGTCATTTAATACTCACTTCATAAAATAGATCTCCAAATTTTCCTGCATGTTCCATTATCATCGCGCTTCTAGCTATGGCTAGAAACGATCGTGGCTCCGACCCGAGGACGGTAATAATATCCTCCGCTATTAATGCCATATCCCATAATTCCACCAAATCGTTTCTCGGATTCGTCTTTTCTCTTCGGCTCACACCTCCATTCGCAAACCTCGGAGATCCTCTTAGCTTCGGGCCTAAGGGCTTTGCCACGCGTAAGTTGGAGCAGGAGTTTCAAAAACTCGCTGGACAATAGACCTTGTTCCTTCGGCGAGTTCGAGAGCTCGTTTTTCATCGGATTATTTTCTACCTTAGTGATACTCAACTTGTCAAGCAGATACGATTTAGAAATTTGCGAATACTCCAGTTCCGACACAACACCTTATCTCGCCGTTCTCCGACGATACGAAGAGAATTTCGGTGATAAGATGGCTAATCACTATAGTTTCATGAGTAAAATTATATTTTTTATTTTCTCACTTCTCGTGTATTTTATTCCCCCGTTTCTATCGAACAACAATTAGTATCACACTCTACCAGAAGAAAAATGGTTCTCGCTTTATTATTTTCAATCTGTAACGATCCCAAACGTATCCCTGTATATACTTCTCCCCATGCATACGAATATACCCACCAACCACTCTCAATTCTATTAACACATCACGCTGTAAAACCCTGAGCGCATTTAATGTTAAAATTATTCGAGGTACTAAAAGTAGAAAATCAATCGATTTAATCACTCGATGCGCGTGGGGAATTTAAAGGAATCCTGAAATCTCGTATAAAAGAAAAAACGATGGAAATCGCTGCTGAATCGAATCGAACGATCCACAAAGAGAGAAAATATCGATGGATGTTCGCGATACGATTAATCGAGCCGCGCTTTGGAGTTTCTATACTCGCCTGTGGTATTATGTTGTTTGAGATGAGGCAAATTTGAAATAACTTTCCTGGCGAAATTGATCGATCTAAAACTACTTGCCCCGTCGATAACAAATTCATCGTTGCTTTCAGGTGGAGTCGAGAAATCGCAATACAGCCAGCTACCGAAACAAATACTCAGCCGACACGGATTCGAAGGCTGCTTGGCATCTTTGGATCTTAGCGGCGAGAGCACGGATTTAATCTCGGATGCCGTCGTACCGAGTTCTCTCGTCGAGCCCGGATGCGACGTCTACGCGAATCTTCACGCTGGAAAGAAATGCACTCACGATGTCTGCGCTAACCATGGTACCTGTTTGCAACAATGGAACAGTTACACTTGCGATTGCGATATGACAAGCTTCTCTGGACCTACTTGTAGCGAAGGTAAAAATGTTATACAATCGTGTTAAAATAAAGAAGTAAAAAAAAAAAATTGGAATCGTCCAAAGTAAAGGAGCGTATCGATCGCATCGGAAGACCGACTGACGATACATTATCTTTGCAGAAGCGGTGGCGTACGAATTCGGAGCTGGAAGAGGAATCATCACGTACACGTTTCCATCGGATAGAAGGCCGGAAATGAAGCAAGACACCGTGGCTTTAGGATTCGTCACGGGAATGAACGACGCGGTGCTACTTAGGATAGAGTCGGCCTCGAGCAACGATTATCTAGAGATTGAGATCGTTAGTACCTCGTCGATAAAGAAGATCCCTGTTTTACCCTTTCGAACTATAGCTTTACAAATTATATCCTACATTTGAAATTAAGCTCACTCTCGAACATCGCTGATTGTAATTTTTCTCGTAGGTGGAAGGAAACGTTTTCGCCGTTTATAACATGGGCACGAACGATCACCCGATCGGCGAAGTAGGCGTAAAAGTAAACGACAATCAATATCACGTCGTTAGATTCACGAGAAGCGGCGCGAACAGCACGCTGCAAGTCGACGACTACAATCTTCAATCGAATCATCCGTCCGGTGAGTCACTGACCCGTCACGTTATTATCAAGACGCTTTCGGAAAAACATTATGCTTCGCCAACCGAGAAAACGATGGATCGAACGATACGATAAACCGTACTACCTTCTTTCTTCTCTCTCGTCGTTAACGAATCGAGTCTGGAATTTATCGAGAATTCGAAAGACCGTACCAGCGGATAACGGAATACGTATGTTGGGAAGCGGACACGTTCGAGGCGAACGACGAGATGCGACTACCTTGAAAAGGGCCCTCGACGCCCTTTTATAAGCTTCCCACTGTCGACCGTGAGAAAGAACCGTCCATTGGCCGCCTAGAACGGTACTGCACGATGTTTCCAGGCCAGAGAGCGGGGGAAAGAGATATTTCCTTCTAGCGGCGTAATATAACGGAGGAAGGACCCAAAATTTTGTACCTCTAAGTCCCTCCTAATAGCCTGCTTTCTAAAACCGATCTAATCGGTTTTCACTTTTTACGAGGCCTCGAGACTCCTAAGATTCTTTTTGCACCTCTACCTACATTCTATTCCCCTGGAATTCCAAAACGACATAATTGCTTTCACTTTTTTCCCTTTCTATACGATCAAAGCTGGAAGCAAATCCGCTCCTTTGTGACGAACGCCCGATGAACGATGTAAAACGAAATACAGATCGAAGAGACTCCAAGGAGAAATACTTTCGCACCTTATAGCTTCCTGATGAGCTTCACCATAGAAGTGAAAGGGTTTGAAATTTCGTTCCTCGTAAGGTCGCGACGCGACCAGGCGTATGGCTTTCCTTTTAAAACTAACATCGATTTTCTAAGTTCCTATTACCATCGAAGACCCTAATCCGCGTCATTAGCTTCGGTTATTGTGACGGAGAAGAAATTTGATCGAGCACGCGTAACGAAGAACATGGCGGTGCATCGAAGAGGCGAAGAAATCGGAAAGGGAAAGGACGTTGCACTCTCGAAGGGCTCCGACGAGATTTTATGGGGCCACGTGGCGTTTTACTTCCTGCGCGTACATGTCGCCTTGGTAAACACACTCGAGCCTATGGTGTTTCTCGATCTTTTCCATATAAGGAAGGAATCATGGACGCGTTGGCTTCGATCCGAACGCTGACCGAATCGTTTAATCAACAGAAAGAGAGAAAGAGGGAACAAAAAGCTAATAGTAATGACCTTACCGTCGTTCATCGTTAACACGTACTCTAAATTATTTTCTCCGATCGTTAAATTTATCGCGCTCGTCGTTCGACACGATTTTTATTGCCGGCCGTATTCCCTCGGTACCTCGAATAACGCTTGTCATAACGAGGGACACAAGAGAAGAGAGAAAAAGTACACGCGTACACAGCTCGAATTAGTCCAATGGCGCTAAAGCAATTTAATAAAAATACAAGTTAATTGATTTTGTCCGCGCTATCGTTAGACCGATTATTCGATCACTGTCTATAAAAGTATCGTACAAACTCGTAAAGTCGAACCCTTTCAACCACGTAAATTACGTTCTCCTTTGATTATCGAAATCGGAACTATATAAATTGAATGAACCATGGAAAACAAAATAGTCGATCGATTCGCGATCGGTTTAATTAAGTTTCCCTATCAGTTCGGAGTGGACATATAATGCAGATTAAAATGCGGTGCAATATGAATTACAGTGTACCGCCCGTATGGAAATGAAGTCATTTCCTCCGCGGAATGTTTGCGTTATATTAATAATTAAAATAGTCTATTTTCGATCGAAGCGTTATCGAACTCGACGCTTCCTTTTATCGGTTGGAAACGATCAATCAACGACGATAATTGATATTGAACGTTCCTAATTGCGTAACCATGATAAAACATAAAAAAATAGGATATAGTGGGAACGATAATTGCGAATGGAATGTGAATTATTAGAATCGTAACACAAATCGTCCTCGTATCGACCTCGTATCGGTTAACGAATTTGCTTTCGTCGTTCTCCAGGAAGAAAATATCGCGACGCTGAAACGGAGAGGATATTATTCATTCAAGCGGTTCATTGATAAAGCAATAAAACTTGAGCTTCCGCGATAGGGAGACGCGTCTCTTCTCTAACCGGAAAGTCTCCGCACGGCGCGCGGAGGAAATTATCGCCGTTTCAGCAATAAACTTTCTCGCGGCACGACTTTCCCGATAATTAGTCGCGAAAGTAGAACGAGCGCCGCACGGCTTGCCATTGAATTATCGCTCCTCGCGATACTTAAATTTATTGTGCAATTTATCACGAGCCGCGAAAATAGATTCCACGTTCCGGCGGGCCACCTCGTGACGCGCCGATGATTTTATCGGAACGCCGCGACTCGAAGATTTATCGTTTGCATCGACTCGTAGGTACTACCCGCTCTAAGTTATCGTACATAGGTACATACACATCCGTAGGACAGATTAATAATACATAGGTACGCGTTTCTATTCCGGTCGACGGGTGGTCGAAGAATTCTCCATATCGAACCGTTTGGAATCGGCGCGTTCGTAACCGGGGGCCACTAGCGAATAAAAAAAACACGGACGAAACGCCGCCGCGGCGGAACGATGTAGGGTGAATCCGATTTGATTTAATTAGAATAAATTTGCCTGCGTAAAAAGTAAGATGACGGGATATGCTCCACGCGTTGTATATCAGCCTGGTAACTAAATTTAGCGAATTATGCGTGGCTCATCCGAGAGTCGTCTCGTAAGCCAGTGGCGAGCGTAGACTCCGCCACGACCACGACCACGACCACGACCGAAACAATGGCGGCCGAAGCTGAACTCTCTCGAACGAGATGGACGACGTGGTATTTTCCACCATCGCGAGAGGCGTGGCAGGTACCCACGTAACAATTTTGTGGGTCCACCATCGGCTCGAAAGAACCGAGGAAGAGCGTGCTCCCTCTTTTCTCATGTTCCCCGTATCCCTAAGTGGTACGACCTCCGACTTTGGCCCTTAACCCTATCGTTCCGTCGCACCAATTAACGCCCCACGTCTCGTAATTACTTTAAACCGACGAACTGCGAGCCGCCGTGGTCGCTTCTCTCGCTTCTCTCGTTCGTGCAGGAGAACGCTCGAAGCAGATAGCAGAAATACCTTCATGGGTTATCGTACCACCATGGTGATTCCTCCTTACTTTATGCTTCCCTGCTACACCAAGCCACAAGGCTTTTGTTCGTTTCCTGACCTCGTTCGACGCCTGCGCTTCAAGGCCAAGTACACGAAAGTCATCGAAGGACTCTCTTTCGATCGTGACGTCATTTAATTATAGAAAACCCACACATAGGAACGCTAGTACTCTCACGACACATACAACTCGTACGCTGTAACAATTTTACTAGATTTCCGCATAATTACCACGCGGTATTACAAGACGGAGAACTATTTTCTTCCCACGAGGCTTGCTTCGAAAAGTTGAAAACAATTTCGAAAAATTTCTATCTACGCTCTTAAAAACCCTCGAACGACGATTCGGACTCTCGTCGGCGATTAACAAAAAGGAAGTCGTTAAGGAATCGTAAATCAAGGGGACTAAGGTCTTTGAATTTCCAACGCTTATAAGAGAACTCTCTCTAGTCGTCCTTTCTCTCGAACGATAGAAATCCTTTGACCGAAACACCTCCGGGTTCCGGCCTAAAGCTCGGTAGGACGTATATATATACCTACGGTAAAAGCGGAAGACTTTGTCGTATTAGAGGCTTTGAGTCGAGCGACGTCAGGTCAAACAACCGCACTCGGCCGTTGGCTGTCGGCCGTCGACGAGTCCCTTCTGTTCCCAATTTGATGCCTTTTAAATTCCAACCCTCGCTCCTCCTCTTGCACCCCTTCCTCCTCGCCACTCAATCCGACCAGCAAATGCTCTCGCGACAACTTTCTCACTGACCTTGCTCCCCTGATATGTTTCTAGATCACTTCAAACCCTTTGAGACCTAAACCCTTTATGCTCCTCCGATCGGGTACCGAACGGTCTCGTTGCGGCACGATTTAATTACGGTCGATCTATCGAACGCGTAGGTACATACCTACGTTGTCAAGGATGAAATAAAACGTTCAAACGGGAATAGGGTAGACGATCGAAAGATATTCTTAAGGGGGTTTATTCTTTGTATTCTTTAATCAAACAAAAATCTAATATCGTTCTTTCTCTTTTTTTTAATATGTATATACACGTTTGCGTAGAAGTTACTCGATCGTAGGTCGCTCCATGACGTCACGCTTCACGTAGAGGGTATCGCCCTTTCGCGATAGGTCGATCCCTTCGTGAATTCTGCTCCCTTGTTCCTTAGAAATTCGAGGAAGCTTAGAAACTCGGGCCCTTCCCTCGCTCCGATATAGAATAGGCAGTTACATACATGCACACGATCTGCTCGAAACTCACCCTTCTTCCTCCCCTTCCTTTCAACCGCACACATCGCGTGCTCGATTCACGTTCACCCTAGAAAGACATCCTCTTCGCGCGTTCTGTTCCTCTGCTTCATATGTGGAGGGCTGCATATCCCTAAGCCACATATTCTTTGTCACGCACGTGGCACACGAGTGTCAACCCGGTGACGCGTGAAAAGTAATTGGTAACGGGCGATCGAATATCGTACGCATTTCTACGTCTCCTGCGAGTAGATATATCAGGTATCTTCTAGATCTCGAGAAAGGAGATCTTTTCTCGAGAAAACGAATATCGTATAATTTATTTAACTCGTTGAAATTCCTGCTTCGTAATTAACCGATAGCACAAGAGAATTCTTTTTCTATATCTAAAACGTCCGAGAGTTCCTTTCGCTCGAATCCGAGTTTATAGTCACAGAGAGTCGTATGTATATAGAGAGTCGTATCTATAGGTGTGACGCAACGGGGTAGGACTAAAATCGATAGCGCAACCCCTTCCGAATAACGGAGGGGTGAGCAGGAAGAGACGGCACGTTGGGAACCTTCTTATCGCGGATGCGGCTCTGGTGGAAAAGGTCACGTCGTAGGCCTTTTTTCTATCGATCGAGTTTAACAGCCCGGCCGTGCCGTACCTTGGCTTTCGTAGCAAAGGGCGTAACCCCGCGCGTCGACCTCCTATACTCCTGCTTTCCTAATCGTAAAATAGTTCAAACGACACGTGCTCGAGATCGTTCGCCGTTGCGTTTAAATTCTTTCCAGCTCGATAAAGCACGTGCGAATGCGTCAGCGGCCGGTAAGTGCTACTTTTCACGATGGATTTGGTTAAATGTCTGAGCAAATCACGCGTTACACGCGTAATCGCATTTTTTTTTTAATTTCTACATTCGAATTTTTATTTTAATAAATCAATCATTCATTAATTTAATTTTACCACGGAATTATAACGTCGAACACTGGTTACGAAGTAAGCGTACGGTGCGTGCTTATTATTAGCCTACTTCATTTATAACAAGCGAAGGTATAAAACTAGCGTCAAGGGTGGTTATTTTTCGAGCCCAAAAGGAGAAGCGTGTTCAGGTACGAGCTAGATCCTTTTACTAGGACGTACTACCCGTTTGGAAAGCTCTTTTCGCGTTCTGCTTACCTCGTCCCGAAGTAGATCATCGAGACTAGAAATTCCAACCCTTTCGCACTCGCTCTTTCTCGCCGATCAAAGATGCGAGGATTTTAGAATACACGCGTACCCAATTTTTTTTTTAATTCCGAGTATAAAACTACCGAAACTTCTTTTTGCATTACGTTCGGTATCGTCACCGAGTGACGCGCGATCGTTGGCTCGTCCATTTGAACGCTAGAACTATTTATATCATCAACCCCTAATACACGTTTCTAGCTACGATCTAGTCGTCGAAGGGTCTACCTCGTTAGAACGACATTTGCCGCTTACTTCCACCGTTTGAAACTGCTTCTTCCTCGTGCATGATACCCTGGCCACTAATTAGAGAATTCTATTCAATCGTTCCCCCTGAGAGAGAGAGAGAGAGAGAGAGAGACGACGCGGCCTTCGTGCTCCTGCGAAGAAGCGCCTTTTGCATCCTGATGTCCGATCTAGAAAGACTCCGCCCTGTGACGTCGTATCGGGACGATCGCCGTACAAATACGAGGGGGGAATACGAATTAGCACGAGGAACGTTTTCCTGTGACCAGCTTGGCTATGATAGAAATAGACAAGTTCGTTGAAACGTGTCATTGAAACGAACAAAAAGAGGGTGTATTATAAAATGATTAGTCAATTTTTTTATAATATCAAATCACATGGGTTTAGGATTTCAAAAAAGTTAATATAGATTCAATTGTAGGATTTATTAATTTGAAGATTCTATGGGGAATCGACGGAAAGAAAATAATTAATATGCAAAGGTCGTTCCGCTTTTACACGTTCCTCCCGTTATGTCCGAGCAAAACTCAACGATATTTCATTTACGCAAAACGCTCTGTCTACATAAATAAATTTGCAATTCTCTGAATTCTTGTTACATGCATATTTAAAATCATATGCAGAAGGCAGTCAGTTCGCAGGCACTGGCTAATAATTGTAACCCACCTTACGAAAAATGTACCATGCGCTTCCTAGTACCCTAGTGCACGGGTCACGCCTCGGTCGAGAATTTCACGCTCTCGAGCATGTAGGTCCGTGACATCGAAGGGCCGATTTCAAAGGCATTTTCCGCGCTTCTGCTCCCCTAGTGGCAGAAATATCGTATGAAGCTCGAATTTCACGCGGGCTCGGGAGAAATTGAAAAGCAAGGAAGAGCAACGACCACCCCGATGACGAGAGCTCCTTCCTCGACGACGTCTTCGAGTCCCTTCCTGCGTTACCCTGAGGTCCTAATACCACGATGACTGTATTTGACCGTGGGCGAGAATCGTTCTCACGCTCACGGTCTCGAGGAGGAGGAAAGCGAGAGCGCCCTGTGGTAAAGTCGAAGGTACCGATGCACCCGACGGGGTCGTGGGAGGATACGAAGAGAATTCTTAGTCCCTCTTCTCTTCTTTTCTTTTATCCTCTTTCCTCTCGCTCTTTCTCCCTCTCTCTCTCTCTCTCTCTCTCTCTCTCTCTCTCTCTCTCTCTCTCTCTCTCTCTCTCTGTGTGTCTCTCTCTTTCTCTACCATCACCTCCGTCTCCTCCTCAAGACGAGGGATACAACCACGGGAGACCTTTGAACTCACCGAGGAATTTCGTACCCGGTATAACGTACACAACCAGGCTCATCGATAATTCTTAGCAGGACAAGGGAGACCAAAAGGAAGGAAGGAAGGAAGGAAAAAAAGAAAGATGAGGATTTTACACACGACGGTTTATGCGTATGCCATTCGTGAAAGTCGAGCCGCTGCGTCGGCTTTTCTTCGGAAACCCGGCAATAATTTCTAGCCTTCTAACTTCTTCCCTTCGTCTCTTACGTTAGATTTAGGAAAGAAACGGTCGAACGTCCGTTGGAAAATCCACGGTCCCTTCTCGGAAAACTATCGATGTATCTCGCACCTAGACGTATCTATTACTTTATGTCTTCCTCCTAGGTATAACTTTGTTCCTTTCTATCTTCTCTCTCTCTATTTTTTTTCTCTTCCTGGAACGAAGGACAATATCTCTTCGTCTGCCAAAAATCGTGGACCGCTCGCGCGCGACTCGTGGGAATCCGAGTGGATATTCTACGAGCGTGAGAAAGCCTGGCGCGAAGGGAGATTTTCGATTCTCAGGCTTACTAGGGAATCATTTGATATCAGGAAGGCAACCGTGAGAGGGAAACTTCTTATGAACGTCGAAACGAAAGTGAATGGTATTTGAATACGAGTTCCTAGTGGAACTCTCGATCGAATACAAACTCGTTCGACCATATGCGACTTTGCCCGAAAGTGTTATCGATTAGACGCTATTTATGTATTTATCTTTTCATCGTGTTTTACTCTTAAATGAATTTAAATATTCTAACGATCGATATTTATTATATCGTCAACGAGTACCCGATGAAATTTCAATGAAATTACTTCTACGAATTCTTCGCCCTAGATCAATGATCGAGCACGAGTGAAGATTCGATTAAAACGATTCTTCGAATCGATATACGTATTCCTTAGCTCTCCCTCGCTCCCCCCTCTTACTACTCGTTTTCAACCCTCCGGAGAACTCTTGTGTATTGCTGAATCCTTGGTAAGCCTGAGAAACGGAAGGTTCCTTACGAGACACCGTTCTCACGCTCGTCCTCCGCCTCGGTCTTGGTTCTCCTCAGGTAGAAGTTATTAATCGTCCCGAGGAAGCGCCGATTCCGCCTTTCGAAGAATTCCTTGGCACCATGTGGCGAGCACTCGCAGCAGCAGCAGCAGCAGCAGCGACAGGGCGTGCTCTTGAAAAATTCTCAAAGCCCGTCTTCGATTTCGTGCCGGAGCCTTTTTTCTTCTCATTCTCTTCCGAGCTCCCAAATCCATTGAAAAAAATATTCGCGCTTGGAGGAGCAAAGAATTCCCTATTTTTCCACTCCCGAGAGCATTTTTCCCGCGGTCCAAGGACCACCGAGGAAGAGAAAGAAGAAGAGAAGACGAGAAGAACTCTAATGAATATTCCGTCTTGGCTCTTTGGCAAAAAGATCGCCGTTGGCCTTAGGAACAACGTCGGTGTCTCCTTCTCTCGCGTAGACTATTCCCACGCTTCGTGAGAACGACGGATCTTCGGGACGCTTCTTCAACGGCTCGTACGTCCTTGAGATTTACAATACGCGATAGAGAAATTCTTAAATGTAACGAGCACGAACGACATTCTTTTCTCTTTGTCCATAACAATCGTTCGAAAGATGCCACTTTGTTAGGGTCTTAGGGTCGCATATTAAATTCGAGCTTAGAAATCTACGAAGGAACGATAGATCATGCGCGATCCTTTCCTTCGAGAGCGGGAAAGTACTTCTCACGATCGATCGGAGCATCATGAGGGACGAGAAAGTCATTCGAAATTCGATATCGCGAAGCATCGATCGAAATAAGTACCTACTCCCGAGCGGAATCTTTCGAAGTCATCTGGCCGACGCCAAGCATGCGGATGCTAATAAAGTCCGGAATGCCTTGGCGTACACCGTAGATACACGCACGTGCATACACACTTCGAAGGGAAGTCGCTCGCTGTGAGACTGTCGCGGTTCGTATTAGAGCGTGAGAAAGAAAATCCACGAAGGATGCTGGAATGCTCTTCTCACGAACATCAGAGACCCATGATCTTCGAGGAGATCGCTAAGAAATTCGAGCAAGTTTCTGTCACCGCGTTATCGTCTCGTCGATGATCTACAAACATTTTTACGAACTTAACCCTTTTCGTCCTTTTTACCGCCGCGAACTTCGATCGATGGAAACTAAATTTACATGCCACATTTGTATTCTCGAATACGATAGCTAAATATTTTTCCGTAGATGCAAAATAACCGCGTACCGGTAGCTTTCTATTTCGGGAAGATCCTCCTGGTTCTACTATCCTACTAAAACTACGCACGGCGGAGAGATACGCGTGTCGCTACACGTGTACACCATTGATGGAAATTCACGCGTACATACGTAGTACAACGAGAACGATGAATACCTCCCACAGCCAACCGCCCTATTCGTTTTTCTCGACGTTTCGTCGATGGTATCGAAATCGATGGAAAATTATCAGTAATCGCGGCACCTGCTGATGGAACCAACGTACTCCCTGAACTTCCATACTATCCTGATCTAAATTTACATGACGTTACGTCACGTCGGTCGTCGAAGTGTCTACTCTAATCGCGACTACTTTACGCCGAGCGATTGAAAAATTGAAAGAAGCCAATTGGAAGAGTCATCGCTCGAAACGTGTTCGTATGTTCTCCGAACACGATCGGCTCAAAATCAATAAGAAATCATCGATCGAAGCATATCCGTAATAGAGTCGTACTATCTAAGATCGTCTACTATCCTGATCCTAGTTTACACGTCATTACGTCAAGTACGTCATAACGACGAATCAATTCCTACGTTCCCTTGAAACTTTTCGAAAAAAAAAATATTCAACGCAAAATCATCGACGCGAATGACCGTAGGAAATTGTACGCTACCTTGGAATACCTGCTATCCTGATTCTAGTTTGCACGAAGTCATTACGACGACACTAGAAGCGCGACACCGATGATGCTCACTGACGCTCCGTGTTTGGATCTTGTCGATGTAAACGACGCGGTCAGTCTGTAGAACCGATTCGTCGACGAAGCTCCATCGAAGCTCCGTTCTTTTCTACTATCCTATCGATTTTCGCGAATATAAAACTACGCTGCATGAAAATGATCCACTAGTTTCCGTATTCTCTCGCGTCACGATTCTATTCTTCTATTCTACGATCGATATATCATACATACGTACAAACAATAATTCCCTCCGACTATAAGTCAACGTTAAACTTACACCTTTTAATTCTAAGATCTATCGCACTAGACGATCTAATTTCTATGGCGATTACGAGGCGAGCACGTGCGCGCGGCACGCGAGTCTCGAGGGACCCTCTCGAAGCAGGTGCCGGCGGCGGCAGGTGCGAGCAAAGAAGGCAGGTTGCTGCCTTTGAGCAGGTAGAACGAGCACGTGCTATCCCAAGGCAGCGGCTTCTTACAAAAGCCGTGCCTCGTATACCGTGACTGGGAGAAAGGAGAGCCGCGAAAGGCTTACTTGCTCGCTTCGCCTGCTCTCCTATTGAAAATGGTACCAGATTTCTTGGCAATCGCTAACCCTTTCATCGATCGTCGAACCAAAGGCGATTTCGTTGGTGGAGGACAAGGAACTATCCTTCTCACGCACTTCCGTGCGAATATCTCTACGTGGAAGCAAGCACGTGCCATCAAGGGCTTCCAAGGTCGTTCCTACCGGAGATACTCGTTGCGTGGGTACGTCTTGAGACTCATGGAAGCCTGGTAGAGAACCGTCGAAAATTAACCCTTTCTCCGGTACGGAGCTCTCGACGACAGAAGGTTCTCTCTCTCTCTCT
>JAIFRP010000007.1:4149552-4181395 GCA_032403825.1 Odynerus spinipes | reverse complement strand
AAAAAGAAGTATGTATGTACCGACGCAGAGTGCGAGAATGCGACGTTTACAAGTTGAACGAAAGATGAGAACGATAGATACTCGAAGTGCAGCTTCCGTTGTTCGAGCTAACGACTCTGCTCCGTCAAAAACATCGTCGCGATAGAAAAGATTCACGCAGGAGAGAAGATCGAAAACGCGACGTCGAAGCAAAGGCGAGAAAGTGCGCGCACGTTCACGTACATACACACGAACACACACACACGCACGCACACACGCACGTACACACACACACACAGATATATATAAATATATTTTTTCATAAGAATCAATACCGAATCTGGTCGGCAGCTCGGACTTGAAATATCCGCGGGAAGCTTGAGCGCTGCTGCATAGGGCATGAAGTATCGTTCCATCTTCTTCTCTTCTCGATAACAAAAAAGAAAGAAAGAAGAAAAAACGGAAAGGAAAAATGGAAAAGCACCAGTCACGTACATACATACATATATACATACATAGAAGCATACACCGTGCGCGCGATCGATCCTTTTGTAAAACGAAGCGAGCGGAACGTCGTAAATCTTCCTTCGAGACGGCGGTGCGTGCTATATCGAAGAGTGAACTCGGATTCTCGTAACGTTCGCGAGAGAGTGTTCGTGAAAGGTGAACGTTCGAGCAGTGAAAAACGAATACTCGTTGTGCGATCTTCCATAGAAAAAATAAATAAATAAAAAAGTGTAGGAGAAACGCGAGTCGCGCGAAGTTTCGCTAAAGGAAAAAGAGAAGAGGACGAGGGGAAGATTCGCGAAAGCAACGATCGAGGAAGAGAGTCGACGACGATTACGGCACGACGAGGAACATCTTGAACGTGTGTTAGAGAGCGAACGCGCCATTGCGGTTACAGGATCGTTCGATCTTCGCTTCGAAAGAAAAGAGAAGAAAGAAAAGATAAAAAAAGAGGAAGAGGTTCCATTTCGTTTCGAGCGTATCGCTGCAACGATTCAAGGGACGGTGCGCGCGGTGCGATGTTGCGACTGAAAGAGAATGAGAGAGCGCGTGAGAACGAAAGCATGCTCTACGTTGATTGATCGAAGCCGTTCAGATATAAAAACTAAGAAAGAACCAAAAATACGTCCGATCGTTATAGAAGAAAAGCTTTTTCCGTTTAAAGTGCGCGCATTCACGCTATCAGTCAGCCAGCTTTCCTCTTCGCGCGCGTATCTCGATTAAACGACGATCTATTTATTATTTTTTATTTTTACTAGTCGCGCTCGGTATTCGAGTACTCTCTCTCGTAACTTTAGTCTCTTCGGAAACTTTACTAACGGAGCATGGAGCGCGTCCTTCCACGTTTGCGAAAAGACTCTTCCGCTCCTGGAAGCTTTGATTTTGTTTACCTTTATCCTCGAATACTCGTGCGTTCTGGCGATATCGTGTCTTGCCGTGTATTAGATATCTTTACAAAGTAACGAGAACGTGTATGCATGCGTACATACATATGTGTATGTAATATATACACGTATATAGACATGTATATACGTGCATCGACAAAAGTATAATAAAAAGTAATAATAGTTACACAGTGCGCTTGATGTACGAGAAGCTACGTATGCTTACGCGTATCGCGCGCATTACGATGAAAAAGAAAAATATTTCGAGCGAATAGACGCGTTGTATCCCGTATTAGACTAAACGTTGAGTTTGCGTACATGTATAATATTCCTGCGAACGAGAAACGAAAGAGAAAAAATATAAAAGAACTTGCACGCACGAATAATCGAGCGATCTCCACCCTGTTTGACTGTCGATTATCTCGTTTGCTCTACCCTTTCGAAGAGACGTGGAAGCGACGCGTAACTGGAGAACCTTCTAACCTTTGCTACGAGTCTTTGAAAATTCTTCGCGTCTATATCGCACAAAAGCTTGAATTCGCGGCCGGCCGATCACACACAGCATTCACACGGTGAATCGAATAAAAACTCGTCACAATCAGACTTATATCTTTACAGTGGCTTCTCGCATAACGCTTAAACGAAAAATACAAAACGAAAAAGAAAAGAGAAGAGCACAATAATCGGCGAGCTCTGTCTACTACTAGCAACTTTGTCGGACTCGCATGTTGTTTGTCCCGTCTTCGCGGATCGATCGATAGGCTATAAAAAAAGAGTAAAAAGAAAAAAATAAAGTAACGAATCGATGTCGATTTCTTATAGTTACGCGACTAATCTCGAACGGGCAGTCTTAACGATATCGTCCCTCCAAATGGCAACGCGACGGAATCGCGCTGTAAGAGAGATACTTCTTTCTCTCTCCGCGAAAGCGAAGAGAGATCTTTGAGTTTACTACAAGCTCTCGATCGCGCTGTCGCGTCTTACGGGGCTGCGAATCTCCAAAAGACATATACGATACGACACGCGATTTAACGTTACATATTGTTATCACTGCCCTCTGACTCTCTATCTGCATATCCTTCGATGTACCGACAATTATTACGACGTTTATACTAAACAATTAAACTTCTCTATAAGATATCTTTACCGAGCAAAAGGTGTTGTCCTACTAACTTACGTATTAATTACGATTTAAAAGTCTGGCGGTCGATACCTTTCACCCTTTCGTCTCTAATCGATATCATCCTATAGTCGGCGAAAAAACCATGAGCGACAGGATGAAAGGAAGGAATGGAAAATGGATATCGAAGTATACGGAGTCGAGGATCCGAAATAAGTGTAACATGCGACGCTCACGCGGCTCCGCCTATTCTCTCTTAATTAGGTAGACAGGAATTATATTTTACATTGTACAGTTGATCGTGCGTACGAATGCACTGTATTAGATAGAGAAAGAGCATGTTCTTCGTGATGGAACGAGGGGAGACAGAGAGAGAGAGAGAGAGAGAGAGAGAGAGAGAGCGCGTGCGTGAGCAAGTTAGAAAGAACAAATGTGTGTGTGCGTGAGTGAGATAAAGTGAATGCCAGATGGACAGAGAGAGCGAGAGAGAGAGAGAGAGAGAGAAGGAAAAAATGAAAGACGCCGTTCGATCGCGCATATTTTTGTTGTCGGCTGACCCGTGAAAAATTTTTACACGCCCATACGTATATATAATATTATACATATACATATATTTATATATATATATATATATATGTATGTGTATAGTAGCACTCGAGTGTGTAAAAGACTGGAGGAAAAAAAGGGTATATTATACGCTGTGTATTCTTTCGCGATCGTTCGAGCGATCGGACGTGTTTATTCATCGTATGTAAACCGCTCTAGTCCAGCCTCTTTATCATTTCGGGATTTAATACGAATATAATAATGTAATACGACGTAGGCGTATGATGCATTTAGATTTTTTACACGTCAAGGCGAAGCCTACTGTGCCGTTTCGTTAGAAATTCGATTTTTAAGCAAACGAGATCGCATCCCCACCCTTCCACCTTATCGCCGAATCCCCATTGGCGATTCGAAATTACGCGCGTCGAGCGTGCGCAACGTAAAAGCGCGCGTAGTCGTATATATTACACGCAATACACACAACACACGGAAGAGCAGCTACGCGTGTCCACATCTCACCACGTAACCGATCACCGTTTTTTCTCTTTTTTCGCCTCGCGATATATCTTTTACAGAAAATGACTGGGAAGCGGATAGATTTCACGTCATACGCAGAACACACACGTCGCACTGTAGTGCGCGCACGTATGTACGCGTTACAAAATTTCTCAAAAAATGGAGACATGTAAATACATAGGGATAATGCCGTAATTACGAAAATTATATGAATAAAGTATTGAAAAATATATGCGTCGTTAAAACTTTCTTCCAACCAAGTAGAATTCATCCGATCTCAATTTTGACAAGTGCTTTTCTCATTTGATACATTTATTGAATTATTTAGCAGCGAGGAATTATATGAGATATTTTTTAATGAAAAAAAGTACTGAAACGTGCAAGTAAAAATGGTTTTCAAATTATAAAAAATATTATTTTATGAACTTGGATGCTTTCGTGGTAAATATCAATATCGTTTATTAGTAAGTGTCATTGAAACCGTTCTCTTAACGATAAAGTCATCAAAGTGTAAACACAGTACATCGCGCACACTATTAATCGCTCCGTATAACTGTGATCGTAGAGTAGCGACATGCATTCGAGTAGCGCGTGGATGGCATGTCGCATGCTTCGTACGTTTCTCTGTAATAGAAATATATAAAACGATACGATAAGATAAATGTCATGTAGTAACACATTGTGGTTTTGTTTCTTTATCTATAATCAGTTGTTAATTATTAATTTTAAACCAAATTGTTAAACCGAAGCACGGAAGTGGTACTTGTTTATTATAGATTGAGGTTAGTTTAACATGTATCAACTAAATTATAGTGCTGATAAACGTAAGAAACATTACGAGTACGTAACAATGAATTATTAGCTCTTAGACGATTTACCTTCGAATGATATTCAATTATTTCGTTTTTATTGCTAATAATTATCATTTTCAACGAACAATAACCTCTTATGTTCTTTCTATTGCTAGTGATACTAGGTAAGTTAAGAAGATGCCAGACATTAAAGTGACACCATTAGGAGCTGGTCAAGATGTTGGCAGAAGCTGCATTCTTGTATCGATGGGTGGAAAAAATATTATGTTAGATTGCGGCATGCACATGGGATTCAATGACGAAAGAAGATTTCCTGATTTTTCATATATCGTACCGGAAGGACCTGCGACTAGTTACATAGATTGTGTTATAATTTCTCATTTCCATTTGGATCACTGCGGAGCCCTTCCATACTTTACAGAAATGGTAAAGATGATAAAAGAAAATTTACATATACGAATATATAACTTCTAATCCTCTTGTTCGTAAAATAACCTTTTTAGGTGGGTTACACAGGACCTATATATATGACTCATCCGACAAAAGCTATCGCTCCCATACTTCTGGAAGACATGAGAAAAGTAGCTGTAGAACGTAAAGGAGAAAGTAACTTTTTTACATCTCAAATGATAAAAGATTGTATGAAGAAAGTCATCGCTGTTACCCTTCATCAATCCGTTATGGTGGATCCTGAATTAGAAATAAAAGCATATTATGCAGGGCACGTATTAGGTGCTGCCATGTTCTGGGTGCGTGTAGGATCTCAATCTATTGTGTATACAGGAGATTATAATATGACTCCTGATCGTCATTTGGGTGCAGCATGGATAGATAAGTGTAGACCCGATCTATTAATATCTGAATCCACGTATGCTACAACAATTAGAGATTCCAAGAGATGCAGAGAAAGAGACTTTTTAAAAAAGGTTCGTTTCGCATTTTCCTTATGTTTCTTAGATATGTTATTAAAAATGATCATACTTGTAGGTTCATGAGTGCATAGACAGAGGTGGAAAAGTTTTAATTCCTGTATTTGCTCTGGGTAGAGCTCAAGAACTTTGCATATTACTTGAAACATATTGGGAGCGAATGAATCTAAAGGTTCCAGTTTATTTTGCTTTGGGACTGACCGAAAAAGCAAATAATTATTATAAGATGTTCATAACTTGGACCAATCAGAAAATAAAGAAAACCTTCGTGCAACGGAACATGTTCGATTTTAAACATATAAAACCATTTGATAAAGCGTATATTGATAATCCAGGCGCGATGGTCGTATTTGCAACTCCAGGAATGTTACATGCTGGTTTATCTTTACAAATTTTTAAAAAATGGGCACCGAACGAAGCTAATATGGTAATCATGCCTGGTTTCTGTGTACAGGGCACGATTGGACATAAGGTTTTAAATGGAGCACGTAGAATAGAATTTGAAAATCGTCAGATTGTAGAGGTGAAGATGGCTGTGGAGTATATGTCCTTTTCGGCGCACGCAGATGCAAAAGGCATCATGCAATTGATACAATATTGTGAACCTAAGAATGTTATGCTAGTGCATGGAGAATTTGCTAAAATGGAATTTTTGAAAGAGAAGATCAAGCAAGAATTTGGTACCAATTGTTATAATCCTGCAAACGGAGAGACATGCGTTATTACGACTACCTCGAAAGTTCCGGTAGACGCTTCGCTTGCCTTACTTAAAGCAGAAGCAAAGAGATATTCGGCTTTGCCACCGGATCCCAAAAGACGTAGACTGTTACATAGTGTATTGATGCTAAGAGAGGATGGCGTGTGTCTTGTGGACGTAGACGAGGTAGTATATCAAATTTTATACCAGTCCAAAATTTCGAGCTGTAGTATAATTCCATTTTTTACATTAGGTGGCTAAAGCAGCGGGTATAACTAAACACGTTGTACGATTTACTTCTACCGTTCAAGTACGAGATCCTGGACCTGCACATTCTACTACCTTGAAGCTATTACAGCCTTTAAAAGAAAGATTATCAGGTTGGACGGTTCAATTAACGGATGGATCGATCTCTGTAGAATCGGTTTTGGTCAAGGTAGAAGGCGACGAAGATGACCAAAAAAGTGTTTATGTTTCGTGGACTAATCAAGATGAAGATTTGGGCAGTTATATATTAGGGTTTTTGCAAACAATGTTGAATTAGCAATAAGTAATACATAGGATAATAGAAACGTTACGCACCTGTGATATTGACTCGATGGACTTGTAATATCACTTTTTTAATTAAATAATAAAAACACTATTTTTTTAATTACTAATGAAAAATCAAACTTCTGTGCATACGTACTTGACTTTGAAACGATATAGCGTGTACAAAATGCAACTTACAACATAATAGAAAAGTACATATTGCCAACAAAATACAATACTGAATTTAATATATGTATAATATTAATTTAATATCGAGAAAAATAATATCGCAAAAAGTTTAATTATATGTATTTATTTTCATATAATTCTTACTTTATATTACAATTATTATCTAATGCTACCAGGATTTTTAACTGATTAGTTTATTAACATAACATTATTTTTATCGGGAGTATTTCGTTATTAAAATATTAATAAAAATATAAACAATTATTTTTGACGATATAACTATATTCTGTGTTTAAATTATGTGGAAGCTACGATATAATCCCTAAAAGTGAAAACAAGTAATCTTCGGGATGATTTACGAGAAATATTTGCAGAAGAATACATGGCTGTTGTGCATTGATTTAACAACGTGTTGAATTATTTTTAATTTCTTTGAAGTTTTTTATATGCCACAATGTTATCCGACGCTACGTTCACATATTATCTCGACCAAAATTGTATATTAATTAACGGCCAAAAAAAATGAAATTTAATAAACTATTTCTAAATCTATAAGCATTATATATGATATGAATAAGTACAACGCATGATGTATTCTATATTTCATAAAATCAACGAAATTATTACTTGATTAAAGTATTATTACAATAAATGATTCAAATTAGGTTGAGGAAGTATTTTAAGGAATGACATTTATCATCCAATGCGAATGTACTGCTTGTTAAGTCACTACAGTAATTTTATTATTGCAATCTAATTCTGTCAGTCAAAATTAATAGAATTAAATATAAATTCATTGATTTTCATTGATTCAGATAAACATAGTATTTTCTTATGAAAGAAGTTCCAATCCATTTTTAAAATTTTTTTATTTATGCCTATGTAATTCTATATCCATAGGCCTGTATAAGTATATATCCATATATGATTCCTATAAGAAAACAGTTTGGTTAATAAACCAGAGAACTATGCTGATCATACTAAAAATCTTTTTTATATACAAGATGATAATCGTCTTGTTCATTTATTGCACTTATAACTTTTTAACGATTTTAGCTTTGTATACAAATGCTTTAACAATGTGAAAACGTCTAAAAATGTGATTTAACCATATCTGTCACATATGGAAAAATTCATTTACATAAATGGTTTATTTCATTATAAGTATCTTAATTTAAAAGTTCTTGTTAGAAAAAAAGAGACATTATTGAGTATATATTAGTTTAATTTTAATATCAAGCATCGTGACTGTAAAACCTGGAAACAATTATAAACATTCTGGTGCATTTTATAACAGAAATAAAATTTAATTATAAAACATATAAAATCTGTAATTCATGATGTACGGGTAATAATTATTACATTATTATTACTTATGTTTACTAGTAATAACGATCGCAAACATCAATTTCAATGTCTCTTATTTACTAACTACAAGTTTAATTGTTCATATTTTCTCCACATAATAAAATATGGTATTCTTCATAATAAACATTATCCATAATATTTTAATTGTTATATTAGTCTTCTCGGTAGCAAAGTTTTCCATTTATGTGTACAGTCTGGCTCCATATACATTTTATACTTTATTCCCATTTCTTACCATATAACCTTATACAGTATTAGCGTAGCTTGTTCTTTGAAGTTACTTTTTTCCTGAACCACCCTGAAAAGAAATACAGCGTATGAATTTTTTAAATCATTAATAAAATTACAACATGTAAAAGCAACAGCTTTCTGTACATTATTTCATTTAATACTAATAAAGAAATGAAGCACAAGTATCTAATGAAAGATGCATATTTATATTATATTATATTAACTATATTATATTATATTATATTATATAGGAAAAATGACAAAATACGTATTTGTTTATAACAGCATATAGTACAGGAAAACTTACGTATCTACATATTATTATTTTATTAATAATAATATATTATAAAGCTATATATAGAGCTTATATAGGGTGAGTTAATAACTATTGACAAATAAAATAAATTTGATTTATTCAACAGCTGTAGAATAAAATTAGTCAGATAAAATGTTTAATGTTATATTATTAATACTTTCTGTAACTTTATCGTTTATCTTTTTTCCCCTATAATCAGTGAAATTAACCACTATTCTACACGACAATAGTTACTAACACATCACATATATAAAAATTTCTTCCGTGTCCAAAATGGGGCGATCTTAAACAATTGTGAAGTGAAGAGTGCTTGGGCCAAGCACTATTTGGCACACTTTATGAAAGTAAGTATATGATATTTTTATATGGAAAGTTAAAGTAACATGCAAAATAAAAAAATATTACAAAAATTACCATCACCAACTGCTACAAAGCAATAAAAAAAATAACTATGCTAAATGATAAATAAATCATTAATCATATTAAGTTAATAAACATGTATTATATTACTACAAGCAAAGACAATTAGCTTAAGCAAACAATGAAGCATTTTCTAAATGCTAATGATACTATGTTGAGCCTACAATGAAATATGCCAAATTTTTTTTAAAACAAGAAAAAATTGCATCATTGGGATGAATATTCTTAATCGCGAAAGCGTATACGTCTGCAATACTCAAATAAAATAAAATAATTTTTAATAATGATCTATCTACAACTACTTAGTACATCGCAAATATATTTCAATCCTAAAAAAAATATTTCACGTAACACATTAAATTATAATGGTATACTCTGAAAAAGAATGAAATAAAACATATAAAAGCAACATAAATATATTCTTAATGACACTGAAAATGTTATAATGGATGAAGTAATAAATAAGTGAAATTAACATATAGATTGCTTGAAGTGTACCCTTTACCCCAGTGTTTGTGTTTATAAAATTTGATTTTTATACTCATTATGTACATTCATTTTCATTGCTGTTTCCACATTGTATATACACCTGGTAACATTATGCTTGTGATGTGTCTACAATCAGCTATTGTATTAAACTCTATCTCTATGATTTCTACTAAATGTTATTTATATAAAATAACTTTTACGTTTTCTAAAAGTGAATAACTATATTAAAAAGGTGTTATGATGATATTGCAAATAAATATAAGGTAGAATAATATTAAATTGCAAGATAGTACAATTTATATATTTGTGATTGTAAAAACACAAAAATTACTTGTAATGATTGCAGCATTCTGCCCTGCAGCATATAGACATGATATTGTACAATATAAATATAAAAATGTACATAAAAAAAATTAATGGACTTCAAAAATGTATACAAGTAATTCATATATCTTATCGCATGTGCTAAACATTAAAGATGCAACATATTTAAAATGCATTGTGATCAAGAAATATAATCTGTAGCTAAGAATTACACATTGTGCAGAAATGCCACAAGAACAACACATTATCGATATAATTCAAGGCACATAAATCTTAAAATATATTTCAAATTCGTTTGCATATATTAGAGGTCTGAAGAGAATATCAGTACATAAATTTTTATAGATCAATTATTTAAATTAGACTAATTGAATGTTGTCCAAGCAATGAAAGATTATGTTATTCCCTGTTTAGAAAAACGTAATTATAAGCAAACTAATACATACATAAAGATTTAAATTAATATTGGATAACATAATCTGTGTTGCAAAATAATAATTTCATTAAAATCATTAAGAAACCTGATATGAACCGCTAGCAGCAGTCTACCATTGACCCTTTTATAAGGCTAAGAGAAAAATTTTCAGAATTTCATGTCTAGATTTGCATACCTGCGAATCTGCGCCGTTTTGCCGTGGATTTCTTAGTGGACTGTCAAAAGAATGAAAACAATAAAATCGTTATTGATCGGAAGATGATACTTGATATGACAAAGCTATTTCTCTTATAATCAGAAAAACTGCAATGAGCTGCTGCCACGCGTTGCTGACACACCTTATACATAGAGCTTAAAAGTAAACTTCATATGGAACAAACACTGGGACAAAGGTGTAAACACATCGTTTTATACCTGGCATTAACTTCCTAAATTGCCTTAGAAGAAACTCATAGTATACATATTATTTCTATTTTAATTATTTAAAAAAATAAATTTTTACGACCAGTAGTCATAAGAATTTGTTTCATTGCAAAAGGGAACAAATAATTTAGTAAACTTTGATATTCATTAACGTTAAATGAAATCATGTCTATATCTATGTCAAACATAGATCTTTACAGAATTTATATTGTTTCTATGATATTTTTACAATTAATAATAACTGTAATTTTTTTTTTATTTTTATTTGAATTCATGTCTGATGTTATATCCCTGACATATGTGCGTCGAATTATATTTATAGAAAAAGTTATAATGTGTACATATAGAATAACTATTCAAAAATACTCTAAACAGATCTACCACACATTACTGTTTCCAAATTGTACTCTACAAAAACAATATTGTAGATTAAATACAGCAAAATAATAGAAAGAAAGGAGTCAATGTCGTCGCAAAGAAATGTTATCAATATAAGAAATGTTATAACATATAAAAATATTTGAATACATTATACAAATTCACTCTATGATTTGTAATCCGTATAATAATATACATTCTTATATGACATCAATAATCATTAGTATATTTTAAAATCATTAGTGTTAAAGATTTAACACAGAATAACAATAGAAACAAATGATGCATAGACATATTTGTAACTAAAAAAAGAAAAAGAAATCAATCTCATATAAACTAATATTTCTATCACCAGGGCATGTTATACAACATATACATGTTTAAATTATCAAAGACACAAATAGAAGATACACATCTAATAGTAGATAGCATTCTCTTTATAATATTAAGCTCAAAATGAGAATGCACCTACACGGTAATAGAGCCAGTAACATTTCTTTGGTTCAGAGATTCATAGGTTTACCTTCCTTTTTTTCTTGTGTTTTTTAGGTGGCTGACCAATCAATGGATTCCAACTAGCCTGTGTGTTGTGATCTGTCATATGACAAGATTTGGAGGAGTATTTTGAAGAAAGGGAGCTGGTGTCAATTTGTTGTTGAGACTGAACCAAATTCATAGACTTGGACATGGGACAGTTTGCAAACTCTGTATTCTTGAGGAGAGTACTTTCTAATGCAGCAATCAGACCTTGTGGTGCTAGCGGTGTCTGCATTTCAGATACATGATTATCTAACTGCTGAGAGAGTAATAACAGATGATTTATGGAATATCGTTTGAATCTTTTTTTTATAATATTGAAATAGATATATAAAATTAACAGTGCAATTCTATAAAAACATAAGGGTAAACATTAATTACATTGCTGATCAGTCCATAGATGATTTCATTTATGATAATGTAAATATGTTAGCATGTTATCTTAATGAAGCAATTTTTCGCAATTTTCTTTTTTAAACGTGGGTCTTTTTCAAATGTGGTTTAAGGATATCAGCAAAATAATAAATATATCTAACATTTATAAATATATAAAATGTGAATACAAACTATAGAGTATTAAACATCATTAGTTGTTATATAATGAAGAAAAATTATACTAGACTATAATTTTTAGTTCTCTTTGGAATTTAACATGACAAAATATTATAAACAAGTAATAAATAATTGAATTTGTAAAATTTTGTTATGACATCTATGCTATCTATAAACACAAAAAGGAATACACTTCTTCATTATGTAATACAAAGTAGTTACAGTAAAAATATATTTGTGCAAACATGTACCGTAGCACCGAAAACGTGATTTTTGTAGGGATTTTAAAATATATAATATAATATATGAATATATAATGTGATTTATCATTAAAAACAAACTAATTGGTATGTTTTGATGTTTGTGCGCGCAAATTATATAGATGCGCGTACATATATGCTTAATAATAAAATCACATATTGATGTGTAATTAATGCCAAAAGAAAAATTTTAGTAAACGTGGGTTTACTATTCGCATTGCGATTTCATAATAAGATAAGTATATAATTATATCTCATACAACTTATCTTAATTTCATTGAACATGTAACAGTTCCTATCTTACTAAAACTTAATGACGTATCAATATAAGTTATATTATGTTATTAAACGACCATGAAACAATTTTATATATATCTTTTTTCATATTTTTAGGTATAACATCACTTATGTTATAATTACCATAACCATAGCGTAAGCTTCATAAATACTTCTATTAAAAGAAGGCACTAGGTGCAGTAATAATAAAAGTGTATCAATGTGTACTAACCTCAGGCATAGGAGAATCAGAAGCGGGTGGACCATTCAACATGGACTGTTCAGAACTGCTGCAACCACCACACACTTCATTCTAAAATGAAATAATATACAGTTGCATAATAATGGTATAAAATTGTGTACTTGTAAACTTTGTTTCTGTTATGATCTAATTTTATTTTCGTAGATATAGAAAATATGGTTTCATGTACCTTGAGCTGTGATATTTCCTGTTGAAGTTGTGCTACTCGATTTTTTTCTTGTGCTAAACTAGACTCACTAGTTTCTATGAGAGCATTTAATTTGACTACTGCTGCATCTAATGTTGCCCTTTTATTCTTTTCTGTCTGTAGTTCTTCCGATAAGTGTGCCTTCTCCTATAATTACATGATCAATTTGAATATAAATATTTATAGTATGTAATACATTATTAAAACTTTCTTTCTTGCTGCATTGTATTTATATTAGTTACCTTATCAACTACTAACCTCTTGAAGCTTCTCTAAGGCAGCAAGGTCATGATTGCACATATTTCCATTAGCAACAGATTTTTGTGCAACTCTTAGGACTGATAATTCAGCATTAGCTTGTTCTCTGAAAGATAGAGCATCTTCTAATTTAGCTTCCAATTGAGATATCTTGTCCTGGAACTAAATGATACGAAGAAAAAACATATTGATGATAGTTAATTATTATAGTTTTAGTGATATTAGTTAATTATAACACATACAACAAGAAATTAAATTTTACCTTCTCATTTGTGCTTAATTTTGTTTTTAACTCGGTCAATTCTACCCTAAGATTAGAAACTTCATTTTCCTTCTGCTGCAATTGAGCTTGCCATCTAGTTTCTTCAGATTCTATGTGACTTTGCAGTTTATTAAGCATACCTTCCTATAATGTTTAAAATAATCAAAAAATCTATCTAAGGCTTACTTAGAGATATTCTAAGTCAAATAATATTGAATATGAGTCGATAACTTACTGTATCATCAATAATTTGCTTGTAATGTGAAACCATGCCTTGTAAATTTTTATTTTGTTTTTCTATGTCTGAATTTATGTCAATTATATTTTTGTCTTTTAATGTATTTATAAAAGAGTATACTTTAGTTTCAAAGGTATTTAGCCATTGTTCATGTGAAGACTCTGCAATCTTTATTTCTGGAAATACCCTTTGTAAAAATGCTTTGGTCAGCTCTTGTTGCTCTGCTTTTATTTTCTGAGTGGCCTCCTAATAATATACAAAAACTCAATATCACTATGTGTAATATATAAAATATTGATAATTTTCAATTTGCATTAAATATAATATAAATTAACTTCTTCATATGTATAAACTGTTATTACATAATAACTACGTTATTTTTAACTTACTTTTTAACTTGAGTTCAAATATAATACATAAACATAATAAAAAAAATGTGCATGTTATCATCAGCAAAATGAAAACTTACAACAATGCCTTTTCCATTGTTAGATTTAGCCCGCGACTCAGCGGCAGAAAGAGCTTCCATCACTTTCCAGTTTTTAGTACGTAGCTCCTGTGCTCACCATAAATAAGATGAATTGTATATATTTACATAATAAATATAACAAGTAATATATTAGAATAAATGTTTGTTATATCAATTGAAGAGTAAAGTTGGCAAAGTGATGGAAGCAATTGATAGTATCAATAAATAGAAGATAAGAACAAAATTTACATATATAAGGAAATAATTATTATACAGTATTGCATCAACAGAGAGTAATGCAATTAAAAGGAATACCCGCTGTGCATTAAATAGAATTATTTTACAGTTCCATCACTCACATTGTTCTTTGATCTTTGTGCATCCAGGTCATTTTGAAGTCGCACAACTAAACTATTCTGATTATCCATATCACTTCTTAATGCTTCAACTTGTGCATTTAATCGGCTAAGTTCTGCTTCCTTGTGTGTTAATTCTGTTCTTAAGGCATCAAGCTGAGTGTCTTTTTGCGCTAACCTACAAGAATTAATATATTATTTATAATTGAAACTTAGGTACTTTATAGTATTTATGTTACAAAAATCGCGTGACAGAAAAAAGAAAAGAAATATGAGCAACGATTAAACGGAATCACAGGTGAATAGTATATTATACATACAAATTATTATGTTCCAGTAATTCAGCATTATTCTTCTGCAATTTTTCCTCAATTCCATTTTCATGACCATCTGCAGCAGGACGTTCAGTAGTTGCTGCCAATTGAGATGCTAAAGATTCGTTTTCTTCATGCAATTTCTTAATTTCTTTTTGCATTTCCATGAAGTTTGCAAGCTGCATTAGACAAATTATGCATTATTAATAATTATTTCTCTTACAGATAGCTGCTACATTTAAGGTATTAAGCTAATTGCAATAATTTTATTATTTCCTTTTGATACAGCTGTACTAATTATATCCAAATGTTTCTTTAGAAATAATTATGTTAGTTAATATATCAATGTTACCTGAGCCGAAAGTCTATCATTCTCTTCTTGTAACTTTGTAATTTGAATTTGTGTCTCGCTTGATTTTTTCTCTCCAATCTGAAGTCTCTGTAATTCAGCTTTTAGAACTTTTAACTCACTAGCAGCCTCATTAGCCACTTTAATTTGTTCATGTGCTTTTGTAAGATTTGTCTGAGATTGTGTTAAATCTTCTTGAAGCTTATGTGACTCATTTTGATATTTGATAACTTCATCCTTTAATTGTGCAATATTACTTACTGCTTTTCCAAATTCATTTTTCATTTCTTCTAATTCCTTTTGCAGGTCATTATATCTAAATTGAGCATATTCCAGTTCTTTTTTAGACTTCTTTAAATCATCATAAGTAAAATCAAGTTCTTCTTCTCTATTAGATAACGTAGTTTTTAACGTTGTAATTTCTGCAGCTTCAGATTTTGCTTCATTCTTTGATAGTGACAATTCTGACTCTACCTTAAGTAATTCAGCTTGAACTTTAGCTAATTCAGATTTCAAAGAAGAAACTTCACTAGCCTCTACCTTTGCCAAATTCAACTCTGTTTGCAATGAATTTACTTGCTTTTGTAATTCCTGTTCATGACGATGTGAATTTTTTAATCTGTGATCCAAATCAGCATGGGCTCGATGAGATTCCTAAAAAGATTTTTGTGATCATTATATCATTAAACAAAAATTTAATTTAATGAATAAAGAGCAAAATTGTTTACCTCTAACTGTCTAGTAACATCCTGTAATCTGTCACTGGTTTCCTTGAAATGTTGTAATTGTCCTTCTGCATGAATCAATTGACCTTGCATCATGCCTACCTGCTGCTGCAACATTTCTATTTCAGCTGTACTGTTGGCACAAGATACCTGTAATTCATTTTGTAACTCTTGTACTTCTACGTGTTTCTGGGCCAATTGTGCTTTTAAAGCACTTTCATTTTCGTGCATTTGAGTAAATTGAATCTCCATTTGTTTTCGTTGTGCTATTAATTCTTGCTGCATATGACCCTGAGTTTGACCTTGATCTTCTTGCATTTTATGAATGATCACAGCATCTTCATTAACTTTCGATTGTAATTGCTCAATTTGTCTAGCAAATCCTTGTTTTTCTGCTGCATGGCTTTCTAATATATGTTGCATACGTGTGTGCAAAGTTTGAGCTTCTGTTACTTTGTTATTAAGTGCTTCTTCTAGTTGTCTTACATTAGTAGATAATCTAGATCTTTCTGCATTCAATTCAGCACGTAATTCTTTTAGTTTATTTTGAAATGCAACACTAACTTCATGTTCATCAGCCAAAGCTTTTTCCTTTTCTGCTAGTTGTTTCTTCAATTTGATAACAGGGTCAGCACGACCTTCTGTCCATTCCGAATGTTCCGATGGATTGTCTAATTGTTTATTTAAAAGTTGGTCAATAAGGATTTGTATTTCGGAGCGACTGAGTTCAGCCTTTTGAATAAATAGCATCAAAAGAGAGACATTAACGGCATCTTTATCACCACCTATAACATAATGACATTAAATATAATATGTAATATTACAGTAAGATGTTGATATAGAAATTTTCCAGTTATATTAAAGTAAATTCAGCATGTACTTACCAATTTGGGCCAAAATATCATTTTTCTTTTTTGTTTTCTTTGATTCTTTGCTTGACAATTGAACAGAGGATACAGAATCTTTAACTACTTCTTTTATATCTTTTGCTACCACTTCTTTCTGTTGATCTTTAGGCTCTTTTACACTATCTTTAGTAACAGTGGATGGTGCATTTACATTAACATTTATTTCTTTTTTGTCTTCTTTGACACTTTCATCTTTTTTCTTAACTGGTTCTTTCACATTTTTTTTTAACTTCGTAGGGGTTTCTTTTGGAGATTTACTTACTACTGACTCAGACTGGTTTATCTGTTGAAGATTTTCTTTCTGTTATATAAAAGAAAAAGCAGTTATAATGAAAATTAATACATCCTGTGAAAGACACATTAAATACTTGTATTTCAAATGTTTATTTTCCTTATTTGATATAATTTAATGTCACCAATCAATAAAATTCCATTGTCTCAATAAAAATAACAGCAATTTCGATAGCAAGTGCACTAATGCATTGACTGTTCTCATGAAATGACTATTTCTGTATCCGGACACCCACTATAAAACATTATTTTTGTTTTACTACTAGGAATATTATAGGATATTCAAAGAAATGCTTTTGAATATACACATATTGATGAAGAGGACAGTCAATGTATTAAAATAAAATAATTAAAAATGTTTGAAAAATTAGATGAATGTAGACATGCTGTAGCCCTTTTTAAAGTTATGACATTTCAATACAATAGCCGAATTATATAAATTAAAAAAATGAACGATACATGTATGGACCAAGCTGCTCTACCAAAAGCAAGTCACTCACACTATGACTCCGTATGAGTTCAAGATCATCCTTAGGTTGAATGAGTTCAAAATGATTAGTTTCCCCCAAAAGAGGCTGCGAAGGACTTAATTCGGTCACAATAGCCAAAGGTTCATCTTTATTTATGAGGATTGGCTTTACCTTTTCAGGTTTACCTTTCTTCTTATTTGCTTTACTACCCTCCTGCGATTGTAATACAAACAGAAATGTTTGCCACATATTTATCACAGTTGACAACAGTTGTAGGTATAAAATAAAGCCAGGTAAACATATTATAAAATTCACATAAACCTTTACATAACAGCATATTAAATTAAATATACGTGGAATGAAGGAAACATCTTTCAAATTAATAGCTTGCAAAACAAGAGAAATTAATGGATTTGGTCTCATTATATATCGAAGTATTATTAAGAGAAAACTTTATGTTATAATAGAAAAATACGGTTTATAGTATTATCACGACATGTAATACTTGCATATATGGAATATTGAAATTTCTTGTTAGAACAAATAATGACTGGATAAAAATTCATTTCTGTTTAAAGGTATATCATTATTATTAATTCATTTTCACCTTATAACGGGCTTTATTTTCACTTCTTGCTGAACAGATAAACCTGAAATTTACAAATCCATTATGTCATTTGTTATGTACTTATGGAGTTTACTAATCTCCTTAGGACAAAGTTTGCAGATAATATTAATGTTTTAATGACTACTTTGATTTCATTAAAATATAGTATGCAAGTTATGTCATTTAGATAATACATTTTATACAATAGAACATATTGCACAGAATAAGATAAATGACTGGCTTCATAAATATTTCATTCTTTATTACTGGAAAATAAATAACAACTAAGATAGTAACATAGGACGTCTTCTCTTACTTAACTACGGTATAATCTTTATGATAAGGTAACACGGAGAGTAACTAATATCATTACTATGTTGTATAAGAAAGTTATTAATAGCAAGAAATTTGGGATACTCAGATATATTTATTATCAGAAGACCATATATCTATAATGAGTGATACCCTAAATAATCATCTAACTAAATGTATTAATACTTCATATGTCAATAATTTATTCATTATTAACGAGCAAAATTGTCATGTAGTCAAGAAAAATACTATTAAAATAAACGCTATAACTTATTCAACTATTAGATACAAAAACTCACCAAGGCATGATTTGTTTATTACATATGCTTAAGTTATAAATATATACGTAACTTTTGATTTAAACTTGCTCCAATGCACAAATAAGATAAATAACATAATGAGTCAAAGGAATGGTTATTTAAAACAATTACATCATAAGGAACCATGAAATTAGACACTGTACGTTACTATGGAAATGTTTTGATAACTAGAAGTCACAGTATCAGAAGTGTGATGTTATCTACAATGTATAGTCAGTGTAACAAAAGTATCTATGTTAATTTAAAATAGTACATGTTGTCAGCTTTTGATTCTGACAAGGAACCACAAATTCAATATTCTTTACTAGTAAGAAATAATTTATATTTATTTTATTTAATAATTGGAATCAAAATGTAAATAAAGTAGAAAGTTTTGTAAATTTGTGATAAAAGTTTTCATTGCTTTAATAAACTTAAATACTTTTACAAGTTGAAAAAATAAATATAAAAGCTTAAAAATTTGTAAAATTTGTTATATCATTATCAAATATTTGCACATGTGCGAACTCAGATAGAAATGTGTATTATTAGATCACAATCACATCGTTAGAAGTAAACAAAAGAAGTTATAAAGTGCTAATTTTAATTGTTGATTGAGTTATTAGAAAGATACATGCAAGCATTACAACACAGTTCCTTGAGAACATAATTCTTTAAAGATTTGCATTGTACCATGACAGAAATGTGATGCTACATGCACAAATCTTATACAACATACTGGTGTGATATTTGATACATGACTTAGTATACTATGTTTCATGCATGAGATGAAAGGTGTACAAGAACAAAACTTTAAAAGATAGACCTAGTAACAAAAGCTATTTTAGTTGCCCATTTTTAAAAATAAGTAATATACATGCCATTAATTATAAATTCCTCGAAAGTATGCAAATGAAGCAAAATATGCAATGTTCCTAAAAATCAGGCAACAGTGAACTTTGAATGAGCCTACCTGTTGAAGCGGTTCAGGGGGCAATATCTGTGGAGTTTCTTCAAACTGAACATGTTCAGATCTTTCATCTTTTTCATCTTTTTCCTCCTTTTCTTCTTTCTTTTCCTTTACTTTCTTGCCAGATTTATTTTTATGTTTCTTCTCTTTACTCTTATCCTTCTTACCTATATACATAGCATATAATAAAAAATCTTCTTTGATTTCTAATGTTACGATTAAAAATCAATTACAATATTTACATACTTAATAAAAGATCATCTGGAAGTTTTCTCTGTTCGGCAATAGCTTCTTCGTACGATTTTTCTTTTATTCCAAACATTGACACTAAAAGTATAACTACCGCTGAGACAACTACTACCCCTACATATATTAATGCCGTTTGAACATCCATTTCTTATATATTTGCTCTGTTAAAAAAAAAAACAATTTATTACACATATACATTGTTAGTTAATCTTATAGTATAGTATATATCCTATTGTTAATAAGTTGCTCTTTTCAGTTTATATTATACTTGTAATTAAAAAGAGAGTACATAAAAAAATTACTGGAATATAAAATAAAGGCGTATATTCTACAATACTAGTTTTAATTCATTAAAGTATAAATAATTGGAAAGTCACCGAATTATATCGCGCGATAAAGAAAAAATGTTGATAGATAAAGAAACGCTTATTCTACACAACGCATAGATACATCACTCTATAATCTGCGGGAGCAAATTTTAAAGAAAAGTCATGTGGAAAAAATGACATATGGATGACAGTGGAGCGGGTCATCGACACGACCGCTAGAGATGGGTAGATACATATTCGTCAACATCGTATCATAAATCGGCCGGAGAACCGGCAAAATGTTACGATATACTCTCAATATTCGATACAATATTTAAGATAAATGTGCTTAAAATTTGACGGGGTCTTACCGAATTTCTTCTAATAAATGGGTTTAACTAAGGGAATGCAAGATATATAACGTATTCTCTTCTGTTACAAAGAACCACTACACAATTCACACGCGACGACTTCTTAAGAATTATGGCGACTGAATATAGAGAAGAGTATACGTGTTTCTCAAAGCCACGCCTATCAAAATCTCACGTTTCCTGATTGGTGGCGTAGTCTGCCACGTATGCAAGATGTTCGACGTTCAAAAGGATGAAATTCATTCGCGATTTTTACCAATTATCATTAACAATTGATAACCTAGTTTAATTTACATCCCACTGTTGTTCTGCATAACACGCACATAAAAGGGTCAATACATTTGTGTGATTCTATACACAACCAACAATCTAAGCAGGTCTACCAACTTTATGGATGTTACATTACATACATGTTTTTTTTTATGACAAGAAGCTGTTAAGAACAGTTTCCATTGTGATAAATTAAGAACAGAATTACTCAATTTATCAGAATGATATACATTGGGAGTATAGAGTGGAACATGTGTCACGACTTTACCTTTTTTTATCTCAACTATTAATTCATTCTAATTTCTTTGAGATGTTATACATATCTAACATATATAATTTTAAGTTACCCCTGTTATCTGTCTATACAGCTCGTTTATCAGAAGCAGCCCATTATGTACCAATATTGTAAACATTAATTCCATAAAAAATAAAACATCGAATATAACAATTATTTATACCGAATCAACAATTTATACAGTATTGCGGCTATATAAAGTTAATTCTAAAAATAGCTGCATAAAAAAAAATTATTCCGCCGATAGAATCATTAAAAAAAAAAAATTAATGAAAGATTTTATTTATGTTGTTTCATATAATATATATTTAAAGAGAAAGAATACCCCGAGCCGAACTCTGCGTTAACCGAAACTATCTAGTAGTATCGTAGTCGTTTTCAGCGAATGTATGATGAAAAGGCAATACCAGTATAAAATGTGCAGGGACGTTACAAAATACTGGTTGGGTCTAAAGGGGCCCCTGTATAATGTCGATAATGCAGAGACAAAATTCCGTTATCTGCTAGTATCCACAGAACAAAATCCGTATGTAAGCGTGAATTTA
The DNA here is from genome assembly GCA_032403825.1 of Odynerus spinipes. Lineage (NCBI taxonomy): Eukaryota > Metazoa > Arthropoda > Insecta > Hymenoptera > Vespidae > Odynerus > Odynerus spinipes. The sequence goes on along the minus strand of JAIFRP010000007.1, from coordinate 4,159,360 downwards.
AACTTGATGATAGTACCCGCGAATAATATAAATTTAAACGACCAATCGGAGATCAACCTTCGATGACAGGTAGCATATCAGTCCTTTATAAGCGCTTATTTAACTGTTTAAACTATTACTTTGTCATAAAGTAATAAATTTCTTTATAGTATCGTGCGTATAGTATTACATATCAGAAGTTATCATATTTTTTAGAAGTTATCAAATTTATCAGAAGTTATCAAATTATAATCATCTCATAATTATAATGTTAATTTTTATTGTAAAATTAATGTAGCTTATAATATAACGTGATTTCTATAGAAATTTGAAAAGTGATGGTTACAGTCTTCTTGAGAGTGGGGGGAGAAGTGGAGGGGGTACTCAAGGTCTCTGAACCCAACAGTGACGGCCGGGCATCGATGTAGCGTCATTGCGCGTTCAAACTTGCTCGAGTCAACACCTCTGTTGCTCTACACCATATCTAATCATTTCAATTATTACTTTGTTATAATATAATACATTTCACTATAGTATACATCATACGTTATCATATAATAATGATCTCATATAATCATCACAATAATTATTATATAATTTAAAAGATTCTGTAATTGCAGAATCTTGTTCGCAGTTGGAAATAATCAAAGCACTTGGGTATAAACAACAATAGCATCGATACAGCATCATGTTGTGCTTGTACTTGATCGAGTCACTATCTCTTCTATTCTAGAGACAATCTAATCATTTAAACTATTATTTCCGAATAACGTAATATATTTTCTTATAGTATAATACAATGGACATCTTATCGCAACAACATTTTGTTTTTTGCAATAATGTGCATTTATGATTGCGAATGCATGATAGCGAATATATGTATACTCGAAATTAGCGTTACAATCTTAGTCCGTGGGTCTCCAAAAGCAGCAACCTCCACGTGGTGAGACCCGGGCAATCGATATTACTTGCAAAATAAAATTATTGTAATGCAAGTACTGTCGAACTAATGGCTGCTTTAGAAAAGAAACGACAACAGTAAAAAATCAATATGGTCACAATGGCGTTGTTAAACAACGATAGTATCATGTTTTTTATATGCCAATTATGAACATTGTTCTGCATTTGTATTGTACATTTTTATAGGTTACGAATTTTTATATTTTATTTTCAAGTCTTTTTTTATCGTTATACCAAATAGTTCGATAGCCATGTCACAAAAAAAGTCTACTCCTTACCAACGAGCGATGTTGCGAGTTGCGTCGGTCCTGCCAAAAAAATTCCGGCCTTTTTTTTTACATCCTGCCGGTAATTTTAACAAGATGATTCTTTACTGTAATTGTTTACATTGTCTGTCTTTTTTCAGGACCAACAACAGTATTTTTTTGGGCTCCTACATTTAAATGGGGTTTAGTAATGGCAAATATAGGAGACCTTAAACGTCCTGCAGAAACAATTTCCCTTACACAAACCGCTAGTCTCATGTTAACAGGCGCGATATGGTCAAGGTCATAGATTGCATAAAATACTTTATATCTTGCTACTGTTAAAATTTGAAGTATTCAATACTATGTATTATCTTTATCTCGTTAATTCGAATAGGTATTCTGTGGTAATTATACCAAAAAATTATAACTTGCTCAGTGTGAATGCTTTCACAAGTGGCACAAGCACATATCTCTTTGGACGAGGATTGGTATATCGCATGGAAAAAGATAAATGAAGTTATCGGATACGCTTGACAACAACAATATGTATATGTAAATAAACATTTATTGTAGAAAATTATTTTACAGTAATACTGACTATACGAATATCATCATAAGGTTTATCTGTCTTGGGATTTGTTTTTACTTGACTGATATTTTGTACTACCTCCATTCCTTTGACCACCCTTCCAAATACAGTATGTTTGTTGTCTAACCAAGGCTGCAATAAATATTGCAGGAAGGATATAAAAGGAATAGTAATTTAATGACATTTTAAATTAAATAACTTACCGTAGGTGTCAATGTGATAAAGAACTGACTGCCATTTGTATTTAGTCCTGCATTTGCCATACTTAAAGTGTATGGCCTGTCATGTTTTAAATGGGGTCTAAACTCATCTTCAAATTCACCACCCCATATACTTTCTCCACCTGTGCCAGTTCCAGTAGGATCACCGGTTTGTATCATAAAACCCTTAATTACTCGATGGAATATGTGTCCATTATAGTAACCATTTTTGGAATGAACACAGAAATTTTCAACCGTTTTTGGAACATCTTTACCAAAAAGATTTGCATGAATATCACCAAGCGCAGTATGTATAATTGCAGTATCATAAATTTTTTGTACGTTGCTTGCTTCGGTAAAAGAAATAATGTCTTCTTTGGAAGGCTTTTCATTAAAGACATCTCGATCACACTCTGGGCTCTTTATATCTTCTGGTTCACGTTTTGTAAACATATAAAATCTATTTTTTTTATGAGCTGTACAAAAGAGAATCGGATCCGGTCGATTCATTTCTATCGTAGGATTTTCGGCAGCTTCCATTTCTACCGTAACTGCTGCTGCAGTTTTCCTGGCTTTGCCCTGTACATACAGATATGTGAACACACATATACATGGAGGGAAAAAACATTATTATAGAAGAACCATACCTGAAACAATGCTAATTGCATAGGACGTATATTTTCAGGTTTTCCCATTATTCTAATACATTTATTTGTATAAAGATTTACAAGTTTAACACCTAGCATTGTGCTGTACAATATCATGTAACCAGACTCATCGAAAACTATATTTCCTATGTTTGCTTCTGTTTTGTCTAACTCTCTTTCAACTGCCATTCTGAAAAATGTTAAAATATATTAGATATATACATTTGTAAGTTGTTGTCAGGTTGATCGCTTTAAAATGATTTACTACCTTCGCCCAAATTCCATATTTGGCAATTGTTGTGTATTTTGTTGCAATTCAGAAAATCTTTGAAGACTTTCATCGAATACTTTGTATAATTTCCCAGTAAGAAAATTAAAAACTCTTACTTTCCTGTCTCCGCTAAGAGATGCAAATCGTTTACCATCTATGGATACTGCTAGGCCACATGGATAAGTTTTATTTTTAGCAAATTCATATAGATCTGTATCCAATTTTGAATCAAATTTAACACATTTGGGAAACTTGTACTCCATTTTAGGTCCCGTCCAATATTCCAATATACCTGTCTTATCAACCGATATACATGTCTCGTATACAGGATTATACTGTAATCAAATGCAAGATGGTATAATTTATGCTTATATAATATTTTAGAATGTACTAGCGACCAACTTTACCTTCATAACAACAACAGGCTTTGTATGTAATCTTTCAAAAACATGCAGTGGTGTGCCAGTTCCTTGAGCATCATAAATACATATCTTATTTGAATCTTGTGAAGATACAGCAACTGCAGCAATTGCATCACCAGCAGAGTATACCCATTCGGCACAGAGAGGCACAAACTCCAATTTTATCATATTAATCATATCTACATATAAAATATGAAATATAAAATAAAACATAGTTTTCTAACGTATAATTTCTTCTAGTAACAAGGATATATACTCACCAAAATTAATTACGTCAAATATCTTCATTGTTTTATCTATGCTAACTGTACAAGCATGAATACCATTAGAACTAGCTGCCAAATACTGTATGGCCATCAAATGTGCTCTAAAGTGTTTTACAAACTCTATCAATTCTTCTTGTTTTTTCCAAAATTTTAAATGGCCATCGCAACTAGCGGTAAGTATAAAATACGACCTGTAATAGTAAATTTCAAAAATGTATGCCTAGAAATCAAATGTGATCAAAACTATCCCTTTTTTAACAAATACTGACTTTGTTACCACAATGTGAGTTATTACATCCCTGTGCATGTAAGACTTTTCATAGCATTCGCAGCATGGCAAATTATCTAAATATACTTGTTCGTACTCCAAAACTGGAAAAATAATTAAAAATCAAGTAATAATACATAGTATGTTAAAGTTAACTATCGCACATAGGACATAATGTTTGTAGTCAAAATTATAAAAATATAAATAAATTAATTTAGAAATAGAAATGCTAGCAAAAATAATCGTGCAAAGGTCATCTTTCAAAGATATTTATTAAATTTTTACAGAGGTTTAATACAAACAAATAGGTTATGTGTAATTAAACCTTTTTGTTTTTTCTTTGGTGCTGTTTCCAAAGACGATTGATCAGCTCCATTATTTTCGTTATCGTTTTCATCCTGTTTTCTTTTCTCATCGGACATTATTGGAAAGAAAACGTTCGTTCCTTATAAAAACTCTTTAACCTATTCGCATAACAACGTACAGCGCCACCAGCGTGAACACGCGAAACGTTTCGACTTTTATATGTCGCACGACGACACAAAGGCGATCGATGGGACGATTCCTAAACGCGACATTTCACCGCGCGACGGATATTTTCTATGCTTCCTATTTACATTACGGTGAACCAAAATGCATCAAAAACGTGCACAATTAAGCATGTTAATAAAACAAATGCTTAAGAGCGTGTAAAATAATAAATGTTATAGAAAAATCTTCCTACGTTAATTAGTATATTGTTTTATACGATTATACTTTATTCAAAATGAAATATAGCGAAGATTCTCATAAAACAGACTCGCAAAGATGACCAATTCGATAACATTCGAGAGTATCGACAATTGGTCGAAAATGTCTCACGAAGTAACACCACATTGCTGTTCAACCAATAATCGTTGATCTTAATCAAAAGAGTGACTTTTTTTCGAAGTATCACCGACGTAGCGCGATCGATTTATATTTTCACGAGTCTAATAAATGAAATTTGAATTTAACATCGTCGAAATAGAAGGTTTTGTAAAATATTTCAAGGATTGGATAAAACGGAAGTAGAGGAAATTGTCGTGTAACGAAAGTACGTAGTACGGTATGGAGGGCTGGTCGTTTGAGGTGGGGATTCGCGGAGGATAGAGTGGGGGGGAGGCAGCGTTCATTGTCGCAACGGGAGAGTTTGGCGGGCAGCACAACGGCGATTGGCCGGTCTTCCTTCCCGTAGTCAATGGTCGCCGCAGCCGTTTGTTCGAGTATTCGGTTCGAGTTTTCACAGGAAAACAGTACTTCCCGCGGCTCCCATCGTCCGCCGACTGCGTCGACGAAGATAGAAAGGAGGAAGGATTCTTAACGCTTACCCCGTAACATCGAGTCAGGGAAGGTGAGTCGAAATATTATATATTCGAGGGAAAAGAAAAGCCGCGGTCTATAAAACCGCGAGGGAGGAGATAGATCCCGGAGAGTTTCTCTTACGGCGTACGGCTCCGCACGTGGTCCTATCTCTCTTTCGGTCTCTGCAGTCGCGCTAGCTGCTACTCTCTCTTTCTCTTTCGATAAGGAACGTGACTTTTCATAGGACAACGGCGGCTTTTGCGGTACGTCCATTAAAAAATCAAGAATGCATGCTAAGCGCGGTGAAGCGCGGTTTTCGCGGGTCGTATATCGCCTCGCTGAGCTCTCCTTTGCCGAGGCAAAAAAAAGTGCAGTGCGGCGTCACTCTCGGATGCCATCTTCGCGCCGTGGCGTACCACCGCTATGTTGAGTGGGGGCGAAAGCCACGTTGTACGATAAACTACAATTTTTCGCTCGTATTTTTTCAGCCTCCCTTTTGTTTCCTCTTTTTCATTGCTCATATACCGGGTAATATGCAGCCGGACGTAATTTTCTTTTCGGGATATGTTAGCTCGTCTCTCTCTTTCTCTCTAGCTCTCTCTCTTTCTCTTTCATGCCACCACTCCCCTTCTCCTCTCATCTCCTTCCTCCCCCCTGTTCACCGCCGGTTATATGGCAATCAGAGCGATGCCCCGTGCTGGGTTCGTTCCGCGAAACACGTGCGTGGTGTTTCGTCTTCTCGTTTAATATTTTTCTATCGTTTTCTAATCGAGCCGTTCTATACATCTCGTAGATCGTTTGGCGATCCTTCCCAACGTCGTTGATTAAAGGTCGTTGATCGGATACGAATGTTCAATAATGATGGACGGTCGTTGCAATGGCGAGCAGTTCCGCGTACTACTCTGACGTCTCCATGGTTTTTCCGTCTACCGTGCGAGACCGCCGATCGTCCTGACGCGCTTACTCGTTTCCTCTATTTATTTTATTTTTATTTTTTGCCTTATCAGTTCACGAAATTTAAGGAGCTTTCGACGAAAAATTTATGACTAATGGAACGCGTGCCATAGGCGCGCGTGACCGCGCTTTCATGAGCCTACCGTATGATGTATATATGTAGATATCGGCATGATCGAACTCACGTACCACATATTGAAGGGAAATGACGAAAGTTTCTTGATATTTCATACATGAGTCAATAGTTTTATCAGTGCGTCTCTTAATTTTGAGATTTTTAATGATACACGTATGGAAATGTTTTTGGGAGTAGGAAAATTTTTCCAGCTATTATTTTCCAGTATCAAACTTTCTCCGTTGCATTAATAAATTATTAGCAACTATAGATAAGAAAGCAATCCTAATGTCCTCGTAGTGCAGTGACCTTTGTACACGTAACACAATTCACTCTACGACTCTTAAAATAAACAATTGTTGATATCATTGGCTGTGAATGACGAAGTATGTTATATATTAAGTATGCGATAATATATATGATTGCAGCTCCATAAAAAATGAGTTCAAACGCGTGTTACAAATGTAATCGAATGGGGCACTTCGCGCGAGAATGTACACAAGGCGGCGGAGGTGGTGGTAGAGGAGACCGTGGCCGTGACCGAGACGGTGCATTTGGACGTGGACGTGACAAATGCTTCAAATGTAACCAATTTGGGCATTTTGCGCGTGAATGCAAAGAAGACCAGGACCTTTGCTATCGCTGCAATGGAGTTGGTCACATTGCAAAAGAGTGCCAGCAGGTTAGTACATCTTCCATGTTTAGTAAGCAATTTTCCAGTCCACCGGTAAGAATCTATACGATTCTTTTTATTCTGGTATTCTTACGACGCAAAGAAAGTACAAAGGAGAACGGTTGGAGTTTCTATGTACCTTAAAGGTCATATCCGTGTGACTGTAATAGTATGTTCCAACAGGGTCCTGAGATGAGCTGTTACAACTGCAACAAAACTGGACACATTGCCCGCAGCTGCCCTGAAGGTGTTAACGATTCTGCACGCTTTGCTTTGCAGAGCTGCTATAATTGCAACAAGACAGGACACATTGCTCGTAATTGCACCGAAGCAGGAGGTAAAATTTGCTACATCTGTGGCAAGACGGGGCACATAAGCCGTGAATGCGAGGAGGAGAGGAAGTAGGAGATAACCCAAATTCGTGCCGCTCGCTTAATGATAATGATAAGCCGTTTACCATCGCGCGCGCCACTACCGGGGATTGTAGCTAGGTAGGGATGTGCGGACGTTTCTCTCAGCGACGCGTGCCATCGCAGAAGCGTGTTCGTCATTACCGTTCGAATTTTCATCTCTCCATGCCCAACTCCCGGAGCTCCTTCCCCCTCCCAAATCTCCTTCTCCTCTGCCCACCGTTGTTCTCTTTCACATGGATTTTCTTATAATGTCTTTAAGTTTTTATTGCTGTTACACTACACCACACATCCGCGCGCGCACAAAGTACATTCACACGAGACATGTCTGACATTTTACATCGATACACAAAACAGACACACGTACACGAACACACATAAACACTATACGATGTAATATTATAAACATTCGATTGAATTAGAGTAGCGACATGAATCCTCTGTCCCTTGACCTTCAAATTATCTCGTACGTGCATTATTTCGTGATGCAAGATGTATGGATTTCGGAATCATTAACGAAGTTCACGAGGGCCGTGTCTTAAGCTGTGCGACATTGATCAGTCCGACAGACTCTGTTTCATCTTCCTTAGCAGTATGCATTGAAAAGCAAATTTTATAACATGACTGATAGACGGTTACTTTGTAATATAAGAAAGGGATGCAATGACCGTGAGAATTATGATAAATTTATAAGTCATGTTCCTTTCTCACATCCACGCATCTTGTATTCGGTCCTCCCTCTCAAACTCTCTAGCTGAATCATGTTAAATTTCAAAAAAGTAATGGGAAAGGAAAGGAAATGTGTTGTAAACGTGTTGGCCCCGAATGCATAAAAATAAGGTTTAGTAACGCCAATTTTTAACGTGTAAGGATGTAACGAGGTTCGCAGAACGGTTATTTTTAAATAGTATCTGCTTTCATGAGCTACAACCACGCGGTTGTAGGAAATGCAATGTTTACAAATTCATAAATATACAATAGCACTGGACCATCATGTTTTAATCTGCCGAAAAAAAGCGGTATAAGGATTAGATCGTGTAAGATTGTAATTAAAAGGGAAAAGTAACAATAAAAGAAAAAGAAACCGGTATGGCCATCGAAGATTGCTACGCTTTTTATGTATATATACATACGATTGCAAAATTCATTAAAAAGAAACAACGTTCAGGCCTTTTATATACATTGTCTCGAAAATATAACAAGGATCACCATTCTTCGTATTTCCAAATGATCTTTAATGATCTCGTATAGAAAAAAAAAGGAACACTACTGTATTAACCTTATAATATCCTTACATGTTGGTGAAGTACTTCGTTACTAGATACATGTGTGTGTATATATATATGTGTGTGTCTAAAAGTGTATATACATATATAGATACATATGCGCAGGAGCTGTATTTTGTACTGTAAAAAGCTAGTTATACTCTGGTCGTTGCTGGTGACTAATTCCGGTGGTTCTTGTTTTTTTATATCGCAGAAAAAAAGAAACGATATTTTCATGTAAAGTACTGTACGAATCTTTTTTTTTTTGTAAGTCGCAAAGTGGAAATTCATGGATATACGCTTTACGTAATAACCTTGAGCATGTAATAGAAAGAAAAAAGTCGCATAATATCACCATGACGCATACTCGAAATTCTATACTATGAAATTCAATCTGAAGAAAGGAAAAGAAACAAAGAAAGAAGGAATATGTTCTAGCTGGAAATTGTTACTTTTATGCGAGTACAAAGCTGTACAAGATTCCCTTGAAAATAAGGCATAAATGTAAGACTATCTTAGACGACGATTCGTTTGGTGATTATAATACAATGTCTATAAATACAAACAAACGCTACTGGGATATGGATCAATCGAACTACCTAGTTCTTTAATTATAACTATCGTTCGATCGATCAAACGGAGGATATTCAAACTTCAATTGATAAAAAGATCTGCACGCGGATCTATTTACTCTAGGTAGGTTCAACATGAACATCCCACGCAAAATGCCATTGAATTGTATCGGCATATTCTACGATACATAAACGAGTCAGTGTCGTTCAACGTGTAACTTCGTTGAATGGCACGAGATGCTGGTGTCATAGTGCGTGATTTGTACATGGAGAATCTGATTTTACCAGCAGCGACAATGTGTATTAATGTTCAGAAGCCAGGCGTGCCTGACTCAGTGGAACAGAAGCGCGCCTTGTGCGTTGTGTATTACATACGTAGTACAGGTGTCCTGCAAACAATTTTATACACTTAACTGCTCGGGACTTAAACCGATCTCATGCATGGATTTCAGAAGTAGTGAGTACTCGGTGCGCTAGTACGTCTGACGAGATTTGGAGGATCAGGAACAAAAAAACAAATTATATTCTGCTATTGGACCGTAACCTTTGGTGCTCTCACCGAAAAATGAACTTTGAGAAAATTCTGATCGAAATGAGAACACATAGCTACCATAAGATGATTTGCGTTTGTCCGTCGTTTCTTCTT
>JAIFRP010000007.1:4132008-4149520 GCA_032403825.1 Odynerus spinipes | reverse complement strand
TGTCCGGGCACTACTCCTAGACGGATGGACCGATCGGAATGAAATTTTTCTTCTTCTTCGTCTTCTTCTTCTTCTTCTACTACTTCTACTTCATCATCATCATCGTCGTAGTCTTTTTTTTTTCTTCCACATTATACGGGACGTTAGAATTCGGTTATTATTATTAAGGATTGAATTTCTATAAAATTAGATTATCCAACGTGCGATTCATAAGTCGTGATTTATAAATATATTGTTGGTGGCACCAAAGGTTCGAAGGAGCATAAAAAAAAATTAAAAAAAAAAGAGTGCGATTAGGGCACCTGCGCTTTTGTCTCTGCTACAAGACTTACGTACGAATATTGTAAAGAATACGACTGTTACAGTGTATGAACTAATTGGACCGGCGCACGCCCGGCCATGGCACGACTTATATTAAACTAATCTATTAATACTTAAAGGAAGAAGATGAAGAGGATGAAAAGGAAAAAATAAGCTACAAAGTAATAAAGGATTATGGAGTATTTGAAGTTATGTTTTTAAACTGAATTTTTGAAATAGAATATGTACGGAGAGGCAAGTGCAGATCTTGTTTTTTTCTGTTCCCTACACAAATTCATCTACCAATTCACCTTATAGCTAGCGTATGCATTAAATAGCAACTGTATGATAGCCTACGATATACTTCATGTATTATTATTTATGTTTCAGTTTGAAGGAAGGATTATTTACTACAAATAAAATTTAAATGTCTAATTCCTTAGTTACGTCCCCTTTTCGCATAATTATCTACGCGTGATAAAGGCGCGCATTGGAGATACCTTATTGTGAATAAATAGACAACAAGATACAGAATATTTCTTTTTCTTTTTTTTTTGCTCGGACTACTTGGCGACAAAATTACAAGTCATGGTTAATCAAAGTTACGTGAGATATTCTATAGCTTGTGCCGCCATGGCTAACAAGCAACGCGTCTGCGATACATCACGCATGCTTGGCTCCTGTGCGTATGATCATTATTTTTTCATTCTCTCTAATTTTATTTTATACTGCAAAAATCAAATAATTGATTACGCAGTTCAATTTTGCTTTATATGTACGTGATCGGCAATCGACAAAATGTAGCTATTGGATTCGATCTAATCGAACGCTCAATAAATGGAGTACCGTTATGGATGATCCTCGAAGATTTCACCAATCAGTTTACTTCTTGGATTACGTGCGACTCCGAAGTCAATAAACTATGTTTAGCACGAACGGGGTTGCCGGTTGACTGCAAGTTGTTTGTTTGCAATATTAATCCTACATTATAAATACATAAAATAACATGCCTGTCGTATATTTAGTTGACATTAAACAACTACACTGATATGACATAAGGATTTGAATTCGTTTTTGTTTTAATACGAGTATGTACCAGCTTTTAAACAGTTGGTTAATGTTTATGTTTGGCCTGCTGCAGATAATATGGAAATGTTTAAGGCAATTACGTATACCGTATTACAAACGGAACAGAAAGAAAAATTGTGTATGCATTTTGTATTGTAGTAATGATTTTTTAGTAGTTCAGAAACCTTATGATATGTTTATAAATAGTAACAATCCAGATAGGAAGGTAAGCAAAATTGAAAGAAATGTCATAAAGCCGATCAATTGAGTCATTAATTTTAGTATTTCCAATATGTATTGTCGACGATCGTATTGACCAAGATAGTTATTTTAATTTACATATTCCAGAACACACTTCAATTAGTATTAAAAGAAATGCTGCCAAATTTGGCTAATCCAACGTTAAGTCATGAATTTCATTTTGTGCACAGATTGGATTATGCTACAAGTGGTATTATTTGTATAGCATTAAATAAACGTTCGGCACGTGCTGCTTCCAGTGCATTTGAAAATCGAAAAGTAAAAAAATACTACTTGGCATTATTACATGGTCATGTCAATGATTCGTTTATTATAATTGACAAGCCTATCGGTTAGTGTTCAGTGAGAATTGATAATTTGACTAGCTCTATTATTATAAATGATATTAGTCATCTATAATCTTACAACAAAGTTGTTTAAATCAGAATTCTTATTGGTATGAATCATGTTGATGTTTAGGTGATGACATAAGAGAGAAAGATGGAAATAAAAAAATGTGCACAAGCGATAGTTTTTTTTGTATAAAGCCAAGAAAGTCTTGTACTGTTCTCTTAGTATTAGAATATGGCTTTAGGAAAGGTAAACCTGCTACTAAAGTTTTGTTATGCCCTAAAACTGGCAGAAGGCACCAATTGAGAGTACATTGTTCCTCCATAGGCCATACAATAATAGGTGATTATACATACAGTGAAAGACAGGATGTGGAGCCTCATAGAACTTTTCTACATTCTTTCAGGTATTTTCTGTGTATACCAAAACTACAATGTATTAATAATTTTTCAATAATTCATAAATGTAATAATTTTTAAGGTTGATATTGAAAAATGATGTTGAAAACTTAGACATAAGGACAGCGGATCCTTTTTTATCTGCTGATCCAGAAAATAAATGGCAGCCAACAAATATTGTTAGAACATTAGATGAAAATATATTTTCTGAAATTCATGAACTTGCACAATAAAAAAAATATCTAATATCTTACATACATTACATATTTAGATTTTACTATTCATGTTTTAATTATTCTATTCCTTTAACTCCAGACATACTTATTTCAAATTGTGTAGTTGTACATGGTAAATAAGGAGATGAAGAAATAGAAACATAGCGAGTAGAACCTTCTTTGTGAAAATATAAAGAATTAGTTACCATACTTGTCCACATAATTCCTAAAGAAGATTGTTCTTTAACATCGTCATGTCTATTGCTATCTTCTATAACTGCAGTAACCTATAAATGGATGATTTTGAAATATAATTAAATGAATACTACAGGACAGATAACTAATGAATAATCCGATGTTACCTGATTGATACAAATTACACAAATACCACTATTTGTACATAAATTATGCAATTGCTGACCAACAGTTCTCAAGCTTTTAGATCTATTTTCATCGTCCCATTCTTCCACTCTATAAGGTGCAGCTACGGAGTCAACAATTAACAGACGTATCTTGTGTTTATTCAATAAAACTGGTACTCTAAACAGTAAGGATGACTCTAGATCTTCCTAGATAAAAAGATGTATAATTATTTAATTAAATACAAAAAGAACAATGAAGACATCTTTAATCAAAGCCATATATTTATATTTGAAAGTATAGAACATATTTAATTATAAAATTACAATGGTTGAGATGTGTTCCACGAATACTACATCACCATTTATATTATCATAGTTCTGTATAACATCTACATTTTGAATTAGTTCGTGTAACCGTTTTGCTGGAAAAACAGCTTCTGTAGAAATGTATATAGCACCTATAATTGTTGATAAAAGAAGAGACTAAGATAATGCAACTGAATATTGGAAAAAATATCCAAAATAGTCATAAATGTAAGATTACCAGCAGCAAAGCCACCTGCAGTTACAGGTAACTGTACAGTTAAACACAATTGAAGAGCTAACTGGGTTTTACCAGTGCCAGCTGCACCATAAATTTGTGTAATTCCTTGGCAAGGAATACCACCCTTAAATATTGCATCTAATTTAGAGCAGCCAGTTGTCAAGAATCTTTCTTGTTTCTTTAAATCTTTTGCACTTATCTCTGTTAAGTTTATATAGACAAACATTTAAATATTTATCTAATATATTTAAAATTAATCTAATATATGATATAATCATATTAAAAACAACAATATCATGAGAAATTTATACCAAAAAATTCTTCCGTCATTATTTATGATTGCCTTTAGTAAATGATAAATTATTGTCACTCAAAAGAAGTAATCCAGCCTAATTTTTATCCATTCGATATATTCATTTTGTTTTTGTTTTCTTATATTTAGAAAGAATATAAATTACAAAATACAATTAACAACATCCGTCAAACTGTTAGTAATTGTGGAAAATACTAATACTGTATAATCAAATGTAAGTACTATAGCTATCGATCGAAATCAATTTTGTGATACGAGTGTCGGTTTAGAACGAACACATATGTAAACAACACGACGTTCGAAGGTTTAAATTACTACGAAGGTCATTACGATTGTCAATATCTCACGGTACTACGCGTAAATGTTGTAACCATTGAAAAATAATTATATGTATAATTTATCATATTTTCATAATATTTTATAACAACATCCAATTAATAATTTCACGATGATCAAGGATGGAATCTACGAAGCTTGTTCTCAAAAATTGAGTCTCAATTTCCCTATCGACGTTTTTGTTTATAACCTCTTTTCATATATGTTTTATTTTCCTTGTTCTTATTTTTTTTTAACAACATTACTAAAACTTAGTTTGAAATTGTATACAGTTTATTCGAAGTTGGGTCTCCGTACGCAACAACCTCCACGTGGTGAGACCCGGGCAGTTGATATTGCTTACAATGTTACAATAATATTGTAAGCACTATCAAGCTAATTGGTTGCGTTTAGTTTTTGTTTGTAATTCAAAGTTCACTAATGTTAAACTAATGTGTTTAAGTTAACATTGTCCTCTTTTTTCAGTTATTTAATACCATTAGTCATGTAGCAAGCTTATCATAATAGTTTTAAAACTAATAAATCCTTAAATCATTATTACTGTAGGTACAACTAACAAAGACTTAAGTAAGACTAATTTTATTATCCACATTACCATTATCAAAGACATCGTTAATAATATCATAGTTTTTTTTGCTATGGGCAGGTAATCCACGAAATAGGTTTTCTGTTATTTGAAATCTAGTTAAAGAATTATGTTTTCGAAACTGCTGGCCAATGAAAAAGTTAATATCTTCGTTATTATCAATAGCTTTCATGGTAGCCAATAGTTTTTCTTTGTTATAATTAGTTGACTTTGATTTATTAACCATATGTGCTTTATAGTTCTTTTCTTCAGTATTGCTAAAACTTTGACCAGCATGACGAGATGTATGAGTATTGGATAATGTTCTCTTTTTCTTATCTGTTTGTGATATTGTATTACTACTATTTGTCAGGTCTTCAATAATCTCCAATTTACCTGTACTAAGTATCGTTCCTTGGTTCTCTGCTGTTGAGTTTACTAGTATGTTTTGTTCAACATAACTATTCTGTTGTAATTTATCTTCCATATTATCAGCAGAGCAACTATTATCATTGTGTGCCGATAAATCATCATTATCTATTTCTGGAGGTTCCATTTCCTTTTCAGGTTCATAATGAAGTGTTTCATATTCTGCTGTATCTTCATGTTCATCTTGCTGCAAAGATGTAGAAATCTTACTTTCTTTATCATTGTAGATATGATGACTATCAAATTTTGAATCGATCGTTACACTTTCTTGATCATTAATTAAGTGACTTTCCTTATCTTGTATATGCATATGGTCTATATTATATTTTAGATCATTTAACAGATCTTTTATAGAAGTTTCTTCTGCACTTTCTTCATGTTGTAGTAAATTAACTTCTGAATGTTTACTATTAGTTCTTTTTTCTGTTTTTAAAATTGTTGAGTCTACATCGTTTATCTTTGTGTCATTGGCAGTAAAATCTTCGGAACAAGAATCGGAATACATTTTATCAAATTTATCATTTTTAAATTCAACAGAAAAACCATCTCCAATAGGTTCTTCCTGGTTCACATCAAACTTATACCAATGGTCATACTTATCTTGTTGCTTTAGAGTTTTTAATTGCTTCTCATAATTCTCATTAGATATTAATTGTTTAGAAGATAATTGTTCATTTTGTTCACTTTCTTGAGAGTCTGTTGTATAAAGAGTGAGGTCATAATTTGTACTGTTGATCATCCTGAAAATAGATGAATTAAATTTATCAAACGAAACAACAATAATCAATAAATGTATTGTATGCTTTCAGCAAACCTTGCACATAAATCATGAGAATTTTTTATTGTATTCATCATGCGATAGTCTCTGTTCTTCTGTTCATCATTCTCATTATCGCTATCTCTATAATCGGAAAAATGATCAAATTGTACATGCTGTTCTTTAAATACTGTATAGGAATTTTCATCTGTTGTATGCTTATCCTTAGATTCCATGTTACGATATAAATTTTTGTAATTTCCTGTGTCATTTTCATTGACTGATGTATTCTGTATATTTTCATTAAATTTTAATCCTGCATCTCTAAACTTTAAAGTTAGAGTATCAAACAATGGGGACCTTGCATGCTGTGATATTTTTTGGAAATTAAATTTTCGATCTTGCCTTGAACTATTTATTTCTTCTGAATAAGGAAAATCTGTTTGTTGACTTGCATGTGTACTATTATCAGGATCATTAATCACATCATCATTCGATCTAGATGTGTTCAGTTCAGGCTAAAAGTTACATATTAAGAGCATTTGAGATTATAAAAATAAAGAGTAATGTGTTCACTTCAACTTACCAGATTATCTTTCTGTGTATCGTTGTATTTTTTATATTTATTTGTTGTATTTACTGCTGTACTATAATTGGTAAAAAATAAAAAGTCTAGACAATAAAAATCACTAAATTATGATGAAACAAGATTCATCTATTACAGAAATTTTATTATACCTTATGTTTCTTAAATTTGTAAGCGATTGAGTTGCTGGTATCTTATTTTTGTTATTGAGTAATAATTGTCTTCTTGTTCTGTTGTCTACTAAATGTTCCAAATCTTTTACTTTTTCAAGTGCTTCTAGTAAATTTTTCTGTGTTTGTTTATGTTTTGATACTTCCACATGAAGCTGGTGTTTTAAACTTTTGCTATCCAAAGCTAATTTTCTTTGTAACAACTATCGAAGTAGTTTTAATAGAAAGATAAGTTATCCAGAAAATATATGTTATACAACAGAACTTACTCTTTTTTATCAAATCTTATAAAACGTGATATACCTGTATACTTTCTTGTTGCTGCATTACTTTATTATTCAAGTCAGAAACTTGCATTTGTAACTTCTCTCTTTCTCCTAAGTTACGATCTTTACTGAGTTGCAGTAAATGTTTATTTTGAGTCTGCAATTTACCATTCTCAAAGTAACAAAAATTCCATTTTTTTTCATCAAAATTTGTATATTTTATTTTATTGCCACTTGATGTATAAATATACAGATAAAGATAGGTCACTCACCTGCAATGAATACAACTCATTTTCTTTTTCTTTCAGTAAATCACAGGTGTCCTTATGTAAGGCTTTCAATTTCTTATGTTTAATCTGTAGTATTCTTAATTCTTCATGATGCGAGTTAATAATTTTTGGTAGTTCTGCAGTAGTCCCCTCATAACGCCTTAATGCAGAATCTTGTCTCTTCTGCAATGCTTTCAACAACCTGTTTTCATTAGCCAATTCCTCAAAAATAAAGGTAAAATTGCATCTATCATGTTGATTATTGATTTCTTAATTGCCTTTAAATTTGTATGATCCTATAATTACATTTTACAAGATCACTTGTAATTGTAGATACTTACATTTAGATGATAATGCGCATCGGCAAGTTGATTTTGCAATTGTTTAATACGAAGCATTTTTGCAGAAACTACTCTTTGAGCAAGAGTATTCTTATTTGCAGGTATTGTTGATGCTGTAGTAGAATAGATTCGCATACTATTTTTATACGAGCCTCCTATATAAATTATAGAAATGTATTTATTATTTACTAATGAATTTATTATATTGACATACCAATCAAAGGGTGCAAACACTTCTTATTTGATGAAGGACATGTACTTCTACATAGTGAATAGTTTTTACTTTCCTTTGAGTTATTTGTATTGCAATTTTGTTTCCTGGAAATGCATGTATACATATACATATGTATAATAAAGATATAGTAATTATAAAGAAATACAAAAATTTCATGAAATGTACATAAGTCAAGTTATTATGACACTTTAACATGGCATGATTAATTTTGCCCTCTGCAAGAAAGATTAGTTTACCTATCTACACTTTCATGAACATTCAGGTGCATTACAGGCAATGTGGGCACTTCAGTTTGCATTTTGCAGTAATTGTTTACACTTTACAATCAGCATTTTTACTCTGTTTAAAGCAACTCCACAGTATCAAGGGAGTACACGGTTGTTAGAAACATAGCTGTGCACATAGTACACTGTCATTCATTGTTATGTTAACTGGTTACCAGGACAACGTTGAATAAATATTTTCGTAATCAATGACGTAATCAAACGTAATTAGTCTTTTTAATGGCGCCATTCAAAATAAAATAAAAACGTAATATATATATATATATATAATATTACTACTAACATGTTTTGTAAATATAAAAAATAACTAATTGAATTGAACAGGCTAAAACTGAATAGATAATTAAATACATTGAAAGGAAAAAGATATTACATATATGTATAAACAATTATTGGTAATGATATTCTATTTCATCACTCTGCAAAACTTAAAATAAAATAAATTATTTTTTATTCCACAGCCAATACTACATAGTATTTACATTACTCTTTTATTACTAAGTACTATATACATTTATGTGTATGTGTGTGTATGTATATATATATGTTTCACTGGGTTAAACAAATAGAGGTATCGACGATTCTATAGTATTTAACAACTTCAATATACGTAATTAACAATTTTACATTGTTATTAAAGTAAAAGAATTGCATTAAGTAATTCTCTAGTGTTTTCATTTTTCATGGATGCATCATGCTTGTCTTTACTTTTATACTTTATATTATAAATTCCATGCTTTTAATTAATTGCTTCCCCCAGTTCTAATACGTTCACGTTTCTCTTCAAAAGATGTTTGCATGCCCATATGCTGTGTTTCCCATAATTTACTGTATAGAGAATTTGGTATTGATAAAAGAGAAGAATGCGTTCCCTTTTCAACTAATTTGCCATTATCTAATACAAAAATTTCATCCGAGTCCATAACAGTGGATAAACGATGTGCGATCACAATCGATGTACGTCCTACCATTGCTCTGCGTAATGCTTCCAATATATTCTGTAAATATATAAATATAAAAAAAATTATAAATACAAATCAATATAAAGAACATTTCATTATACAGTCGTAAATGTTTTACATGTTCTGTTATGGAATCCAATGAAGATGTAGCTTCATCAAAAATGAATATAGGACTGCCTTTTAAAATTGCTCTAGCAATTGCAACTCGTTGTTTTTCTCCTCCGCTTAATTTTAAACCACGTTCTCCAACTGGAGTTTCATAGCCTTTTGGCCATTTTAGAATTGATTCGTGCAGATTTGCCATTTTGGAAGCTTCATAAACTTCTTCCTTTGTTTTGTTCAAATTACCATAATGAAGATTATAGAAAATTGTGTCGTGGAAAAGTACTGAATCCTGCCATATAAGATAATATATTTCATTATTTTTTAGAATAAATGTTACTACTTTTTTTTCATATTATGAATCATATTATACCTGCGGTACTATAGCTATAGCTCTTCTAAGGTCATCAATGTCAACATTTTGAATATTTTGACCATTTATGAGAATATTTCCACTTTGGGGTTCGAAAAATCGATAAAGTAGTCTCACTATTGTGGTCTTACTAAAAGTACATGCTCAATTACAAATTCTGTCAGATGTTTATTAGGGCAAATAAAGATAAAATAATATATCTTACCCACAGCCAGATCCTCCTACAATAGCAACCTTTTTTCCACTTGGAATGTGGAAAGATATGTCTTGAAAGATAGGCTTGCCTGGTACATATTGGAAGTTAACATTTTGGAACTCAATATCAGAACAATTTGATGTAACATGCAACCTTACAGCATTTTCCTTTGTCTATTAAAATATAATGCATTACTTTTTTGTAGATACAAATAACTAGTTATTTAACTTGAACACACGCTAGTTCAGAGAAGTACCTTGATAGCAGTGTCCATTGTCATCAAAGTAAACATTGTCTGCATATCAATGAAGGCTTGCCTTACTTCTCGATAAACGGAACCTAAGAATCCCAGAGGCACTGATAATTGAAATAATAAGCCATTAACCATTACTAGATCTCCAACAGTCATAGTTCCTAAATATGAAAATATCAATACGTCAATTACATCATTAAAAAGAGCAACACATATAGCAACATTTATTTTAAAATCAATTTAATAGTATAAGATAATAAAATAAAAAGCATATAATAAAACTAACAGATCTATGTTACCATTCACTATGCTCTTTGCTGTTAATACCATTATAAGACTTAAGGCAGCACTAAAGATAGCATTTTGCCCAAAATTTAACATCGCTAAACTTGTACTAGTCTTTAATGATGCTGCTTCGTATTTTTTTAACGATTGATCATATCGTTCAGCTTCAAATGTTTCGTTATTGAAATACTGTAACAGTGTAGATATTTGCATTATTGCTGTAAGCATACATAATGATAAATAATGGCGAATTGGATACTAGAATAATTTACCTTTACTGTTTCATAATTAATAAGTGAATCTATTGCTTTATTTCCTGCTTCATTTTCTGCTTGATTCATATATACTCTAAATTTAGTTCGCCATTGAGTGACAGCTAATGTAAAGGCAGTGTAAACACCAACACAACCAAATGCTACAGTTGCATATTCAGGTCCACATTTCAAACCCAAAATAGTACTAACTAAGGCTAATTCAAAAACAGTCGGTACAACATTAAATACCATAGCTGATAGAATAAAATTGATACCACGGCTTCCTCTATCTATTACCTATTAGATATATAAAATTGTAATATTAGTAATAATATAATAATATAGAGGTATAGAAGATATTAATTATATTTCGTTTACCTTAGATAGTGCTCCAGTTTGTCTAGATAGATGAAATGCTAAATCAAGATTATG
The DNA here is from genome assembly GCA_032403825.1 of Odynerus spinipes. Taxonomy (NCBI): domain Eukaryota; kingdom Metazoa; phylum Arthropoda; class Insecta; order Hymenoptera; family Vespidae; genus Odynerus; species Odynerus spinipes. The sequence goes on along the minus strand of JAIFRP010000007.1, from coordinate 4,138,634 downwards.
CAAATGTAGGAAAACATTCTTGGCTACTTTTCTAATTGAATGTTGAGCAACTTTAGCAAATACTGCATTTCTCAGTTCACTAAAACCGGCTGCACCAGCACGTGCAATTCCATCTATTTAGAATAATAAAAGTTTTTTCATTATTATTTTTGTTCATCTTTCCAAATATTCATTGGAAAATAAATAAATATATATATATCCTTACAGCTTATAAGTAGTGAAGTTGCAACTGCAGTGACAGTTTCAGGTGCACTTCCTAAAGATAGCATAGCTTCGCCGGTAGTTTCAATGCTGTGTTTGTTTAAAATATCCACAGCATATTTAAAAATAAAAGGAACAGTCACATTTAAAATTTTTGAACCAATCAATAATCCAAGCGCTATCTTAACTCTTCTCTTAATTTCTGGATCATCCTAAATAATATTCATGGAAGTAAAAATTAAAAGTTATAATTGTAATTAAAACATACATATTCTCATTTAATCAACTTACTTCTGGCCAAATGTATTTGAGCATGGCTTTAAGCATGTCTGAACTAGTAACTGATGATTGTCCTTTGAGAGCACTAGCATCTCTGGTTAAACTAGATACACCTGGGTGAAAACAATTTCTTTTCTGTTGTCCTGGCTTTCCTCCAGTTATCCCCGTAACTGCTAATATATATTTAACAGGGGAAACTATTGTCTTGGACTGTGGAACATTTTTCTTCTTTTGTGCCCGATCTATTACATTACCACTGCAGCACTGAAAATTTGTAAAGGTTTTATAATAAGTTATGATAACTATTGAAATCATCATTCTCCTTTTACTTAATACATATTTATTTCATATATTTTACATATGTTTATTTTTCTAGATATAAATATTTATTAATTAAAAATATACACGTAAATATGATTCATATTTTCACTATTAACATTTTATCTACTTTACATAACTTTCTATATCATATTTAGTTTTTCTAATGATTCGTCTAATATTTTAATGTATTCTTTTACAAGATTTGTTGCATTTAAAAAACTTGGACTGCATTTCTTAACATGGTTCATATTACTTAGATAATTTAAATACTCATCTTTTTTTAAATGCAAAATCTTTATACCTAAGTTATATATTTTGACATAATCTTCTGAACTAAAAGGTGATCCATATATTCTGATGTTCCAACAGTCTTTATCCAAATCAGTACTTACAATGAATAATGCAATAATAGCATTATAATTCAAACCATCTTTTGTAAATGTCATATTTTTGTTGAATTTATTTGATAAAATAAATTTAAATGCATATTTTGATACAATAGCACACGATTGTACGTCAAATATATTAAAAGCAACTTCATCCAATGGATTATTAGGAATAAAGAAACCATAATCTGTATATAATTTAAGACTATTATGTGGACCATAATTAATAAAAACCTGAGAATCTTTTTCAAATGATTTTAATGTAGTAATTTGGTAGTACTCATTTTTATGTTCATCTATAATTGTTGAAACTTTTACACAAGCATTTATATCATGATTAAATAAATCTAGAAAAGGTGCTAATGCTAAATTGTTTGGTGGTTCGATATTTATATTGATAGTGCCTAGTATTTCTTTCTCACTTATATATACAGATCGAGTATTAACAGCATAATATGCCCATTTATATTTATTGAATGTTATTATTTTATCAAGAGGAATATTACAATGAGGACAATAATTTTTGTCTTTTTTCTGTAATATTTGTAAATCTTGTACTAATAAACAAAAGTCTTTTGCTATTTTATGTTCATGATACATATGTTCTTTAATAAAAGTAGGTAAACATTTCTTTTCTTTAGGTGTACAAAATGCTGGAGTAGAAAAATATTGTGGAAGTGAACTTATATAGGGATACCACTTGGATGAAGTTTCTAAATGCTCTTCATATATCAAAAATATTGAAAGTATATATTGGGCATTATAGCTGTGATTTTTTGAAAACAAAACTTTAATATCACATTCAGATATAGCAGATGTTGTTATTAACATTTTTATAGGTAATCTTATTAGAATTTCATTTTTCCTTATATCTTTTAATGTTTTAAAACCTCTTCCAGTAATTGGAAAATAAGCAGGAATTAAGTTTGTAGATAACGAAGAGTTTTCTAATAACCAAGATTTTAGAAAGATCAAAGCATCATTGTCTTCAGATTTTAATTTTTGCATATGAAACTTCTTCTTTTGATGGCGTTTCCGTGACGTACGGCCCATTGTCATATAACAAGGTATTTAGTTATTCTGTAGAAATAATAAACAAAAAGAAATGTTTTATGACTGAAATATTCCTCTTGTTGCTAAAATGTATGTTGATATTAATGTTTATTTCTCAAAAGTTTTAAGAAAAATTATATTAGGCTAATGGTAATTTTATATGGTAAATTATGTAATTAAAATAGTGATTTAATATATTATGTTTTTATATGTAACATGTTAGCAAATAGTATTCAAATATAACCTATAACATACTATAACTTAAATAGCAGCAAAAGATTCAAAAAAGATGTCCTTGCATCTCTTTTTGTGAATTAAAGCAACTTCTTGAGAATTTTTGTTCCTAACACTCGATACAAATTACATAGTAACAGCATAGCGTGAACACTTCATTTTAAATTATAAGCTATCGCATTACATTATTAGTAGAAATTTTAAATTACCCTCGTTCCAACGATCGATAACGAATATGGTCCAACGATGGTAAATCTATTTTCTTTCATTAAAATATTTTGTCTTGATATATTAGTTACATATGTAGGCGATGAACTAATCCAAATGTTTTTGTTACTTCGTATCACCTTCGATAGATGACGACTTAAAACGACACTTAACATGTTTTTTATTTATTTAATTTAGCACTAATGTTAATTAAGTCTTCAGTAAAAATCGATGTGCAAAATGCACATCGTGTACTATGAGTCCACTAAATTATATGCGTTTTTATAGAACTTTTTAGTGGACGTTTAGTCCTGTTCATATTTTGAACATGTTACGTGCCCTCGAGGAGATGGCAATCTCATTCTGCTCAGCATTGCACAAGCATGGTTAGTGATAGTTTTCGCGCAGAACTTCTGCGCATTCATTACTTGCGTGCGAATGTAGTGTACCGAAATGTGCTTATATAGCGACGTTAGTTCTGCATGAAAACGACTAAGTTCGCTTGTAACAATGAGAGAAATAATTTTTCTTGTTCATAGTTTTCTTATCAATAGTTGTATTATTATCAGTGTATAATTAATAGCGAACCAACGATAAAAGAAGTACTAAACCGAAAAACTTTTTATTGAAACATATTTAGTTTTTGATATTACATATTTAATTAATTGTCCTACGCGCCACACAAAATGAGAAATGCGCAGAAGTTCAGATGGCGCTACGCACATCCAAAACAAACTTCAACGAACGTGCATCGAATCATGAGATGAAAGTATTCGTCGATTTTAAAATGTAGTGATCATTTATGTATTGCAGATAATTACTGATAACTATGGTCGTATATAATTAATGATAATAAAAGTCTATTTTTAAGAATGAACTCTATTTCTTCGGAAATACTAATGTACGTTTAGTAGCAAGGGTTCGTTCGTTCCATTACTCGAAACTTTAGGCGGCAGATTTAAACCAACAATGAATAATGATACTTGTTTATCAAACAAGTATGAAAAAAGTTTTTATCTATTTGCTTGGATTGGTGGAGTTGCATATTCGATTTATCACGTTTATTTAACGAATATATGTAAGTAAGCAAAATATATTAAAGAAAAATTGAAAGAACAGATTTATTAAATTAAGTTATTGTACTACAGACTTTGTGGATTATTATGATTTGTATCTCGATTTTGCACCTGGGTGGTCTTGGATTGGAAGAAAACAAGATGTTTCTGATCAAGAATGGAAAACATGGATTCCTTTATTGATTGCATTAATACCTTGGATTTTTATACACCACTTTGTCAGTCAAGTTATTAAAAATATATTTATTAATAAAGTGGTATGATTTCTGATACAGATTACTGTTGTATATATTTGCACATGTATTTTATTAATCTATTAATGTAAATTTGTGACAGTTATCATGCTGCTGGTACATTTTGATATCTACTTCTTTTCTTTATTATTATCTTGGAACATTGGGTGTATTATGTATATTGATACAATCATCTCTACTGCATTTACTGAGTTACATCAATAACAAGAAGATTATATGGCTTGTGCATATATTATTCCTATTTGTAATACATATTTTTAAAATACCAGATGGTATGTTTTATCAATGGCTACAATACAATGACAATAAACATTACCTTTTAACGCTTGCAATGTGTTGGATTCAATTGAGATGTATCAGTCAAAATATGGACAATCTTGAAATATATCATGGGACACATCGCATATGCTTTTTGTATAATTATCTTCAAATGTTGGCATATTGTTTATATTTACCAACACTTTTCTTGGGTCCCTTGATTTTATATCATGAGTTTGTAAAAGCAGTATGTACATTAAATCTATTAATATCTGTGAAACGTTAGGGACAAAAATCTTTAAGTATAAATGTTTACAGTTGGATGAATTACCAGCAAGACGGAATTTCACCAAAATGCAGACAATAATTATTAATTTAATGAGATATACCTTTTGGCTGTACTTTACTGAATTTGCACTACATTTTATTTATATCAACGCACTTCAATATCATCCACAGGTATAAATTAATTTTATTATCTGCTTTATTTATTAATATTTTATTTTTTATTTTTTCCATATAGATTGTACAGAATTTAAATTCATGGGCACTATATGGTTTGGGATATTGTATGGGACAATTTTTTTTAAATAAGTATGTTGTTGTTTATGGAATTAGTAGAACTTTATGTGAAGCAGATGACATAAAAGCTCCTCCACAACCTAAATGTATTGGCAGAATACATTTATACTCAGATATGTGGAAACATTTTGATAGGGGCTTATATAAATTTCTTATTAGGTGGTATTTTAATCATGACTCTTTATCATACATTTATTGAAGCAGGAATCTGATAAAAAAATAATATTGAAATTTTAATTGTTATTTACAGATACATTTACATACCCATTGTGAAATCAAAGGAGTATCATAGAAAGTTATTTGCTTCTTTCTTATGTTTTACATTTGTCTTTTTATGGCATGGAATGCAAATAAATATCTTTACATGGGCATTTTTTAATTTTATTGGTTTAAACATCGAGAATGTATCAAGAGTGATTGGAAGTACCAAAGAATATAATGAAATTCAAAGAAAATATCTGAGTCCATCGAATATTAAGCGCTTTAATTGTGCTTTAGCAAGTATTCTTCTAGCAATGTCTGCAATATCAAATTTTTATTTCTTCGCAGGACAGGAAATTGGAAATATATATATACATCGATTATTAACAGGTACATATTATTGCACCTAATATACAAATAATAATATGTATTTAAGAGAATATCACTTAAAATTTTTCTAACAGATTCATGGAGTACTACACTGCTGTTACTCTTTTTCCTTTATTGCTGTTGCCATGTCTCAATAGAAATGAAATTGATGAAGGTGTGACACAATATAAGGATTAAGTTGTTAATGAAATATATATATAACATTAATTGAAATATCACTTATATAAACTAAATAGCTTTCAAATATAAGTACATATGTAAATGTTTATAAGAGTTTATTGAGGATAAATACAAAAAGGGTATAAAAATATAATACATAATCATTGCGATAATTCGTTGTATTAAAATATTTTCATAGTTTAATTATTAGTTTAATAAACATGAAAAAGACTGATATGTTAATATTGTAGATATTATTGCTATAATTAATGAGTCATTTATATTGTTTGTTCTTGTTCTCATATTATCATATCATATTTTATAGTCTGCTTTCTCAAAGCATATATATCGTAAGGCACATATCTTTTTGTGTTTTATATAAATGATTTCATGTTAACCTTTGATTATGTTACGAAACAATTACATATAAATGCATACAAATTTAGCATGTATGCAAAAACTACAGTCAAATATCATTTACATTTAATGCTTTGTTGATTTAATTAGAACATTATCTTTTTAGACAGTAATAAAATAAGGACAAGCAATTGTAAAAAATATCAAAGATTTTGTATTTGTAATTTGAAATTAAGTTTAGCATAACACAGCATATAAGAATTAACTATCAATATTAATATTTCATTTGTTGGCAGATTGTACTATTAAAATATATATGCAAAGCTAGTATAATATATAGTTTCTAAATAGTGTGCTGTAATCAAATTGTATAGTGTATTATATCATATAACTGTAAAACTGTAAAACTGTAGTAACTGTAAAATCCTTTATACAATTGTGTGCGTGTGCACGCTTGTGTATGTGCCACTAATCTAAATAAAAAATCTGCTCATAATCTAAATAATAATGCACACAATGAAAAGTAATTGCATTATTTATGACTACTAAAAATAAGTAATAGTGATAATTATTATATATTGAACAATTCTAGACTAATATTATGTACGAGTACGCATTATATTATGGATTATTTAAATTTACTAAAATAGTGATCATATATATATATA
>JAIFRP010000007.1:4111613-4127421 GCA_032403825.1 Odynerus spinipes | reverse complement strand
ATATTAGATTATTATATTTAAATATTATCATTGTACTATATAATAGTAAAGAAACGTTACTAACATTCTCCTCCCTTGGTGAATTAGTTAGTAAACTATCAGATGATGCTATTCCTGTTTCATTTGAAGCTTCGTCTCTTAAGCGTTCAAAGTAACTGTGATCACCTAGAACTTTAACATCTATATGATCATTTTTTTTTCTTTCCAAGTTACCAAAATCTTTTATTCTTTCAGGAATCTTTTGCTTTTCAAATTTTTGAAAATTTGTATCATTTGACAAAACCTTATGCAAATAATCAGAAGACTGTTCTAATATCACATCTTTGTTTTCTTTATTTAGTGTCCGCTGAGGCTTTCTTGACTGTTGTAAACGTGTTTTTTTATTTTGTAAATTGGATTTCAAATTTTTATATTTTATAGGTTTTGTAGTAAAAGTGTGATCTATAAAATAAAATATATTTGTGTTTTTATATGATTCAAGTTATTATGATTTTATGAAAGTAAGTTATTATACATACAGGCTTCTTCATTAGTCCTTAAATATTCCAAATGCTCAATTAAATGCGTTTTCATTGATTTTCTAGCTTTTCCTTCACTAGCAAAACTTGTATACTTTTGTTCGCATCCATCAAAAAGCATACAGGTATATGAATACTGTCTTTTAAGTTCATCACTAGTCAAGATAGAAAATTGTTTTACCAATTGGGAAATTGGCATTGATAAAAGTTGAGGTACATTCAAACACACTTCTTGAGTTTTGCGTTTGACAAAATCTGACTTAGGTTTACATTGTGACGATAATAATGATTTCATCTCCTTCTTCTCTGAATATAAAGTTCGAGATGCTACTTCTGCAAGCATATCCAATAATGCAGCAGGACTATTTCTTCCCATGATACCTACAAATATTTCATATAATATATATATATATATATATATGTTGAGTGTATACATACATTATATACATAATATTTATAGTACAAGCTACTTTTATTTCTCTTTATACTTCATTTTCAAAACATATTTAGAAAGAATAATATGATATATATTTTATAATAATATCTGTATAGATTTAAAAGTTATTGCCAAAAGTTAATTAATTATATTCATTTTCCAAAAATCAAGTCAATAGCACATATTGTTTTGTTAATGCTACAACTGACAGTCATAACAGTGCATCTTCTATTCTTTATTTTACTTAATTATAGCTTATATACGAGAAGCTTTCTTGTACGTATTACAAAAAATACATATCTAATATTTAAAATATGCCAACATTTGTGCTTGTAATAAAGAGAATCATTTTTTTATTTTCCCAACGGCATCAATCTAGCAGACGCCTTAAGGACGCGCAGCAGACGGTTTTTGGAATCATCTCGCATTAATTCGCGTAAACTTGACTCTTTATATCAGCATCGATGTACTATACTGTTATTGCATTCTATAATCCATAATACATATATATTTACCTGCATCGTCGGAATTAGAAATATAATCACAGGATGTTTTGGTACCCATCATGTCGTTTATATTCGCGGTGAACGTTCATTCTACCACATTCCACTATCTCTTCTGTGCACAACAGGTATTTTGTTATTTGTCTTCTTCCTTAGTTACTTGCCGCTTATAAAGGACTGGATATGCCAGATACGAGTCCTAGTGTAAAACTCAACGACGATTGGACGAAACGGTCGACACCCTTAAAACTGTTCGGTGATTTGCTAAAGTGAAAGTCACCATCTTGAATCAAAAGATACGTTGATTACTTAGTTGGATTGATATCTAATTACAAACCTTGTATACACGAACGTATAATACATACTGAATAATTATTATATAGAAAATATGATTGCCTAATTACAAGGAACGATTGAAAAAATGTATGTATTGCGGTTAATTTTTTTATTTTTAACGAAGTGATTTCTAATTCTAGTTATATCCTGCGACATTCACTCGTCGAGTTCCCGCGAAAGTTTGACTTGTGTGTGAAATTCACACTTACACGTGATTTTGTTCTGCAGATACTAGTAGATAGCAGAATTAAGGCATGTCTCTGCATTATCGACATTGTGCAAGTGCCCCTTTCGACCCAATATTTTGCAACGTCCCTGCACACTTATACCGGTATTGCTCTTTTACCGTACATTCGCTGGAAACGCGGAGGTGTCATAATAAGAAGCGACATCAGCACCGCCTATCGACAAACAAGGCGCAACTCTTGTTTTCTATGAATTAGCAATTAGCTTTCTGGTTGACCTTGTTGAAATAGGGGGGAAAATATATGTGAAAGTTTTATCTACGTCAAATATGCATGCACGTATATATACCTGTTGAATACGTGACAAGCGCGAGCGTAAGAGAAATTTTGTCCTTAATTACTTGGGAAAGATGTCTAAGCACAAGTCTCTTTTAACTTTATTAAAAAATGATCATATTTTTAAGACTTTCTGTCATAATAAGTATAATTTTATGTTCGCGGCGCAAAGGAATGTTCATTCTTCGATAGAAAACAATATTCGTTTACATGAATCCTACAAATTTGGAGCGAAACCTACAGTAAGTCAGAAACCAGATTGGAATAAAGCTGTTTCCGAAGCTGAGAAAATTGTGGGATATCCAACATCCTTTTTAAGTTTACGATGGTTATTTAGCGATGAAATTGCGAATGTTGCATTGCACTTAAGAAAATTAGTTGGATCTAATCATCCATTATTGAAGACAGCCAAGTAAGTATACAAAATTTTCAATTCTATTTTTCATAGAAATTAATGTATATTTTTTCTTTGTATATAGGAGTTTAATATATAATGGCCGTAATAACATGCAAGCTTGGGGCTTAATCGTGTTATTAATATCTAAAGCTGCTGGTCATTTAGATGTAGACGATATGGAAGAAGATAAAGCCGCTGGTGTATTACACAGGTATAATGTTAAAGGTATAGCTTTTTAAACGAGAAATATTTCTACCGATTTGAATTAATTTCAGTCAACGAGCTTTAGCAGAAGTTACTGAAATGATACGTACGAGTCATCTTGTACATAAAGGTCTTGTAAATATAACATCTGGTATATACCCAGAAACATCTGAGTTACACGATATGACATTCGGTAATAAGATCGCTTTATTAAGCGGCGATTATTTGCTCAGCAACAGTTGTGCCGAGTTGGCAGCTCTCAGAAACCAAGGTGTAAGTATAAAAGCATTTTTTTATGTTTATTTATTTTATGAGAAACTATGTTCTATTTTAGGTTGTTGGATTAATGTCAAGCGCCGTAAGAGATTTGGCTGAAGCAGAATTTGTTGGTAGACGAGATAATCAAAATAACCCATTACCATGTGTACCTCCAGCAAATCGTAAAGGTTATGCTGTAAAAGAGTGGACATTGAGAAACGTGTTGAGTGCTGCTACTCTGCTTGGAAAATCTTGTCAAGGTACATTAAAATTAGCTGGCCATAATGATGAAATACAGGAGCAGGGCTATGAATTTGGGAAACATTTGGCATTAGCTTGGCAAGTAAGTTTTATATTGTATACTTCAAATTATGAATATTAATTAAATATAAATAACTATATCGATATAATTGTTTTTAGGCATGTTTGGATCTAGGGCCTTTCATAGGCAAGGAATCGGTTACATCTTTTAACTTATGTTCTGCACCGGTTATGTTTCACATAGAACACAACCCATCTATTTTGGTAGAAATAGATAAAGGTTTAGAATCTATAGATAATGTAGATTATGCAAAGGTAAATTGTTACACAATATCAAGATTATAGTTTAGAAGAAAATCCACTTCATATTTATACTAACATATATACTATTATATGTATTTAGGTATACGACATTGTAGTAAAGGGACCTGGCATTGAACTCACAAAACAATTGCAGAAAAAACATTCGCAAAAAGCAACAGAAGTACTTAGCGTATTTCCCGAAAGTGATGCTAGGACAGCATTGTATAATATTATAGCAGCAATGGGAGATTTTTAAATCAAAGTTCAAAGTTATCGAACTGATGTGCGTAATTTTGTCAAAGATTGCCCAAACTCAGTTCGCGCACTCCGTCCAATTTTAAGTTTTATATTTGTATTCGAAGGGAAGTGATGTATTTACATGGGTGGGTCTATTTGTATATATACAGTATTATAAATCGTGAATGTTATATATATATATATATATGAATGCAACTATATAAAATTTATATACATGTTTATAAAAAGATTAAATTATTCCATTCCTGCCTTAGAATAGAAATTACCAATGACAGTCTACTTCAAAGTTCAAACTATAGGAATTTAGGATTAAGGATTAAAAATTGGTTATTGTGTAAAAAGTATAGTAGTAGACTTTGTTGAGTTTAAATCAATTTATTCATAAAAATACGAATTTTATTTTGAATCTCGTCGCCTACATCACATAACAATTTCTCACATAATTGTATACGGTAGACAGTCGTATCGTGCGTCATCGACTCAATCAACGAGAGAGTAAAACGAAAAGACGAAAGTAGTACAGCTCTGAAGAATCTATTATTAAATACAAAACAATAATTACTCTAATGAAACGATCCTCGAAAATTGTCATAATTAATTAACCGCAACATTACGCACGTTTAAAAACGATTGACGGTACAAAAAGACAACTCATGTTACATAACATATTAACATATCTTGCAAACATGATATAACGAATGTATTTAGTTGATTAATTCCAAAGAAAAGATCTTTCATGGTGCTCAATTGTGTTAAAACTGTAATAACGGAAATTTGATCAAAACCATACGTATTGATAATAATAAATGGAAAAAAAGACAGTCGATACGCATTTGGTCATAACTAACTAGGCATAAGAATATATTTTTGCTACTACTTCTTGCTCATTCATTCATCTTCACACTTCTTAGTATCTACTTTTGCAGCGATAGTAGCAAGTTTTGATTATATCCATAAACCCACAAAACTAAACGCAATTATGTCGTGCGTTTCTCTTGGGTTCGTATGCGGTAACTATTGATAAAAAATACCTTATTCGAAGAACTAATAAGGCAGTATGGTAATATGGCTAGATTTGCCTTTAAATTAGGCTTCTTCTCTCGTCCTCTGCTTTCTTTTCTTACGTTTCACGCTAAATATAACACTGTAAACTTTATTCACTGCACGATATGCGATTTTTTTTTATTTTTAAATATCAGTTAACAGATTTCATGGAAACTATGCGCGAGAAGTCGCGTGATTAGGAACGTATCACGCAAGACAACGGGAGAAAATTTGGCGCATTAGACCGATCTTAGTGCATTGTAATGAGTAATAACACGAAATAACTCATCAATACCACTGAAGAATATGTTGCCCTATCTGACAACGGACAGTCACAAATGTTTTGACGCGCATGGAATTTACGCTAGTAAATCCAGTCATCAAAATGAATCTATTTGTAGCAGATCATTTCAACAGACATCCGCGTTCTTGATAAATAAATAAATAAGAAAAGGACATACGAATGCAGTGAGGGTAACGAACAAAGTAATAATAAATGACTTCTGTTTGCTCACTTCTCTCTAACTCTCAATTTCAATTTGTCTTATTTCTTTCTTTCCACGATTATCGGTCGTCGCTTGATTGTTCAACGATGCCATGGCTACTATATAAACGCAAAATCAATCGAAAAATATTGCTACTATCAAAATCGCTTGCTGCGCCATTTTGCAGGATAATATGAAAGAATGAACACGGCGCTTTTGAACGAATGAGGCATCATCTTTTTGCTTCGTTCAGAAAAAAATGAAACTTAAAAAAAAAGAAAAAGGAAACGAAAATATAGTTACGAGTACGATCAACGTTCGCAACTGAAGGATCAGAGGACTGTTTTTACCCTAATTAACCTTTCTAACAAGTGGCGTTCTTGCCAGAATCGGCCTCCAGCATGGCAGACTCGAATTGTTCCAAAACGCGCATACTTTCTAGAGAAACGGAACTAATGCCTAAATTTTCATCGAGTTCTTCTTCCGCAGGGGATCGTCTTTCTTCGGTGATCGGTACTTTATCCGGAACGTTGCTGTCAGGAGTGCTGGACAACGATCGGCCACCTTGTAAGTCTTGTCTCTCGACGTCAGCCTTAACATCAGGAACTAATACCTCTTCGAGAGGTTTCGCGTGTTTTATTTGTGCGATATGGGACGATTGCAATGACGAAGACTCTGCTGCTTCGGCTATATCTGGCTTAGCAGGAACAGCTGGCCCGTTTTCTTCAATGTTCGAAACGTTCCCATCGGCATAGTCATTCGCCGTTGTCCTCGAACACGATTCATCGTCCGTAGATCCAAGAAATTCGGGACTCTTGGATCGAGAGTCGTCTTCGTCGCGTCGTTCGACTCGTTCGACCTGTTTTTCATAAGTTTGCGCGATCTCTTCGTCCGCGTACTCGTTGTCGGAGTTCCTAGGTGGATCCTCTTCGATCTCGTCTTTCTGGGACTCATCGAGTTCCTCGATCTCGTAATTCTTCTCATCTTCAACGATCGTGCTGCTGTTCTCGCACGCTAGCTTTGCTCTAGGTGGCGCTGATATATGCGCTTCTTCCAATTTCACGTGTTCGAAGAACTTTGCGATGGTCCCGCGCTGGTGCTCGTGAGTTGGCTGCTCAATTGATTCGAAACGAACGGTTGCTTTGTTGTGATACGATCGTGGGTGGTAAAGGTCTGCGCGGTCCTTATCGTTCGCGCAGCTGGTTCGTGCAAGGACGAGGGTGGTATCGTCGGCGATGATACCGGTGGATTCATTGTAGCCTGAGAAGAGCGAGTGGAGCAAGCTGCTGCCACCGTTCCCCCCACCACCGCTACCAACGCCTGCTGATCGTGCTCGGTTCTTTGCGCGGCTACCGATAATCGTGTCTTTTGCACCGTTCCCACTACTGTTTGACACTGTGAATTGCTCCTTTGCTTCGGCACCGTCGTAAGCTGGTAAGAGAAACTCCGTGGCTGGTCTCGTTGATCGTAGGTGATCGATACCGAGCTTGATCCTCGACTGTCTCCCGGTTCTGGGCTTTCTGCCGTTGAAGTTGGCTCGTTCCGACGATGGTGAACGGTGGCACGTAGCGACGGCGAACTCTTCGGCATCGACGATACGATTGAGGGCTGGTACTGCACGATTGGTTGTTGCCTTCTTGTTACGAGCTCGACCGAGCGGCTCGGAGAGATGTTTTTCAAGGTAGACGGAAGAGTGGGCGAGGGAGATCTCGGAGCGTACGCGAGATTCGTACCGGGACGTGCTTGCCAATTGGGACTCGAAGAACGTTGAAAGACTCTGCTGCCCTTCCGAATATCCTCCTCCGATGGTAGCGAGTTGGCCGGACCTTCCGATTGGCTCGGAGATTTTCTTAACGATGAGGTATGACTGATGTTTTTCTGGTTGAACGCTACCGATTGGTAGCTGGTAGGTGTATGGCAACTGGGCCTCCGAGGACTGCACGTAGCTGATGTTTGATTGTGGCAAATGGTTGAGGACGATGGAAGAGTAAGATCGGCCACTAACGTTACCGTTGCTACCGCTTCCGCCGTAGTTGTTACCGTTACCGGCGTTGCTCTCTGATTGATCGACGTCGACTCTTGTTGCGATTGCATTGAGTGAGGAGTACTCGTGGTTCGCGGTGGTGACGTTGCCAGGGGAGATTGGGATGAGGAAGGTCGAAGATGGTAGCTGCCCGATTCCGAGCGCAGAGGCGAGCACGTGCCTTTTCGTAGTTGCATCAGCTTTATAAAGTCCACGAGACGTTTTATGGATTTCTGCGTCCTCTCCTGCTTTCCTACTAGATCTTGACGCGTACGATTCTGTAGCTGGAGGAAAAAGGAGAATGATCGATATTACAAATTTATCCCCTCGCATGGTTTGCATTCTATTTTTTTCTTATAATTCATATAATTAGACATAACGGGAAAATAAGAAATCCTACTTGTATATGATAACACGTTCGTATAAATGACACGCATGCTTTCTTATTAGTAGTGCACAACTCGAGTAAACGATTAAATCAGGACGTATATGCGTACTTCGGGGATAATGATCGTCGAGAGTTTGTGCCACAACGGACTCGAAAATCACGCGGGAAATTTGTCCGACAACATCGTCATTTACATAAATTTCCATGCCAATGTGGTATGGTTGTCTGGCGATGCTCATAGATCGCGTGTTTGCGTTTTAAGCGATGTTCTTTCTTTCCGTTTAAATGAACTCGCGTTCAAGTAAGCAAACAATCGTCATTCTCTTAACACGCTTTCAATTTCGATAAGAATAAAAAGATGTACTTTTGATCGATCAACCCGACAGAAAACTATAGGACCGTAACATAAACAACTACGACGCGATAATGTTGAGCTGAACTAATCAACAAGACTAAACTATCTAATATAGTTGCATAGAACAAGTTGCAACCTAACTTTTCTAAAACGGCAGCGGATGAGATCGATGGGTACGTAAAAATACTAAATTGATTATACTAACATGCTAAGATGAATGCAAGGAGAAATTAAATGTCCAACTGCTCTAAAATAAATTTACTATGCGAACAAAATACGATGAATGAGAAAACAAATGTGTGTGGATAATACGTGAGGCGGACTATTTCCTTAACGGAAAAAATAAAGTAGAGGAAAACAATGAAAGAGCCAACAACGATATATTATAAAAACATCGGAACGGTTCGAACGAACTGAAGGGCATTCCAAACGAAAGTATAAGTCGATTAAACTGTTTTTTTTTGTTTTCTACGCAGGCCACTTAACGAACCTCAAGCGACTGGCCAAGTAGTTGCGAGCGTTTTTCCAACTCGTAAACCTGCAATCTTAGATCCGAGTTTCGCTCGCGCAGCTCATATCTTTCTCTCTCTTTCTCCTCTGCAAGATATTTCGCGTTCAATATACTTGTTTTGGGTGCCCTATTGACGACGATCGACCAAAAAGTTCTTCTTAATTGCAAATTCTGCTTGCCGTATTCGAGGAGCCGATCCTCAACTCACGGACGCTTCTTGCGACAGGCTGCCATCTCGCGCGCTTATTCATTCACTTGCGTGCGCTCTATGTTCATTAGAGTCTGCGGCAACGCTGCGATACCTCGTTGCACGTTAAATCTAAAAGTGGTGGAGCCATGTTACACAAATTCTCGCACCGCTTTCGAGCGACGTATAATGCATCCTTGCGCCAAGCACCGATGCTTATACGCCACTCTAACTTTCGACCACTCTTTTTTCTTTATCTAGTTTTTATTCTTATTTTTTTCTTAATTCTTCCGAGTTTCATCAGTATTTTATCTTTCCGAGGAAGAAGAAGAAGAGAAGAAGAAGAGAAGAAGAGAAGAAGAAGAAGAAGAGGAAGATAATGCATTTATACGTTGCACGCGAACGAGCTAGTCCGAAAATCATTGCATCGTAAAACTACCGATGCTCCCATTTTTTCCTTTCTTTTTGGTTTGTTTATTTGTTTGCCGAGGAGGAGGGGACAATAATGCCGCGAAGCGAGAAAAGCGTATCGCGAACGTTCGCAGAAGCTAGTCTGCAGAAAACAAGAACTTTTTTGTCAATCACACGTTGCACGACATTAGAGAGGAAGAAATCATCAATGGCATCGAGGACGATTTACCGAGCTCTTCCTCCTTACTGCAGGATTCTCTTCCGTTCACCTCCTCTCCTTCGTCATCTTCCGCTTCCTGGCCCTCCGCGTCCTCCTCCTCCTCCTCCTCCTCCTCGTCTTCCTCGGTGAACGCGCATTTTGGACAAATTCTTGGTGGCGCCGGCGACACGGAATGGCAGGACACGTGGTAGCTAGCTGAACAATTCTCGCACACAGTCAAGGTTCCTGTAAACGATAGGTACATTTACAAACGAAGCTCACGGTAACCTATAATCGAAGTGGATTATGTCAAACAGTGGGAGGATTTAAATGATAACACATGTATAGATTATTTTCCAATCATCAAAAAATGATCTTTTACTCGTTTCTTACTTTTACAATATCTCCAAGCTTTTGCGATAGAAATATTCGTACCATCTCAAATAACAACGATAGTCAGGTGTTCTCATTTAAATACCCCACCTTATATCGATTGTCTGCTTTAGAACGCACGATGCCCAACGGCAACGTAAAGTTAATGGTTTTAGTTCACGGAAGAAGCAAGCCCTCGAACAACTTATTTATAATAACGATGTACAGCTTACGTTATATAACACACGACACTGACCTGGATTTCTACACCTTATACAAACAATCGAATCATTTTCGATCCTCTCTATCGTGAGACTCGAGGGTAATCCTGGTATATGCACGGTTCTGCTACCAGTCGATTGTATCGTCTTCGCACCAACAATAGGTAACTGTATGGAATTCGAACCGTTTTCGACCTTCCCCTTGCCGGTATAAACTTTGTTCTCCGACGCATTCCTGAGTATATTCGGTCTGGTCATCGATTTTTGCAGAGGAATGAGCGATTTTCCCATCGCCGTTCTCGTCGGTGGCGAAGTGGATTTCGGTACGGTCGTTTTGTTAACCGGTGGTGGCGATGGCCCGTTCATACGAGCGGTTGTTTGACGCGTTTGAGGTGCACTCCCCACGGATTGCAGATACGTGCATCTCTTTCTTTTCTATAAAATTAAATGTAGACATATAATTACGGACAGGTCTGTACATCACGCGAAAGTGCAGCAACATGCGATTTAGGTTTCCGGTGAATTTGTTAATCCAATACAAATACGGAACACCAAACTCTAATCCAGTTTCAAAGTTAGCCTATCAAATTTGGTTTAGTACACGTCCCGAGAACGTTTCCAAGGACTGTTCTCGTCTTCTAGGTCAACTTTTTGTTTAAAAATAGGCCACGACAAGTCACGGAATTTATCAAGTGCAATTGTTATGCGCAAAAGCTACTGTACCGTCGGTGCTTCGAAACAGGAATACACAAATTGAGGATTAGCCGTGCTACGTCTCTTTCGTTCGACCCTCTTGTTCTGTAATTCCGCGTACGTCGCGTTGGTGATCAAACCCAAGTTCGACAGGAATGTCATCTTCTCATTAATTTCGTTCCTGCAATCCTTCTCGAGGTCCTCTTGGGTCTCGTTTGAGTTTTCATCCATGGAGACCTCGATGACGTCGTCCTCGCCGGATATCGTCTCCACCGAGCTCGATCGATCTCTGTGAAAATAATACAGAGTATAACATATATTCGCTTAAAGAGCTCAAGAAATTATCCGCATTACTGCTTTCGCGTTACTCACTTAGGTGGCGAATTCTCTTGCGAGGGCGACGGCACGTCACTGTTTCGCACGGTGTCCTCGTAATCATCCTTCGATACCTTATTAATCTCATGATTATTGGCACTCTCTATCTTTCTGCCGCTCTTCTTATCATTATTATTCGTGATGTGATGATTGTTGTTGTCCAAACCGAGTAACGACGCTAGGGAAACTTTTGGCCCGTTCGCATTTTGCGCTTTGAATGCTTCGACCTCTTTGCGCAGCCGCTGAAGTACTTGCTTCTGCAAATGAGGAGTATATACTGTTTCGGGGATCATTTTTTATTAAACGATAACAGGAGAAATTTTTAAACGTGTACGATAAATTAAACTCTTTTTCCTAAATGAAGTCTACTGAAAATTTAATAGAAGTTAAAAAATGAGCGCAAACTATACCAGGAACGTCATACCGAATACCGGAAGCACTCATTGGTTTCTAGAATAATCTTGAGACCCGAACGTACGCGTGTCTTCATCGAGGATAAAAGAAACGGGAAAAAGAAGAGCGAGAGATAATTGGATGCATTTTGGCTATGAAACCAAAAAATAGATAAAGAAAAGAGGGTAAAAAGATTTTGCGCAAAATATTTTATCGATCGGGAGGCTCTTTCTCCTTTCTCATCCTCCTACTTGGTCTCTCCCGTATTCTCGCTCGTTCTCCCCTACTTATAGTACTTGCTTGCTCTCCCCCGACCTTCTTTGCCACCCGTCACCCTACTCCACCCCACCGCCCCTTTCGCATAGACCCGTTTCTCGTTCGTCGTGTTCCTCGTCGAAAGGAAGGCGAGGCGGCACGTGAGAAAAAGAAAAAAATGCGATAAAGGAGGATACAAGACGATGGCGAGTAGCAGCCTTCGAAAAAAATGGAATTACGTGTCCATTTTCGACGAACCGAACGATTGACTCTTGCTCTCTCGATTTAAGCACCCTTTAAACTCGCGTCAACCACGCCTCCCCCAGAGAAATTGTTCGGTGCTTCGATTGAACAGAAATTATATTTTTTCGAGCGATCTTCCCGAACTCGAACGCGAAATACAGTGTGTGTGTGTGTNNNGTGTGTGTGTGTGTATTGTACAGTTTTACAGTTTTTATACTTAGTTTTTATCCTTTCTTGTTTTAATGACTTTTAGGGATTATATTCTTATCTACTCGTAGAATAACATTAAATAATTTTTTAAAACTTTTCTTTGATTGCAGTAGTCTTATTTCATAGGAACATCAAAATGAATTGCCCCGTGAGACTGTGCTGAACAAAATATGTAGGGTAAACATGCCAGTAGATGGACAGTTTATGTGATTCTGAAATTTATAGCAATAGTTTGCTTAGAAATACTTGTTTCAAAGTGATCGATTACTCGTCCATCTACTGGGCCCTGTCCATTTACTAGTCTGCTTACCCTACCTCTGTTTTATCACATTTTAAGCGTGGAATGACCTCTTTGTCCTTTGGGATAAAATTCAACTCCTAGGAGTAATTTTGCTTTCGCGAGATTTATCGATATTTTGCGAGACGATCGAACTCGTCCCTGTTATTGCCAAAAGGAAAGAAATAATATTGCGGAGCTTACCTGGCACCTGCCCAAAGAGACGATGTGTAAATGGATATCCTGTATTCGTCCGAGAATGATCGTGTTCTAGAAAGGAACGTTTTATTAATGTTACTATCGTTTTGTTTGCAATTATAACAAAGAATGGAAGAATCTTACGATAAGATCATAAGTTTATTTTGAACATTACTTACGTGTGGATCATCTTTCAATTTGCCCACGCATATCTGAAATTCGAAAGAACATTGTTTTTAAAAGAGTTTCCAAGTAAAAATATAAATGAAAAATGTGTGGGATGTTAAAAATCTATTTTTTTTAAATTCTATTCTCTTCTTTTGTAAATGAAAAATCGTTGAGAAAATGAAGTACGAAAGTTCTCGTACTCGAGAATACGCGATTTAATTTAAAGAGATCGTTTTCCCATTATACGCCATTTTTTCCCTAACTTTTCCAACACACCCAGCGGGCATACACATACGTACGTATACGCTACGTATCATACATACGCGACGCTCATAATGTTTTCCTTCTCACCCCCGTCTTCTTTCACTCTCGAGATCACTAGTGTTGGTGAACGTGCAAGAAAAAAAATGAAAATGTTCCTCCATCCACGTTTAAACGAGCCTAACCTATTTCCCTTAGCACTGCATATGATTTAACGCGACACAGTCCTTTGTAGTTTACGATAGACCGTAAGAGAACATAATTTTACGTTCGTTATAATTAGCACTATCATTGCCGGTGATATATTGTTTATTTATATTCGCATAATACTTACTATCTAAATATCGTATAGCATAACCGTGCGTTTAAAAGTATCGACATAACTTGTGCATACGCGTATAAATCCTGCTTCCTGCATGAAACTAGTCGTGAGCGAAACGTTAATACGATACTTCCCGATCATCATCGAATATTATGCAAATACACCGACATTCTTCGATGCACGCGATAGTTCTTGCATAAGAACCATAAGACGAGAAATTTTTATCGCGAAATATCAATTATCCTATAAGAATCAAATTATATTTATATAGATTACCGATTATCGATTTAAATCGTTCGAAACTTCGTGCGAGGTTTTGATTGGCTAGCGAAAAATAACGCGCCAATTACGAATCGTCGAAAGCGTATGCGGTATATAAGTTCTTCAATTTCATGAAAATTCCCAGTACCCTTCCTTCCCTCGTCGAGCAATGGAACAGTATCGATGCCGGCCGAATACTCCTAACGACTACTGCCGAGAGTCGCTTCGGGAAAAAGCATAAAAAGAACGTTTCGTTTTACGCGATATGCTTGTCTTCCGTTCTTAAATGGACGAAAGAGTTCGTACGAATTTTATATCTCTCAAAATGAAATCAACGAAGATTATCGTGTTTTATTAACAAAAATAAATATACAGTTTCGTACTTTGTGAATTCAATGTTACATAATTTCATAATCGTTCGATCTGGATGCGTCATTTACCGAATCGCTGATAGAAATAAAAATCGCTTCGAAAAAAAAGAATAAAACCTGTCGCTCATAAAGTTCGAAAGAACACGCAAGTCTTCGCTAATGTAATATTAGTAGCGACGAAATAGTCCGTAAAATGGCAGAAGACATTTTGCTCGTAAAAATCGATTGTATAGTTTGGAAAGGGCCCGGCAAGGAGTGGAATAAAATTCTGCGAATAAAATTTTACTACGATGTTACGAATGTTGGAAAGTTTTAATTGTTGCATAAAAATATCACGTGAGGAATTTTACACACCAGATGCATAAGCGAACAACTGAACATAGTCGATTGTCTTTAGCGAGTAATGCAAAGCGAATATTCGTATAGAGACACGCGCGCGCGCGCACACACAGCAGAGAGAGAGAGAGAGAGAGAGAGAGAGAGAGAGAGAGAGAAAGAGAGAGAGAGAGATGTGTGTGCTTTTACTAGCACGCACACCCATCGCGAGCAAGCATTTATATGACAAGAGGGACAAGAATAAGCGTTTCAAACAAGTCTTCTTATTCTATTTTACATTCCTACAAATTCGAATGGCCGCATATATAAAACGATGCCTCGATCGTTCGAGGTCGATGATTCAACCGAATATCGTATCGACTCACGTCGAGTGTTTCTTAACATAGCCGATCGACGCGAGGAAAAGTTGAAAAAGGGAATATTAGAAAATGGAAGACAGAAAGTGCAAGCATAAAAAAGCGCGCGCGCGCGCGCCTGCAGTTATACACGAGAGAGAGAGAGAGAGAGAGAGAGAGAGAGAGCATCTTCTCTTCAAAGTCGCACATCGAATCGGCTCGACTCGTTGGTTCTCGCCACCAACGAAGGTTAAGGTCTCCGAGTAGGTTCGTTCGGTGAAAAAGCAAGGACGAACGCTGTACGCGAGATACTACATTCCTTCTCATTGGACGATATCGAAGGAGAAAACTCGTTCGAAACTCGATCCGATCGTACGTATGTATATATGTATATACTTATATATACATGTAACATATAAATACGAGCCGCTGGTTCGTCGTGTCGTTGTCGCGTTGCCGTCGATTACGGCGAGCGAACGCGGAACTTTCGATCGAAGAATCTCTTAAACGGCGCGATATGCGAGGAGAGCAACAGCGTTTCTTGTAACCCCCGCTTGACGGCACGCACGCTCGCTCGCAAGCACGCGCGCGTGCGTTCGGCTAATTCTGAAATCTTCGTTTGAAATTTTGAACGGGAAATCGAATGTCTTTACTTTTTTTCGCCCCTTTTTTCTTATCTCGAAATACGTATACATTGACAAATAATGTATCGACGTAAGGTATACGAGAAGGAGCTTTTATTTACGCGAAATCTTTATAGGGACGAGCGAGTAGCGCACTCGTGGATTATCTTGTGCGTTCTATGAAAGAGGGGAAGAGGTAGCGGGAAGGGAAGGGACGAAGAGTGAGGGTAAAGACGCGCGAACGGAAAGGAAGCGCAACCGGGAGAAGGAAACAAGAGAGAGAGAGAGAGAGAGAG
>JAIFRP010000007.1:4087051-4111536 GCA_032403825.1 Odynerus spinipes | reverse complement strand
AGAAAGAAAAAAGGCATTATTATCACAAATATATAACTATCAAAAGTTTTGACAGGTTTCGTGCGTTTCCTTTACCCGCTCCCTTCCTCACGGAGGCGCAAAGATTTGAAATTCGACGAAAGCGAGTGGGCGATAGTACTTTGTTTTGAAGTTCTCTTTCTCGCCGCGTGCACGTCTCGAGACATCGAAAAAGCGATCGCGACGCGAACGATCGCCGGATAAAAGAAGGATCTCGCGTGAATGTATGTGTATACTTATCGAGAAACGGATATAGGAAGAAGAAATGGAAAACGAATAGATAGGAAGGAGATAAAAGAAGGGGAGATATAGATAGAGATAGAAATAGATGGATCGAAAGGAGCAAAGTTTCCTCCGGTCGTTTTCCCCGGCTTTTGCTTCGCTAACTCCACGATAACCAATTGACACAGATTAATATCGGCGTTTTCTCACCTGATGATCGCGTATGGCATTCTTCAGCTTATTTTGCACGGTGAGTATTTCTTCCTGCAGCGTCTTAGATATCTCCATGCTCGTCAGTGGTGCAGGTATGCGCGTTTTTCGCGTCCAAAAGTATATACGGGATGACCGTAGTAGCGTGAGCGAGAGAAGGGGAGGATGGGGAGCCTCCTCCTCCCCCCTCCCAGTCGTCAAATCGACGAGAGCCGCGACGTACGAACGTGCACCACCAGCGCGCACTGCTACTACCACCACTATGCTATCATCACCGTGCTACCACTACCACCGCCGTTATTGCTGCTGCTGCTGCTACCACCACCGCCACCACTAGCACGACCACCTCCACCACCACCACCGACCTCGCGTTGGCAGGCAGCACACTACTCTATACTAGCGAAGTACCGCACACACCACTGGCACCGCGAGGAGCAGACAGAAGCGATCTCTCGGTCGTCCAGCGGCACCCGGACGCGTAACACACGCGAGAGGATATCTTCGCAAAAAGAAAAATTATCCTTTACCTCGTACCCTTTTTCTCTATCGCGAACGACACTTTTCGCCAAGCACGCGAATCGATCGAAATACAAATTCGGCTCCGAACTAATTCTCTTTCTACACGCGCACACGCACTTTCGTTAGTCGCGTCGTCGCCCTTCCGCGACAAGAGAGCGCCGAGTAAGTCGGTGGGACACGAACACGGGCACGAGGAGGAACAGGGTACGACACCGACACCGAGAACCGACTCCTTTGCCCGTCAACGAGCGTCTGTGCTGCCACCAATCTCGACGTAGCGCGCGCGCAAGGACGTACCGAGCGCTTCGAGCGCCCCACACCGCAATCACCTTCCTTTCCTTCCTTCGTTTTTTTCGTACACTCTTTCTCGAAACAAAAAAGAGACGAAACGCAACGGTATCGGCGAGCGAAGCTGTGCGCATGTAAATCACCCTCTTTTGACTGATTTTCGCGCCAATTTACCCTCTCTCCTACCATTTTCTCGCAATTTTGAGACGCGAAAGAGGCGTCGCCACGAGTCTCGCGGTTTTTTTTGCCGAACGTATCCGAGCGTCACTTTTCTTTCTTTCTCGAAACTTACCGTCTTCGCTATCGATAACGTACACACCGAGAATTCTTTCAAGCTTTATCGATTCTCACTGTTAAGTCTACTCGCTCGAACCGGATCGACGTCGCGTCTATTCTCGAACTGTTCTGATTACTTATTTATGATCTCTTTTTTTTCTCGAACCTCACGAATTCGATATTTTCTTTATACTGTATTGTATTTTTGAAATGAAAGGTATTATTACACCACGAATACTTGCGATCGTACTTTTCTTTCCATCTTTGGAATATATTGCACGATTAACGTTTGCGTTATTCCTTGCGGCATATTCATTGTTAACGCCAATCGAATCGATCGAGCGGCCAATTCTGTTAACATAGCTATTACTGGTAGAAATCGTATATTTTTCATTTGACTGTGGCCCAAAGGAGATTATATTGACATACTATCGTTATATAGTAATGACTTCGTCTCTAACTCGACAACTCATTTCCTATCTTATGATCTCGGATTCTAGGCAAACGTGGTTCGTACAGATGTAAAATATCGATGTGTGTGGTTAGATCGGTACGAACACCGGAATGCTGTGAAACATTGTAGCTTTACAGTGGCACTATAATTGTTTATAGATACTTAAATTGGACTTATTTCCACAGTAAGTGTTATTTTAACGTTAATAATATTATAGTACTTCGTTAAAAAAAATCAATACTTCGAGCAATGCAAGGTTATTTGACAATGAATTTTTACTTTCTATGTCAAATATATGTAAATAATGAATTAAACGGATTGTATAATTCATTCGAATATTTTTTAAATGTCTAAGGGCCTGAGTATGTTTTTATTTGTTCCATTGTAATTTATAACCTTTTAAGTGCTGACAATATTGATAAAGTACTAAGTTATTACTAAGATTTATTACTCATTTATAAATTTAATAATAGATATAAGAAATGGCTACTAAACGTGCCGCGACTACGGAGTTGAATCATGAGAATTGGAATGAAGAAAGAGAGCCCGAAGATGCTGGAACATTTGGAAAAGCATCGGACGAAGTTCTTCAGAAAAGAGTAATTAAAGCTGCTAGGCGCAGATTGGCTCCTACAGATGTAAGATTTTTTTAAATAATCTCAATTTGTAATAATCATTTTTAATAATGTTAAAACTTTACACACAATATATACAGGAAACAAGCAAAGGTGCATTTGGAGGCTTTACAGGTTTCAAAACTGCAACTACAAGTGCAAGTGCATCGCCGTTCAGTTTTCTAGCCTCTATGAGTAATACTTTTACATCGACATCTCCATCAGTATCGAACACAAATAGTGGAATTACTAAGAGTCCTGAAAATGGAACCGGTAAGACAGAAAATGTTCCACAAATCAAGTCTTCGTTACCTGAAAATGATAAAGATCGGGCGGAGCAAGAAAATGAAAAATCTCCCAAAAAATCATCAGAATATTTTGCGCAATTAAAAGGATTAAATGAAAGTGTCGCACAGTGGATCAAAACGCACGTGGATTCAAATCCATTTTGCATCTTAACACCTATATATAAAGATTATGAAAAATACTTAAATGAAATAGAACTTAAATACGGCAATGAATCAACAAAGTCAAAACATGCTGAACAAACTCCATCTGGAACGGACGCTACAAAAGGAAATAATAGCAAAGATAGTAGTAATAAAACTGAGAGCGATAGTGCTAGTTCTAGTAGTTTGAGCACAAAAGCTAATATCGGAATATCAGATTGGAAACAAGAAAAATCAATTTTTGGAAATGTCAGCACCAATACTAAATCGATATTTGGTAATGCAGAGCAAAAATCAGATGCTTCAAAGTCTATTTTTAGTAATATTGAAAAGCTCACCAATATACAAAAACCAATTTTTGGTAATGTAGACGCAAAGTCATCCGGTAAAAGTATATTTGACAAGCCTAGTTCTGAAAAGAATCCACTATTGACTAAACCAAACTTGGGTTCGGAAGTTAAAGAAGGCGATAGCGAATCAAAATCTGATAAAATATGTACTAGTCTTTCATTTACATCGTCCAGTACAGCTACATTTAGTTTTGGTCAAAGTTCTACAACAACTAGCTCATCTGCTGGTTTTAGCTTTGGAAAGTAAATAACTACAATTTTTTAATGAAAATGCTTCTTTTCCGTTACATTTAACAGTGATTAAATAAAACAATTATATTTCAGTACAAAACCATTTTCATTTGGTACCCAAGTAGTGAAACCACAAGATAATGAAGAAAAAACTGAAAGTGAAGCTAAAGAAGATGAAGATGACGAACCCCCAAAGCCAGATTTTAAACCAGTTACCGAAGAAGGTGCCATTTATGAACAAAGGTATGTTATGTTATTATATGGAGTAATTAAGATAAATTTGAGAATAAATTGCAAGTATAATAGTAAATTGATGTAAAATATAAAATACAATAGATATCTATTTTGTTTGTATATTTTCAGATGTAAGGTATTCATTAAGAAGGATGGCACTTTTAGCGACAGAGGAATAGGAACACTGTTTTTAAAACCAACGCCAAATGAAAAAATGCAGTTAATAGTACGGGCAGAGAATACATTGGGAAATTTATTGATAAATACTTTATTAACTAAAAGTATTCCCACACAACGTATGAATAAAAATACCATAATGATGGTTTGCTTACCAGATTCTCAACCTCCACCTACACCAGTGTTATTAAGAGTAAAAACCAGTGAAGATGCGGATGTTCTTCTAGAAACACTAGACAAACATAAAAAATGAATGGCAGAAAAGATTTCTAGGTACCATGTTTAATTACAGAGGATAAAAATGTATCGCAATAATAATAAGACAATTAAGAGTATTAGGTATGTTGTAATAAGTGTAATATCACAGAGAATTGATACAAGTTGAAACGCAGATATATTGATCGTTACAACATCTTATACTCTTATAATGTTATGATTATCATTTATGAAGTGACAATGCCATTAATAAGTACTCTTATATGTTTATTCGTATGCTTAAATAAGAATAATGTAAAACTCATTATAGAATAATATCATATTGTACAATATGGTTTAAAACTCATTCTGTTCACGTGTGTAATATATTTGATATTTTGTATAATTAGAAATTTGTTTCTTCAATTATAAACTTATTTAATATTTTGATGAAAAAAAATTATGAACAGACTTTTAGGGATTTAAACGATATTTACAGATGATTTATAAATTCATAAAAAGTATAGCACATTCATTTTAATAAAAAAAATGGTGAACCTTATTTAAAGAGTATAATTTATGTGTTTATGAAAACTTTGTTCCTTTGCATTTATCAAGGTATAATTTTTTAATTTAGGTTGCTCTTATAGTCCTAATCAAGTAATCGGATTGGAAAGTTTATTTTGAAAAATTCTGTATTTTCTGATATACAGAGTAAGTATATTTATAAAACTTGATAAAATTGTTTAGTCATTGATTAAGTTTTTCCTTTATAAAATTAAATTAAATGCATGGTTTCTAATGACAAACTTATTTATGATATTGGAAACCTAAGATCTATACACACTATGTAAACATTGAATATCAATTATAAACAAATAAATTCTATTTTTTCTTAGTATAAGACATATTTATTATTTCTATTTATAATAACAAAGATTATGGTTGATATATTATACAAACTCAACAAGTTTTGTAGATAGTGTGGATAATTTGTGCGTGTGCGCGCGCACACATATGCATATAAATTTTAACATTCATAATTAACATAAAAATTTAATTGATGCAATTAAGCTATAAACTAAAAGAAAACTGCTCAATTTATTATTGATGGTCTTATACTTACCTAGTTGGTAATAATAATAGATGAATATTATATTTGATATAAATATCATGAACATCATATTTGATCACAAGTATAATGTTTGTATAATAAAGCAAAATTATGAAAGGCTGTGCTGTTATTTCTCATAGCTATTCAAATATTTCATAACATTACATAAACAGTAATGTTAACGGCTATACAAATTATATTACTATGCTCCCTAAATATAGAATATGGTCTACATACAGATTTGTGAAATATTGCTAAAATTGCAACTGATACAACAAAATTAATTTTCAAAATTTGTATCTTCACTTAAGTTGCATAAAGATATAGATGAAGGCTATATTCAAGTTTATAAAAGAATAATCTTAACAATATACAATGTTAAATTATTATATTTTACATTCTTATTTATTCCCATTGTAAAGTACGCAGTGAAAACCAATTTACTGTCTATATTAGAGATTTATTCTAATTTTAATTTTGCAATTAAGACAATGCTTATCTATATTTATATATACTTTCAAGTATTTGTTGTAATATAAAATGGAGACTACAATAAATGACGAATACGTTATTTATGAAATTGTATATACAGAAAATATATCATTATGCTTAATCATATATCTTGTATTTTATAAAGAATCTTAATGAGCAAAAGTACTATTATTCTATATTGAACGGTGTTAAAATAAATGTTGTTCCTTTTTTAAATTATTGAGCACATTGTGCATATCACTTGTTCCATCTGGATTGTGCATTCTATGAATAAACTATTGTATGAAATTTTTACATATGTTAAGCTCTTCGAGCCATAAATGGTGTTAAAGCACCCACTTGTCCTAAGCCTAATTGAATGTGTTGCATATGAATTTCAACACAATTTTGAAAAACTTGTTGATTCTGTGGACTAAGTTTTGATCTTATTTGCTCCATTGTTCCTTGCAGTACTTTCAATTCGTACGCATTTCTATCAGAGTCAGATAAACTCTGGAAAAAAATAACACAATTATTTAAAATCAAAATAAAATTTTCAATTTAAACATGAAAACAATTGCATTATATTACCTTTACTTGTAACATAAGAGCTGTTAAGTCTGTTACTAACTGATTCATTTTTCCAGGCTCCTTATCATGAATCATGTTATTTCTAGCAACCATATCTGCTGCTTCCTGTTTACATTTTTCCCGAAGATGAGATGGTGCCAACATTGCAGCAACACTAGGTTCAGGAGCTATTTCTTGACAAAGTTCTTGTATATCATTCAAATAATCCTGTAGAGCTGTATTCATCTTTTCTAACTCGATTATAATCCTAAAGAAAACCCGTAATTATTATTCATAAGGTAATACTAAATCTTTTAAAGTAACAATTATTTCGATTGAACTTATATATTTTACATACCCCGCATATCTTCTTTCAAAGTCTTGTGGAAAAGGTTCTCCAAAGGATCGCCGTTTTTCCGCTTCAGTATTCATTTCTTTTAACTTCTTAATTTTCAATTTTTTAGCTGCTAATATTTTATTTACTTTTACCATAAACTCCAACAACTTTACTGGATAACCATTCATAGTACCACCGATATGAGACTTCTTTGGTATTGATACAGAGGCATTAGAAATTAATGGATCATTGTTTAAACGCGGGGACAATAATTTCATCGCGTACGGCGGTGAAGGTACATATTGCACATGCCTTGGCCTAAATTTCTGAGCAAATGAAGCAACACTAATGGTTTCTGGTGGCTCATTTGACTAAAAGATATATTATAATATTAGAACATGTATTTGCAGTATAAATTTGCTTCATACGTAGGAAATGCTTACCAATTAGAAAACTTACCAATACTTCATAATCAGGGACACTATGTGTTCCAAGACCAGCTCTTTCAAATGTAATTCTGTAAGTATTGTTACTTGTATCTACCGCATCTATACTACCAGTAAATAGTCCATCTTGTGGTTTTCGTAACCTTGCAGTAACCTTTGTACCTATAACTAATTGTAATGGTATTTCTGGTGGTAAATCCTTAAAACTGTTTATGTCTGCAGTTTTTCTTTGTTGCAGCATTCTTATTTTTTGCCGTTTTCTTTCTAATTCTCTTCTTTCTTCTTCAAAGAAGGATTGCGAACATCTTCGTGGCTTACCCATCATTCTTCTAATTTTACACCATTCAACACGAGTGAGTTTACGTGTTTTTAACTGAGGGAATGATTCTTTTAAACATATCATGAAATCATTATCTCCCTCGAATAGAGTTCTGTATAAAAAAATTTTTTAAGTTACCAATAAAATAGTACACTTCATAAAAGTGACGATATATCAACACTCACTTATCAATATTACTGTAAAACCATTCATAACAGACCCATTTATGGGCTTTAGGTAATTTCAACAAATTTCTTAATCTCATTCCAATTTTTTGTCCGATCTTTCTGTCAGGTGAAGGAGGTTGCATAGATTTGTCTGGTTCTTTCTCTTGTTTTACAGTTGCCATTACAGAAGAAACCTGTGAAATACTGCTATTAGCTTTCTTTGGTTCATTGCTTATTCTGTTCTGCTTCTTTGCCGGTGATGGACGAGCTACTTTCTTGGGAGATTGTTTAATATCTGCATTAGATGGATCCTTTTTGATTCTGTAAAGATATTAAATACTCAATTTAGAAATATAACTTTAAAATCTTATTTACAAGGGAAAACATACCTATGATGTGGATGATTGACTAAAATGTCATCATAAAATAATTTATTCTTTTTCCTGATTCTAGCTGGCATTCCTCTACGATTTAAAACTTGGACTGGTTGAGTAGGCGGATTAGGTTTAGGTGGAGGTTGCGTGCCTACTCTTTGAAGGCCTAGAGCTGCTGGTCCAAGTTCAGGTATTGGCTCTGATTCTTCTGTATCCATATGTGAATCCATTGAATGATTTGAAATTTGTTGGTCATCTAGATCCATTGTATCGTCGTCTACTATCTCGGTTTTAATTTCATCCACTGCTGGATACCCTCCATTTTTAATAGATAATAATGTTTCAGCTGATTCATCTAAAACAATAGATTTTCATACATTATTTATTATATTAGTTATTATGTTTCAGTTCCTAACTATTGTTCATGTTATTAATGCCACGATCAAAGCTAATATAATTTATATTTTTATTATGATTCCTTGTTGGTTAGTATAGTTATAATATAATGATATATTTAAACAACAAATTGACAACAAATGTAGTGTTGTAATACAGAAATTATCTGAAATGAAGATTTTGAGGAAAGCATGCTGATAACTTAACTTATGTTTTTTATGTATGTTTTACATTATAAAAGTTCATAATTTACCTTTGGTTATCAAAGAATAATGTTATTATGTGTTAAAAAGAAAATATATGAAAATATTCATCGATGGAACGCGTTCAAAGTCTTACATAAATTCTCCCACTTTAACTGATCAAAATCATTATATCTTAACTTCAAAATACTAACATAACCAAACTTAGAACAAATTTCGTAAGGGTTATTCTCACTTGTCGCATCGTACGAATTCCTAACTTTATGAAAACAATTGTACATCTTCGTAGGGAGAAGCGTTACAAAATAAAGCAGCAGAAAAAATTGTATAAATTAAATCGAATATCGTTTTATGAGTATCTTGTCGTCCCGCTTCAATTATGCATTGGTCATTTTTGAAATTTTAAACCAGATCGTCCCAACCGTAACTTAAATGTTGGGTAATAGCGTATCTGTAATCAACCTAATAACTTATTCTTTTATTAAAAGAAACCATGTAATCTGAATTTTCATAAATCGTTCTGTTAATAACTCGAGACACTTTTTATACTTTTAATTCGATCAAAAGTTATTTGAGTTATACTTACTTTCAATCGTGTCCGCCATGTTGATATCACTAATGCATCATGGGATTGTATTTAAGTCATAAAGTCTACGTTGTAACTAGCGCATACGAATCGGTTACAATGTTACGGATATCGGGCAGGTGAATCTGGTTAAGATTATATACGTATGTCTATACGACAAATATATTTTGCAAAACTTTAGAAATTGGTAACAAATATAAGTATCTTGTATATGTAGGTACATATACACTTCGTAGTACCTCTGATGAGTGATGCCGCGTTAATTTTAGGATAGCTTCATAACGTTATTTACCTTCGTATCTCCTTAATCATCATATTATGTTTTTAATGTATTTAGGTCAGGTTAAGTTAAGACAATTCAAAATGAGTGGTGCGCGTAGATGTTGAAGACAGAAATTAAGTTAATCAAATGAAGTACATCTGTTTCAAATGTAAAGCTAATTTTGTACAAATGCAATTATAAAATGTTTGTATCTCGTTGGATTACTTCCCTAAAAGTTTTTAGAAATATTGCGAGGATTTTTCTAACCAACATATGGCCGGTAGTAATTTACATGTAAGTAACATGTAATTATTATAATTATCACAGGTGGCTTATCATGTTGTTGAATTATAAGTAACCAAAACCTTCGGATGGTATGGAACTTTTAAGATAATAAATAATTTTATTTCATTTGTGTTAGAAATAATTAAATTCGTTTTAAACATAGACACAATTTAAAGTTGTTATACTTCATTATAAAGTACAATTTTTAAGTATATTATTAGCAAACATTGTAACGTTGTAATGCAAACATGAGATCGAAGTTTAACAATATGTGTACATACTATGTATGTACATTATATTATACAAGTAGCGTAATGTTTTTTTATATCAAATTGAAATTGAAACTTCATTTACTTGTTTTCTTACGAAATTTTTAATTGTAGTTCACATACTTTCCTTGAGAATCGATATTTCTATCGATACTACTACGATCACCATATATATGTTGTCTTACTGATTATTAATAAATTCTCTATATATATATTTATGTTAAATTTTTAGTAGAGGCGCCATTTTACTTCGTTCGTCACTTCAAACTGATTGGTCGAGCGTTGAAGAAAGCACCAATCATCTGCAAGATTGGGGTTCATAGCGTTGAATGAATGTATGTTTGCACGCGGTATGTATATATTTGTTTTGGTCATACTTTTTAGCTTGTGTTGTACAAACGCAAGGAAAGATGGGTGGCTTCGTGATTTATCTGTCAATAATAATGTCTTCCAAGTATATAAAATAACTAGGACTTAAATGTTTGATATTATGTATTAAACAACTACTAGATGATTCTATTATGATATTTAGTATCTTACCTATTATTCTTATATCACGCGTTTTTTCGATTAAAGTAAGCGAAGATATTAAGGTGTATTGTCGTGAAAAGGATAGATTGATCACTTCCGAGGAAAGTGATGAATATTTACTTGCAAACGCTCAAATTAATACGATTGTAAAGTTATTATGCCGTCACTGGTAAGACATATGAAATATTTAAATGGAAAACAAATAAAATGAATATTATTAACCTATGAATTTTTTATTTCTTACCAATATTAGTGAAAACTATTGATAACTATAGTACAAAAGCTTTTACAATAACATAGCAATATCTTTTAGTAATGACAGCGAAGAAGCACAACCCAAAATATGGTATTATCAAGATCGGTTGCAATCTTCTCTAGAAAGGGAAGTAGAGTTAGGAATGGACAATAATGCATCATACAATAGAATTTATGTAACATTGGATCTTTCATTAGTTATAAAAAATATTGAAAAATCTGATGCCGGTATTTATCGATGTCATGGGCAAGAAGGACAAGAGAAAGAACATAAATTTAATTATAGGATAGAACGTAATAATACTTAAATCATCGTGTGCTATATCGAACAGTATTCCTTTTTTTAAATAGAAATAAGAAATTGGAGAAGAGTAACAGATAATGTAAAAAATCATGTTTTAGCTATATTTAAAGATCAAAATGATACATTCATGGAGACCGGCAATGTCACTAAGTGGGAAGAATATCGTGTGATAAATTTATTGTCTGTGACCACGCGCTTTGCTGTATGTACTTGAATTATGATATCGGACGGTATTATGTTTTTTGATTGTATTAAAGCTTCCCTTTAGGTGTCTAAAATGTTTGATCTTGTGAATTTACGGCAAGAAGGGATCATTCTTGAAGTAATTTCTGAATGGGGACCTTGGGGTCCATGCGAAAAATGTATACACAAACGAGGAATTAAAACTCGTAGAGGATATTGTAGAGTGAAACGTCAGTTCGACAAGGTTTATATGCGTGACATTTTATTGAATAATTTAATAATAGTAATTATCATATTAGCCATTGATTTTATAGGCTGTTACTCCGGATGATACTTCTTTAGTTAGAAAGTTTTTTAACAAAACACCTATGCTTCCTTGCAAGTGAGCCAATACAAATATATATTTTATAGAAAATTGGCATAAGTATATACATATATTATTCGCATATAAATCATTTTATAGATCTATGCTTCTTCAAGAAGAGTTTCCTAGTATCAGTAGTGCCGTAAGGTTTCTGCCCGAATTTATTCTAGAGGAGCCATGCCAAAATTGTCCAAAAATAAAAAAGAAGAAGAAAGGAAAAAAATTTAAATATAGAAAACAGTATGTGTTTTCGGAAGGTTCTCACTTTGCTATTTCGTGCCCGGAGTAAGTTATATTTTTCTTTCATATTACTCGAAAACAACAAGATGTTTTGCGTTCTATAGATCGGACATTGACTCTCGCGTAGTTTGGAAAAAGGATTCGGTCATTTTGAAACAGGGTGCTAGTCGATCGTTTCGTAAAACAGACGCTAAAGCTCGAATGATGGTTGACACATTCTCGACTTTATACATAATAGGTATAGTATTTTATTGTTTAAAAGTAAAACAATTATTTTTCATTAAAAATTAAAATAATAAATAAAATAATATTTACGCTAAGCAGA
The DNA here is from genome assembly GCA_032403825.1 of Odynerus spinipes. Classification (NCBI taxonomy): domain Eukaryota; kingdom Metazoa; phylum Arthropoda; class Insecta; order Hymenoptera; family Vespidae; genus Odynerus; species Odynerus spinipes. Next base: position 4,099,298 of record JAIFRP010000007.1, on the reverse strand, counting down.
TATGACGAAAGACGAGCAAGGTAATTATACATGTTACGTCGATAACGAAAATACAATGCAGGTGAAGATCATCGTGATCTCAAAAGCGAAACTTTTAACATTAGGTAAGAGAGAAATGATTGTTTTTTTTCTAACTTCAGTTTCTAATCAGTTTCCTTCGTATCGTTACAGCTCTTTTACGGCATATGGGCTATCTCGGCTTCATATTACTACTAACTTCATTTTGCTATATTACCGGACTGATCCTTACGTGTAAACGAAGAGATACTTTTAAAACGTTGTCTTTCGAGAAGATCGATAAGCGTAAGAAAAGACACGATATTCAGAGAGAAATAAAAAAAGAAGAAAGCGCGCCTATAATATCCGACGTTGATAATTAAAAATATAGACATTTAAATGCATAAAATTGATAAGTTTAAAACGAAAACGCTCAAGCTCAAATTCTTGGAAGCTGTAAGTGAAACGATGATGGCAATCGGTCACGCGCTACTCAAACGCGTAGCGATGACGAAAAATAAGAAAGAAAGATATCTTCATTTCATAATCGTAGACAATCGTGGGGTTCCAGTCGACGATCGATGATTCGTTCGTTTGTGAGAGAGGAGTCATCATCATCGATGCAGAATCTTTTCGTCGGTCGTACGTGCGCGTAGGTAGACACGTAAGTAGTAAGTATTGTACGATGCGCCGCGTGGCCTTAGCCGAGTGAAAGGAGACAGGATCGCGTGGCACGCGTAGCCCTCGCTCGTGAGTCGGTCTACCGGTTAGTTCCAAAATGGCTGTGCCCGATCGTTTCTCTCCGATATTTCACCTTCCATCGTCCGTGGTGACTTTCGACGCGTGAACCTCTCAATTCGTGTTTATGCATCGAAATAGAACGATCGATAGGCGGGCAGGATGAATTTAAGGACGTGCACCGTCGTATTCTTCACAGTTTTATACTTTACCCTACCTCCTGAAACGATTGGTGAGTCGAACTCGACTTTGCAATACCGCAACTGGAACGATACTTTCACCTGACAACTGTGACAAATGCCTTACGGTATTCTACGATGCGCGCTCCTGCGTTTTATCGTTTCTTCATTACCGCTGGGAAATCCATTTTTTCATATCGTGTATCTATAAATTAGCATCAGTTTTGTTAGAAACGTTAAAACGTAAACCCTTCGATATTTCGATTTAAAAGTAAAGCGACTAATGCCATTTAAATGTCTTCTGATCCCTGCAGAGAGCTCGGTGCATTATAAGAACGTGATTTTATTTACTTAATTTAATACTACTATTATGTATTTCAATATTAATCGAGTAAATAAATATCTAGGTAATCTGGCGTTCGCGAAATGTTAAAACTTTCATGTCATATTTGTAAACTTTATAAATACTCTATAATTGTATCTCGATACAACATCTAATGGATTCGTCGTTTTTTGTTGTTTTTTTACTATTGTCTTACTTCCCTTAGGTGCGCTGCGAAGATGCGTCAGTTGCAGATCAAGAGGAGAATTGGGATCGTGCAAGGATCCCTTCACGATGAATTCCACGCAAATAGAATTAGAGAAAGGTGTGGATATGGTACCTTGTGCATCCGGTTGGTGCGGCAAAATAATCGAGAGCGCAAATTTAAATAACGGTTAGTATTTCGAAAGTAAATACGATAAACACAGTAGTTACTACTACTATCGTCGCGATTGGAAAAGTCAAAGTTCCTAATGAAAGAAGCTAAACGACCGCTGAGGGTTTACTTCGGTGATAGTCGATATCGGTCACGTACGCGCCACACCGATTACATTCTTACCACGAGATTTTTATCTTCGCGTCCTTCGCATTTCTTCTCCGTTTCGTTTGCCACTTCGTCGATTCGTGAAAATGATACTCTCATACTGAAGAAAATCGACTAACCACTGCTGCGTCACTGCAGTATATAAAATTGCATTATCTTCGTTGGGTCACCCTTCCATTTCATTGCTACTTCCTTCATCAGAAGTAACGCCGTACAATTTGTTTCCCCGAAGGATAAAGTCGATGAATGTTAATCAGCGTTATTTGCGTTATCGCACAATGGCGATCGTGTTTTTCAGAATATGGTACCGCCACGCAAAGACTGTGCTATCAGAAAGGACCGAGCGACGGTGAAGAGAGATGCGCTTATGCCATGTGGAATTACAGAAAAGTTTACATGTGCCTTTGCTTTGGAGATCTTTGCAACGGAGCGACGCAAATTAATCTATCCTATTCATTGGTGGTACTTACGTCGTATGTCACTGTACGATGGATCATTTAAATCTTTTTAGAACACGCGTATCATTTCTTTTGTTTCTTATTAAAACTCCGTTCGGTTTTATTCTAAATACGATAGACAAGTTGTGTTCTTGATTTTACATCGAGCTTAACGATGAGTTTATACTATTCGTCGGATCGACCAGCATTAGTAAAAATTCGATGAGATCTTTTACTTTATTTTGTTTGATAATGTCGACGATGTTCATACATATAAAACTTTTAAAAAAATTATTAAAATTGTAATTTTATAAGTTAGTTTAAGACGTAGCATGAACACACCGATACAAGACTTCGTATGATATTGTTATTATTCGTTTCATTTTATTGTATAAATTTGGACTGACAAACTGAGATTCTTTTCCGTAATGAGTTAGATACGACTGCAATTCTAGTACGATTAAGAGCGGAATACGTTGCTTCTTTATATAATTTCGAAGAAGCGATACGAAAGGCATCAGGCATTTAGTAATCTGTTTAACAACTGCCAACTTTATTTTTTAAATTATATATAATTTATTTAATTAAGTAATCATGTGTTCATTTAGATATTTTCATTTTCTTTAGTCATCTATTTCGAATAATAATGAAAGGCGCACAGGTGTGAAGTGAATGTAATGGCGTGACTGGATTCGATAAGAAGTTTAAGATTGTTTAGAGTTAGTTCCTGTGTCTTATTAGTCTCGAATAAAAACGATCCTTTTTTCTGATAAAAAAAAGTTTACCCCTCTCGTATGCATAAATTTGTGTAAAAATGGCTACTCCTTTCTTACCGAAAACTCATATTCACACGTTAAAATCGGGGTCTCTTATAAAATGGCGAGGAAGGCCTGAGACTATGCAAAATGTGATCGTGTAAACCATTTTCTCGTCTTTCTTCTTGATTTCGCAGTATAGCACGTACGTGGGGAAAATCATCGTAAAAGAGTTCGCCGCGACCGTAGAGGTACTTGATCGCCATCATTGCTTCTCTGCCGGTCAAAAGCAAAGGATCGTGATATTCTAAAGAAAAAGAAACAAAAACAAAAAGATCAGTTTCAATTTGAGTACACGGATACTTCGTGAAATAATTATCCGTCAGTCGAATCACCTAATCCGTTGCTGTAGTCCGGCGTCATGTGTCTAGATTCGCGAGAACTGTAACCAAGATCGTTAACGTCTATGGGGGGAAGAAAAACACCAACCGGCCATAAGGACTCAGCATTTTCTGGTTTTATCACTACTCCACCATATTTTCCTATTTCGGGAATCTGTTGAAAGTTATCGACTCCTAAACGTTCTCCTAAAAAAATAATACAAATTTATCAAGCTCCATAGCGTAATCGCTAAAGTATTTTGGGGGAAAGAAAATGCCGTACCAAATCGTCTTTGTGAGTTGGAGGGTATGCTCCTTCGTCCGATCGAAACGAACGATTTCTGAAAAATCGTACGATCTCCTGTAACGAGATCGCAGTTGTTTCTAAATTATATAATGAAACTCAATTAATTATTATAGTGTATATATATATATATAATGTATACTAACCGTCTGTCGTAATACCATGTTCGTATACGTGGGGTCGAGAAACGAATTTCACATGAACATTTGCGATTGGTAAAGCTTCGATCGTTGCTATTACCGACAAGAGAATCAACGCTTTCGTCTGTGACTTCAAAAAATGCAATGTTGTTAATACCAATAATGAAACGTTAAAAAATATAATATATGATTTATATCGGGTTGTCTGGAAAATTCTCGCTCATTTTTGTACTAAAATTTTTCTTCAAAATCGGCATAAATTTTCCACACAACTCAATACGACATATGAGATCGAGGGCCATTGAAAGGAACATACAACTATTACATTTTCATGCTCGTGAATGCTCAGTCCTCACGTAATGCGTTAATGTGAATTTATAAATATGGAAAAAATGTGAGCGGTCGCTAGACTGGAAACTTTCGATTGCTTGATAATTACTATCGCGGTATAGTCACCCACAAGCTTCTTGATAAGTCAGTATCGAAGAAACAATCGCAGAAACGATTTGAATGTAAGACGACTCCGAAGGATACCACGATTAATGAAAATCTACTTGAAGGATTTTATATTCTAGGAAACAAAGGGAACTCGAAAGAGCGGAGAAATAGTTTCTCGGGCTATCGATTGTAATACATGTTATGTGTAACAGCCATTCCTTACACGCACTGGAGCGCACGGATACCTTTATGGATGCTGGATATACATTATACATAGATAGTTAAACATTACCCTGTTTGCCTGTGTACGAGTTCGAGGGAGAATTCGTGCAAATACAATTACACCTTTCGACATACGTAAGTACTTACATCGCGCACTGGCGGTCATAATTTCGTCACGTGAGTGCACTCTCGTTTCTCAAAGAGTATTAAAAACAAAAAAGGCAAACGCGGGTCAGTTCGTATTTTAGAAGCATGTAACCGAGTGGTTATGCAAGTGGAAACGCGTGTAACAAGGCGTCCGATTAAATAAGTGCCACGAATAAATATATCCTATTATATGCGTGTGTACGTAAAGTGAAGTGCACAATACACGAGCACCTACTCTATTCCACGATTCGTATCTCGCAAGGAAAGCGTGTATAGGCGGCACTTACGGTTTGCGGTAACTTTGCTTCATTCGCATTCCTTTCCAACTTGAATAGAGTTATCCGAATATTTAATGCTATTCAAGAGTAGCAAGATTTTTCTTGGCGCTAAATTTATGCGTTCTATACGCACGTTCGTAGACATCGCTAAACACTGGATACTGTGTCACCCGGATATGGGTGACGTATAAGTTGTCGATGCGATACATAGTTTAGTTATATTATTTATTGAGATTTATTATTTATCCGTTAAATTTGCCAAAACTGTTCAGCAGTTAAAATTATTATGTGTATATTATTATTATTTGTGTATTATTATTATTTGTGTGTGTATATATATACGCGCGCACCATTTTTACAATGGGTTACGAATGATACGAAGTTCTGTAGACAGCGTGTTCGATGGTGCATGTCGAATCCTTTCGCCATTCATTTACATTCTCGCGCACTATTATTTACTTTATATGCGTTATATTCAAGTAACACAACGTTATTCGATTATTATTGACATCGATAGTTTTCTTTATACACGTATCGTAATATAGATCGAAAGCTTACGAAGAAAAGAAAAGAAAGAAAAAGAAAAGCCCGCGTCTTATATCCCGGATAACTTGATTTCAGGAACGAATTTGCAATGAGAAGAGAATTTGCGACAGCAACGGAATCGAAGCACCATCGTTTAATATACTTTCGATAAGGAGCTGCACCTTTCTGCGTTAGAAACGTAAACATGCAAAAGTCGCGCCACATATCATTAATACTTTCACTATTTCGTACGCGAATTGCGAGAACCGAAGGATTCGAAGATTTCTAAATCACCATTAAAGACAAGCGTGAAAGGATGAACACGATATGAAGCACTTCGAAAGTAAGATAACAAACGTTTTAGTTTTATACAAAGTTTCGCGACCAAACACGCACGATAATGAAACGGATGGGCACTGGATCGAAATCTGAATGAAAGGATCTACAAGATCTAAAGACGATCGTAGAATCGTACTTACGATGGCATTGATTGACGCGTTGATTACTTACCATTAGTAGCTCAAAATTTCGCGGTACTTTTCCCGCTCTTCGATCGATATTTCAAACACAATCTTTGTGTATGTAGATTTTACTATTACTTTTTTTTTTTTTATTTTCCTGCGATATTACGAGATCGAGGCACCGTGATTATCCGTTTCGACTGTAACACGTGAAGAACAAAAAAAAAAAGCACGAGGTCGCGGGATCGCACAATCTCATAAATCGAGTCGAGGCGAGCGAAGGCGACAGGACGAAATTGGTGCGGCGTTGTGCAGATATTTCGAGGAACTGATCCAGTTCGACCGTCTTGGGTGAATGTCGACGACGATGCATATGCGCCCCAACATCCCCCTACTCGAATATACATACATATACGCCACCTGGGTTGGAAAACGGTTGGGAAGGATACTCTTAAAGAGGCTAACGCGTATAACTTTCATTTCGATACGCGCGTACTTTCTGGTCCTTGAAAATTAAGGTTTCCGTGGGAGTAGTAACAATTGGGCACGAGATAATTAAATTTACAATTACGGAACGCCGTTACCGGAGCAGCCAAATTGCTCGTTATTTAGCAGGAATCTTGGGCAATCGTTATTAATAAAAATGATCAACGCTGGAGTATTGGGTTGTAACGTAAATAAGTTAGATTGTAAAAATGAAAGTGCTTTAATTCTACAAATTCCATTCGGATGATATTAACTAATTGTCTTTAAAACGGGACACTGTTGTAAATAACCACGAAGAATATATAATTGATTAACTTATTTTTTATTTTATTTATTTTTTATTACTTATACGTTAGCCATATCTGGGTGACATGCCAGTCAAAGTGTTAACGAGCACGTAATCAATGTCGATGTAAGTATGTTAAAATATTTCGTTTATATTCGAATATCTACAAAATTGATTACTTGGGATAATTTCAGTTCTATCCGTGAGAAAGACGCGTGAATATTATCTCGCGATCTCGCTCTCTCCAAAAATTACTTTTCCCACGTTTTTCTTGTTTTTTTGCATCGTAGCCTTGTCCAACGTGAACCTGTAGTCTTATTATATTCGGGCTTGATTTAAAGTAAAATGACGCGCGCTGATCTCGCCTCAAGAACGTGTCCTTGAGTTTCAATGAAATGTCTCATTCAGGATAGCTTATATTGTGTAGGACTGCTCCACTTTCGCAACTTTGACTTCTTTTTGATCCGGAACTGCGTAAGACTGCGAAATACTTTTAAATAGGATGCATTGTCATAAATATTCAAAGTGATCGTATATTTTGCGTTTCTTACGTGTTCCATTGATGCTGTCAAGAAATTGGAGCAATCGTCATCGCATTCTAACGATGATACATTAATAATAAGAAAAATGTTCAAACTCATCTACTCATTCGTTATATTACATACATAAAGGAGACAGCAGCAAGCATTTGCGTAACGCGACGAAGACACGCACGACGCATCGACTCGTAATCAGAACTGTAACAAGGTGTTCCTGCGCCCTAGGCAAACAAGGACTCTATGCTGATACAACGACCGATAAGGATTGATATGTAGGTGAATTACAAGTCGATATACGCAACCAGTCGCATAATTAAACTATAGACTATTTGTAAAAGCGCGATAACTATCGAAACAATGAAATAGAGGGATAGGTAAAAACGCGGTAAGATGAAGGTAAATACGTAATTATATTATCGAAAAGAAAGAGTACGAGAAATCGAGAATTTAAGAGCTCTATCATCGAGGAATGCAATATTCTTTGGCAAGTTCTAATTATACTTATATACGAAAATTAAATTATGTATATTTAAATTCATGGCGTATAAATTTCAAACGAATCCCTGAGATTCGTTCGCCAGATGGCGTTAGATGGCGGCACGTCGGCTTCCGGCTCGCTCGCTTTGGTTAGGAAGAATATTTCGCGGGCGTCCCGAGTTTATGGGTAATATTTCCCAAGATTCTTTGGTGGCCAATCGTGAGGTGTCGAAAATTCAGTTTATCGTGTCGAAATTTCGGAGGCATATCGATTAAGCGAGGAGCGAGGGAGGACGTAAAATTTTTTTTGGAAGATATGCTGCTCTTTGCACGACTTTTACGGGCCTCCTTACCGACATACTCGCACGGGAAAATGGCGAGACACGCTGTTGCATCGATTTCCCTCTCTCATTTCGAGGTTTACCGTAATATTTTCGAACGATTCTATTGTCTTCTCGTTGTCCACGACACAAGCCGGAATAGATAACATGCGATCTAACATAAACACTCTGCTATGATCGTGCGTTAATAGTACATTTAGGCGTGCGAGGATATGTCTGAAATTACGACGAACCGGTTTACGCGGTAAAAATAACAAATAACATTTTTCGCGTTGCATTTTGTTCGCTAGGTACTCTCCACATAATTTATGCGTTTTTTTCTTTTTTCGGTATTTCCATCTCAAGCCAATCGAACTTTTCTACTTGATCGTTCTCTAATCGACCACGTTATTTATTGTAGCTCCACGCCGGTAAGAAATTATGTCAACACAGGATGAATCAACGAGTTTTGTCACGAGTGCTATCGGTAATCAGGAAACGACCGGCACGGTTCTGCACGAATTGTCGGTAAGCTTGGCTGAGGCGTTTGTAAATAATGCGTAACGTATTCGTCGTTGTGAGACTATTACATGTGTTGTACTTAGAATAACCCAGCTGATGTTTTGGGATGTCTGTCAGTTATGATCGATGAAGGGAATACAAATAATGTGCAGGTACAGGAGCTTGTGTTGGACGAGCAACTGCTCGGTACTACGTTGACGGCGATAACATTACCTGATGGAACTCAGGCATATTTGACTAACAACTTCAGCGGCGATGGTTGGTATTTGTATCTTTAATTTTACAAATTTGATAGAATTAGATATAGAAATTTTAATACTTACATGATTTATTTTATGTACAGAATCTCCGCTCAATGGAGATGCAGCTCTGGAACTGGAAAATGGAGAGACTATTTTACTAAGAGATTTATCAGAATTTGCGGATGGTAAAACACTTCAGTTGGAGGTAGATCCAGCTTTTCTGGATGCTCAGAATACTTCCATAGACATTACAGAGAATACATATCCACAAGTAGAATTTATTAATGGAACCGCGTACATGGTTGCTAGTCACTTAAATATTGGCGATGATTTATGGGAGATCGAAGATGGCAAGTTAAAAAAGAAGGAGCCTAAAATTTTAATAAACAAATTATCCGAACAAAAAATAAGATATCCCTGTCCTAGAGAAGGATGTACAAAAGTATATAGCACGCCTCATCATCTTAAGGTATGTAGCAAGCGTAAAACGTTTCATGATATGTCTATTAAATGTTTATACGATGCTTATTTGTCTGTATTAGGTGCACGAACGTTCTCATACCGGTCAACGACCCTACAGGTGCACACATCCAAAATGTAAAAAAAGTTTCTCCACTGGTTATAGTTTAAAAGCTCACTTAAGGACACATACAGGAGAAAAACCTTATAAATGTCCTAACGAAGCGTGTAATAAGAGCTTTAAAACGTCTGGGGATTTATTAAAGCACGTTAGAACTCATACGGGTGAACGTCCTTTTATGTGTCCGTTTGAAGGGTGTGGACGATCGTTTACGACGAGCAATATTAGAAAGGTATAAAAGTAAAAACGATGTAAGATAACGAAGTAATGTTTTCACGAGAATATATATGTTGAATGTTAAATAATTTAGGTGCACGTAAGAACGCATACTGGCGAACGTCCGTACAAATGCACACAGCCTAAATGTGGCAAGGCCTTCGCTAGCGCAACAAATTATAAGAACCATATACGTATTCATTCCGGTGAAAAACCATATGTCTGTTCTATAGAGAATTGTGGGAGAAGATTTACAGAATATTCTAGTCTTTATAAACATCATCTTGTAAGTTTATATATATATATATTTACAAATTACATATAATACACGTTATGTAAGGTATGAGATAAAACATTACAAATACATAATTTTTTTTTTTATTATACAGGTTCATACGCAACAACGGCCGTTCGAGTGTAAAGTATGTTTCAGGAGATATAGACAAAGTAGTACACTTGTAATGCACAAAAGAACAGCACATGCATTAGTCGATAGCGACGATAGTACTGATATTTTTTTACAAGATACCCTAGATGGGTCTATTCAAACTAAAGAGAAAAATGGTACAACAAAAGAAAACGTAAGCAAGACATAAATATAATGTGTATGCAATACTTACAAATTTATTACAGTTATGTTTATCCTTGTTTTTAGAAATTAACAGTCGAGAAAGAAACACAGCTTCAAGTTTCTAAAGTATCCGAAGATTTAGCAGATCCAGAACCACAAATTTTATTAGTTAGCGATCCATCCCACATAGCTGCTTTACAGGTTTGTACTGGAAAATGAAAATTGGTATTTTCGTTACTAGAATACGAATTCATAGTTTCAACGCTATTTTTTGTAGCAAATTGGATTGGACGATAGTTTTGGAGATCCTCCGATGGATACAACATTTGAAGGATTAAATATAAAAATCGAAGACATAGAATTTGGGTGGAATTAAATATGTTATCGTCGGGGATCCCTGTCATAGCGTTAGTAGATTGTTAAAGAATGCTGTGAAACGTTCTTACGAAGTAGTACACTTACATGGTCAACTTTAGACCGTGTAAAAAAGTATATGGAAGACTATAGCTAGCGCATATAATGTTTAACGAGTGATTAGAATTCAGTTGACATTTTGTTAAAAGTAAAGTCACTTAAATGTGAGAAGTCTTAGCAGTGAGCGTATTACAAAAAGCTAATAATTAATACTTATTAGCTTTAAGGAGGATCTTTTTTTTGAGAAGTTATATCGTTATAAAAATAGCATTATTGATATATCTAGGACCATAAGTATATTATTTCATTTGTCAATTGTTTTTTCTTATTTTCATTTGTATGAAGTACACATACGTACACCCGTAAGTGACTAACGGGAGAAGATAAGAAATGAAAGTAACAAAGCATTGCATATGCTATGCCACATAGCAAAATAATTACCATAATATGTATGTTCCTTGTTAGATAAGCAGTGATCGATGGTAGAATTAATTGGTCATATATCGAAATTTTAAGTTGTTGACTTTTTGATATTGGATAAGAATAAAGTAAGAAGCGATTACTTTTATTACAAATTAGGTAGAAATAGATTTAATTATGTTACGATATCACAAATGAAAACTACTACACGTTTATTTTCTATTTTTCTTTTTTTTTTGAGAAGTGCATAATATAACGATATTTATGTACTATGTCATAGCGTATTTTGAAAACTATACCTGATCGCACGAAAATACCTGTGTAATTTTGAATCATTCGATTACGAATATACTTAAGAGACAGACAACTGCAGCACGTTATGTGATAAAAGCGAGATTCGTGGAACTATTGTTTATAACGAGATCAAGATTTATTTGAAATGTTATCTGCGCAGACCGATAGAAACACAAAGGCGGACATCTTTGTAATTACATTATTTTATAATAAATTGTTCAATAATTTTACACGATATTGTTACAAGTCGAAGGAAGTTTGTCGTTCGATTTTCAGCAGATTCAACCACTGTGGAAATTTGACCGGTAGCGTTTGTCGTATGTATTAACCGAAATTTGAGCGCGATAATGCGATCGACAAATACATCGGAAACGAACGATTTCGTCCTGAAGTGCGAAATTGTCATCCACAAGATATATATACATATATGTATATATATAGAGAGAGATATACGAGCGTCGGATTCAACAAGGAAAAGAGAACGTCTCAATCATTATCATGACATTACTAACTAAACAACGCGTGTAACGTATTGCAAGAACATGTGGCTCGAACTTCTTAAGGATGTAGAATGGCACTTACACACTAATCGGACTCCTTACGGATTAGCGCGTGTCTATAACGTCATTTCAATGTGTCATGTTACATATCGTTTCTTTTATTTTTTTTATTATTATTCTTTACAAAAAAACTTATTCAACAGTTTCACGGAAGTACGTGGAATTAATATCCGTTATAATTAATACATTCTTATAATGTTGTGAATTTGATCGATGTACGACATACACACGCGTTACGATCTGAGGAATGCGAATGAAAAATGGATCTTGAGCAAATCGATGTCTACGGACGTTTTTATAAAACAGGGATGATAGAAATTAGGTAAAATCAACAATATATAATAGTATATTATAATCATTGATCTCAATTTGACATCACATAAAATTGCTCCAATCGTCGAGATTACGCACTTACTCCATGTGATTTAAAAGTATTAAAAAAAAAAAAAAAAA
>JAIFRP010000007.1:4055540-4079572 GCA_032403825.1 Odynerus spinipes | reverse complement strand
AAAAAAAAAAAAAAAAAGAGACTATCAGACCCATCGTCCGTTTCTTCGGCTGAGACAATCGGTTAATATCTTCGGGTACTCCATAAGAATTTTAATTAAAGTGGACGCGAGCTAGCAGATTACGTATTACGCAATGGACGCATAAATATACAACATTTTGTGGACTCGAAGCTGGCCGGTGATACCACTTGTGTTTTCGTATTCATAGCCGTGCCCTGTACGTATTGTTAAAAGAGAAAGACGGGCTTCGCTCGTCGAGCCGACGAGTCACAATGCCGGCACGTAATGCTACATAAACGTCCAGTGTCACTGTCGTTGTCGAGAGGGTTAAGCGATCCGCTATTGAAATACTGGACCGCTCCTACATCGCGTGTCTCATGATGACTAGCCCGTCGTCGGCGATGAACGCTTAGGGTAAACCGCGAGCTGTCTCGCGGTCTCGCGGGGTTGCCCTGCGTTTCGCGGTAAATCGTATTCGAGGACACGCGTATGGAATTCGAAATGAATTCGAAGTTGTATGTACGTATATATGTATGTATGTAATTTATCGTATCGCTGACAATGAGATATCCGGATATATCAAAAATCGTAGGTTGGATTAGATATCTAGGATTTAAGTAGAGATTAATTAGACTTTCTTTTTGTTACTGCAATAGATCGATCTAACGTTTTTTTAGTTTTATAAGCGTTTGCTCTTCTTTTCATTTCACTTCAGGGATGCTGCGATATTTCTTATCTTTCCGATCATAAAAATAGAAATACCTTTAAAAGTACTAGCGGGTACTTTATCGGGGACGTGATTACCGCATACGTACAAACATCGAGCATAATCTTTTGCCGGCGTTCAGATAATTCGACTTAAGCTCATATTTTTATAATCCAGTTTTGAGAGCGTCATTATCCCTGCTGGAGGAAGCGAATTTATGCACAATTAAAAGCACTTTTCGTTCTTCGTTCACTTCTACGACGTTTTCGATCAAGAATAAAATTGTAAATACGTACAAACGAATGAATGAATGAATGGAACGACCAAAAAAATGCACATTTAATATGCAAGTTGCACCTCCTACGGCGCACGAAGAAAAAGTCTGATTTAATTGAGGCAAACGGCCGGTGTAACGGGCAAATATCGGCTGATAAGATAATGGCGGGCAATTATCTCGAAGATAGTCTCGTTTAGAGTGGTAGTCGAGCTACCCTGCGCGAATTAATCGAGAGGAATGCAGATAATGAGAGCTAACTCCAAGAGTTATTCGAGAATACTTACATGAGTTGTTTATCTTACATACGAACACGTATACGTAGGTGTGCGTACACTTGAAACTTCCAATTCGATTTTTCTTACCGTCAATTTTCTTTAACAGTCGTCGCTGCGTCCTAGGTCACATGCACACACGAGTAAACGTACCGTCGACGTGTCGTACCTAGTCAAAATTACTTCTGTCGTAATTGATGAATAAATTGCGGTCCAGAACGAAAAGAGATATACACGGGAAGGGTATTTATGCTCGAGGGTACTCTCGCGAATGATTTGAAAAAAAAAACATTAAAGTATGTACTCGCATCACGTGTATCTTTTCATCGTGCATTTATCGCGCTGCACTCGAAGGCGAACGTTTTTCGTGACTTCTTTTTCCGAGATAAGCCGAGAACACGAGGAAAAAGATGTTATCGCGCACAAAGAAGAAGATTTAATCGTAAAGGAATCGAAAAAATCGGTAATACCTTCGTTACTAGAAAAGATTTATAATGAAAATCGTAAAGAACGATCGATCCGTTTGCTCGACGATTTTTTCGCGTTATCGTTAACTACCGTGTCTCGAAAAAGAAATATCGAGTTCGATATCGAAGATTTACTACTTGACGCTTTCATCGAATCGAGATCTTACGATAACTACGATTCTCGAAGCGTAAAGATAATCTTTAATTTGATTTATCTCTTGGAATCTGTGCTTGGATTTCGAGAGATTCGATTCTCATAAATTTCCGAAATTTCTCCGAGTATAACGATTTAACCATGATTTTTCAGCTTTGTTGCACAAACACTACGTCCCAAGTCGCACGCACAATCAACACGAGATTTTGGAACGACTGACACAGTATTGCGGCAAATCGGTTTACAATTATACCGAAGGCGAGACCGATCCGCTAAAATGGGACTTTTACAACAGCTTTTATTTTGCTTATACTGTGGTGAGCACGATAGGTAAGTCGTAGTGTATTTTTCAAACAACACCATAAAACTTACGTATGAATATTAACCCTTTGGGTACATTTGACGAGTGAGACTCGTCATCTGCTTACTTGGGCGAAGTTACGGTGGACGAGTCTGACTCGTCATCTAAAATATATATACACATACCTATATATTCCAAATAAAATATATTACTTTTACATATTAATCCATATAGCGACAAATTAAATCCGTCCCATGGGCATAAAAATCTTCAAATAATTCAGTACTCAAGGGGTTAAATTATATCGATAATAAAGTAACCGATCGATTAATATCTGTTGTTATTAAATATTCCATAAATCTGCAGGTTATGGGAATTTAGCACCGACCAATATGCTCAGTCGCATATTGATGATCTTCTACGGAGTGATCGGCATACCGATGAACGGAATTCTATTGTCGCAGTTAGGAGAGTTCTTCGGTCACGTATTCGTACGGGCACACCGCAAGTACAAGTCCTACAAGAAACACCGAAACGATTATTACGCGAAGAAATTGACGCCACTTGAAACAAGGAAGGCCGGTCTCGCGGCACAAATCTTCATGTATCTCATCCCCGGTTTCGTCATGTTCATCTTCTTCCCGGCTTTCCTTTTTTCTCATTACGAGGGCTGGACCTACGACGAGGCCGTGTATTACGCTTTCGTCACGTTGACGACCATCGGCTTTGGAGATTATGTCGCAGGTCAGAAGAAACGAATCTTTAAATAAATATATTCATATTTAACATTTTCAACTACTATTATGTTCGGGGAAAAATGTTTGCTACAAGTTGATAAGTTGAATCATTTTTTTTTGTTTGGCATATGAAATTAGTTAATGTGCTAATGGAAAATAATTTGTAGAAATAACAATTCATAAATCATAAGTCAAGGGAAAAATGGTCTGTGTGGTTTAAATTTTCGTCAAGTTTTACCGAGCTTTTTATATTTTATCTACGTCAAATTGATTTCTTACAACCTCCTACTCGTTTAAAATCTGTTAAAGAAGCAATTAACGGTAGGTATCGTTAGCTCGTCGATCCGAGTACAATCTGAAGTATTCTTAAGTTGATTATGTTTCCTCGGTGCAATATGTACGGCTAATCACGCGCAATGAAAAAGGAACAAAGCGGCAAATAACGTGCAAGGCTCCTACGGGTCAATTGACGTTACTTGACGCTTTCAATTCTAGACGATTTTCTGTCTGATTGTCGATTCGTGACTTATTCATTCCCTAAAAAAGTATAATAAACTTGTGTACCGTGATTGATGCTAAAATAATATCTTTCTGTTGATACATGCGTACGGTAGAAAAAAGTGACTTTTCTTTGGTAAGTAGAGCCTAAAAAAGTTGTAAATATTTTAATCGATTCATCGGACGATAAATGCAATTACCTAATTGTTCAGAAATTAATTAACGAATGGCGTATCGTTCACAGGACAAGACAACACGAAGGGTAGCGGATTTCTTTTCGTCATGTACAAATCGTTCCTCATTTGTTGGATTTCCTTCGGACTGGGCTACATCGTCATGATCATGACGTTCATAGCTCAAGGTATGCGTAGCAAAAAGATCATCAGGATCGAGCACAAATTGGCGATGAATCTGAAGCACACGCAAAGCAAGATATGGAACGAGTTTAACAAGGAGATCAACTATTTACGAAGAGTCTTTAACGAGCTTCAACTTTCCAAGGTCAAAGTAAGTGTCATACCCTCGGAGTTTTATCGACTAATTCGCGATAGGATAAGTTCGCTAGGGTAACTAATCATTTCTGACTTATCTAATTTATTAGAGAGTCTACGTCGACGAGTACAACTGTGAAACACCACCGGCAAAACTTTCACGACGTAACAGCTTCCCGGATCTCAGAAAATTATTATATGGTGGTTTCGAGACACCGGTACCACTGCATCCTCGACGTCGAGCTAACAGTGAAGTGGTACCAATGGTATGTATAATCTTTACTACAGATAGATACTAAATATTGGGTCGTAACATAAATAAGTTCGGTTGTATCCAATAATTTTCTTATTTATTAACAAATGAACTCCCCCTATATTGTTACTTATTCATAATTTTTTATTACCTATTCACCAACAAGGAGCCGTTAACACGAGTGGTATCCGAAACCGATCTTCAACGAATCGACAAAACGGCTACGTTCGCGGCCCACGCGATGGTCCAACCAGCGGAACTCTTGGCAAGACTGGTGAACGTCCTAGGCTACATTCCACCACCCGACGACGTCAACGATACTTCCGATTGGGATCAGGATCACAAAACTAAAGAAGACGCGAAGAAGACAGGAACCGACGGATTCAACGAGAAGGAAATTCTCAATAAGGAGAATACTTGGAACGAGCCAAGTTGGAGGATCGGTGGTGAGAGAATTCCTGGCTTCGTGAAGCCAAGATCGAGAGCGGCTAGCGAAGTGAGATTGGACATGACCAAAAATGACTCCAACGTTCACCAACAAAACGGGGAATGGACTTGGTCCGGTCCGGCTGCCTCGAGGAAGATTCAGGAACTGATAAAGGCTCGTAGAACCGGCCTCTCTGCTATCAAAGATAGTAAATCGTACAAATTCCCCTCGATCACGCTACCCAAGTCCGTATCGAAGAATCTCTTTTGGAGACGGCAATCGACGAATAAGAAAGTACCGGACATCGAGCAGCCCATTCAGAAGAGTTCTATTCCTGATTCCGATGTCGAAGGTGGAGAAATTTATTCGACGATAACCGCGCACTCTGATTTGTACTCGTCCAACTTGGACGATGGTAACGATTCTACCACAAACTCGAGACATCCCTATTATACTCACTCCGGTGCTAATTTACCCAGTCTGATGGAGGGTAGCAATATCTTAGAAGAAACATCGTTGGCCGACTTCCTGCGAGCACTAACGGCTCTTCACGCAAGAATCGGCACCGTACCCGCGGATTACGCCAACATACGCAAGCCCCAAAGAAAAATGGGCACTGCTTCGCTGACACCGCCCAAACTTCCGAGTCTGTTCACCTTATTCTCGCAGTCCCCGGACCACCCGAATTACAGTCAGAGCAATCAAAGCACAGTGACCACTTCGTCGCTACAAAATAATAGGAGATACTCTTTGAGACCTAGCGAATACTCAGCAGCTTCTACGCCCTCGTATGCGAGACGTGGAAGTGCGATTAACCCTGTTAAATCTAGGAGATTCTCTTTGAGACCTGTTGCTACTCCTACCAGTACACCACCGGAATATACAGCAACCTATTTGGTAAGCAGACTCGTTGATCTTGTCATTTTCTTAAGTGCATCCTTCTTAAATGTTGCCGGTAGCCCACATCAATTTTTATAAACAAATATTTCCACAGAACTCACGAATGCACGAGACTCAAGCACCCCAGCCATCCTCTTTCGCGGACAGTTTCGTTTACGAGTCGGCCAAGAAACCTTTGGTGACGATGGAAGGATCGCCTGGCGTGTCCTCGCCAATAGCGACGTCCTCGAACGTTCGTCGTTTCTCCTTAAGACCAATGAACCAATCCCAGCAATCGTCCACTCAGCAAAGCACAACGCAAACTACCAAAGCTATACCACGTTGGAAGGCAGGAATGTTGCAACGACAAATCGGTAGAATGAGCGTTCGTCGACGAGTTCGAGCCTTCAGCTTGAGCGACGTGCAAACAGAGAAGTCTGAAAAATCTTCCGGACTTAGTCCATTAGCGACGGATGACAACGGCAAACCGGTAACATCCATTGTTTCTTCGGGTAGGCCGAGTGCTTCTTCGGTTCAAAAGACAGTCACGATCGTACCACCGACGAAAGACGAAGAACGAGTTCTTCGATCGAACAACAGTGAGTCCACTTCGTTAGACGCATCGTCACTTCCAAGTCCAACGTCGGAAACTAAACCTCTTCAAGACACACCGACCAATCCTTTTACTTCTCCTTTTACTGTAACTTCTTTACCAGAGTCGCCTGGTAAAACTAACACAGGTGATGGTTTTCAATTTAGAGAGCTTCAAACTGAAGGAATAAGTACCCCATCGAATACCTTAAAAACATCTTCAGAACATAGTGATACCATCAAACTGGCAGATATAGAAAGTTTAAAAGTGACTGAAGAGATTAGAGAGAAATCAATTTTAAATGACAATTCTACCAGTTCTAAGGAGAGTATAATGAAGAAGGATGAGTTGAAATTATTACCCATTAAAGAGAATTTGCAGGACAGTTTGAAACCAATAAGTAGGAATGATGGTTTTTCTGATAACAGACAGTTCTCTACGACCAAGTCCTGTAACGAGAAACCAAGAATATCTATAGACTCTTATAAACCTTCGGTTGACGTTAAAATAGAGAAACCTAGCGTGAATCCATTTTTACAATATCAAGCTACCACGAGCGGTACTCAACATAGCAACATTAATTTAACCGAAGTTAAAGTAGAAAAGCCTAATGAATCTGTGCACTTTGTGCAAAGAAAATTGTCGGCCGAGGCACGAAAACCATGGGAAAAGGGATAATTTGTTTATAACAAAAAATGACAATTCTATCTGTCCTTTGTAGGACAGTTCTTTAGACTAGTAGGCTACTTCATTCCTCATAAATTCATTGTCTTCCATAAATTTGGAAAGTGTTAGATTTTTTAGAGTATATTTCTTTATTCGTAAGTTTCTTTAATAGGTCTGTTTAGTGTAATTTTCTTGGCACAGACGTAATTAATAACTCACGCTGATCTTAGCGATATTTAACGACAGCTCACTCTTTAGACGTGGCGTGATTATTGATTACGATTCCTATTCTTTCGATCGCTTATAGATTCATTGTATGCGAGCAGTCCGTAATATAGAGAATAACTGTGATAAAAGAACTGTAGCAAAGGTGTATCATAGTATTGTAAATATTTTACTCATACGTATTCGAACAAGCAAGAGTAATAAAAGACAAACTACTTATTATACGCTACTGACAATAATAATAACGTGACAAAGTTCGTCGAAACGGCTGTAATATAATATTAACAGATAGTACGAATTCATTATTTATTAAGTTGTTCAAAGTTCGAGCCTACGTGTCAAATACGAGAGATGATGTAAACGGAGTAAAAAATGAACATCTTTATTTAATACATATACATAATAAATTACAATGTTCTTGTTTTTATACTTTATATTTGGCGAGGTGTGTCATAAAAAAATGACTATTTTCATTAGGTGTATATCTTATGACCGTGAATGATGCAAATTCGTATTTATGTACTTCGCGTGAAATCGGTAAGTCGATTAAAATGCAATGTACACTTTTCTCGTCGAGCTAACTATAAAAGAAGAAATAAATAATCGTAATTCGCTCGCTACGATACATTATGTAGCCGTTTTCGAATTTCATCGATAAGTTGATCTCTTGGAACTGGAACTTCCTTTCGCGTACTAACTTCTCTTAACGTAACTTCGCCTCTCGCTAATTCTCCTTCGCCAAGTATTATCGCCAACGGGATACCATTTTCCTCGCAGTGTTGTAATTGTGCTAACAGTTTTGCATTCTTTTTGTACGCTTGTTCAGCTTTGATACCAGCGTCCCAGAGATCCGACAAAACATGCATTCTATGCTCGTGTAAATTTTTCTGTGCACTAGCTACAAAGACTTCCACTTCTGTTGTTCGAATCTTCTCACCTTTGTTTGCCAATTTAGCTTCTAAGACACTAAAAATACGTTCCACACCCAACGACACACCTACGCAAGGCACGGTTTTCTTCTTGCTGTCGAACATTCCGACTAAATTATCGTAACGACCACCTCCAGCTACGCTACCAACACCGACGTCATCCCCTAAAGGAAGAATAGATTGAGATCACATGAGATTATTACAAACAACGTAAATTATTGTCCATTATCATAATATACCAACCAGACAAAACTGCTTCATAAATTATTCCCGTATAATAGTCGAGTCCTCGTGCAAGACTTAAGTCAAAGACTATCTTGTCTAGAACTTTGTAGATGTTACAGTATTTTAGTAATAATTCCATAGAATCCAGGCCAGAGACAGCAGATTTTTGTTTCATTAGATTTTCATCTTTCCTCAACTCCTCTATCAAGTCTGTACCTCCAGATTTAGATACGTACTTCCAAATTTTATTAGCTGTTTCTTCATCGAGTCCTTTCTCTTCTACCATTTCTTTCTTTACTTCTTCCCAAGGTGTCTTGTCTAATTTATCAACCGAAGAACAAATGGTTCTGAATTTATCTTGTGGAACGCCACATGTAGCAAATATTGCATCTAATATTAATCTGTGATTCAATTTAATTATAAAAGGTCCTAAATCCAGAGACTCCAATGCATCCGAGACTACACGAATACATTCGGCATCGGGTATCATGGGATCGTATTGACCAGCAATATCGAAATCCTTCATAAAGAAATAAATATAATGTATTACATGTGAGGTATACGCGTAACGTACTTAACACTGCAGATACTTACACACTGATAAAATTCTCTATAACGTCCTTTCGTCGTAGCTGGATTATCTCTTCTATAAACTTTGGCAATATGATATCTTTTAATACTAGATACTTTTCCCATAGCTAGGTATCTAGCAAAAGGTACCGTCAAGTCATATCTTAACGAGAGTATTTCTCCTCCTTGATCTTTTAAATCATAGATCAATTTAGAATCTTCCCCATATTTTCCTGTTAACACATCCTAATTGTCATATAAAATAAAATTTCGCATTAATATTTAAAACATACTATTACACTCCAGCATTAATTAAAAAATATTTTCATACCTTTAATTCAAAGACAGGTGTATCTATAGTTTCAGCACCATGGCGTTTAAATACCGAGATTATCTTTTCCAAAACACCCAATCGCAATGCCATGTGTTCTGGGTTGTAGTCCCTTGTACCTTTTGGTGTTTTAAGAATGATTTTATGTGGACCGGCATTTTCTTCCCCTAATTGTGCTTTTAAGTTCAACAGCTTAGAAACCTCTTCAGCTATCTGTAAACATCACAACTTTGTTATTTTTAATTAACTTTACATTACTTCATATAAACTGTGAAGCCCATATATTTACAACATACAACACAATGTACTCGAAAGAAAAGATACATGAACGGCTTGCGTACCTGTGGGGCAACGACAGATGTGTTGTAATGTTTTCGTGCGATGACAGAAATTTTGGTACGCATCAGAGATAACATCGTTTAGACCGAGAGAACACGGCGTAACCAGAATGAAAGAGAAAAGTCCGCCTCAGTGGTGATTATCAAACTAGCCGAAACAGCAGACACAACATCGGTAAGCAAACTGGCAAGCAGCCGCCACAAATTACTCTTATTTAATTAAAACATGAATGTTCTATTTATGTCTTTTAAGAAAGAATCAATTTAAACTGATTTTCGTACCGTTAACATATAAGCTAAATTACAAAGTTTAGAATATATAAAATTATAAAAGCAATCGTCGATGTCATGAATTAGCAATCTATGGTTAAGCTGCTTGCAAGTGGCCAACTGTCTCACCTTTTTGTCAAGCATTTTATTATTGGAACAGGAAATATCGCCAATATGCTCGAGTTTCTTTGCCAAGGAAGTAAGCAATTCTTCCATGACAGGAAAGGCTAAACGTTCAGCCTCGGTAAAACTTTTCATGTTAATGTACCATCGATTTAAGTGTGGCCACTTTGCAAAATTCTCATTAGGATAATTTGTGCACAAATGAAACAGCTGCGTGTCTTTGGAGGAAGGGACCCAACCACATACGTAGCTGATATCCGCGAAATCATTGTTTAAACTTTCTAAGTCTGTCAATATATTTGAAGACCCCTAAAGAATGAAATGTTCAAAGTGTTCACTGTCTCATAAGTACTTTGCAAATTTTATCGTGACTCAATATACATTCTTATTTCGTCATTTATCGTATTGACGTCAATAAAGCAACTTGTAAAATTCAACGTCTTTAACTCGTAAAAATAACGCATAAATGAAAAAAACAATACGTATTATAAAACCGGCGATTAAAATTTTGAACGCGAGGGGAGTGATATTAATTTTATATACATAAATTATTTCCTATAACTGTGTTAAACTTTTAAATATAGAGGAACCTATCTCAAGATACGAACAATGTCCTACAATTTAATGAAAGGTATCTCTTACATCGTGTCACGTCAACGATATCTGTTTTGCGCTCGAATAAAATCAGAACTTTAACTCGGAACGATGCACCATATGTACCACGCAGATAAAAGCGATTATTAATTAATCGTTAAGTGTTCACGGACATACCTTTCCCTCGTTTTCCTTAGCAGCTTTCAATTTTCGTACAAGATCTCCCTGTTCTTTCACCTGTCGCAACAAATCCTCTCTCGCTTTATCAGCCATCACGAACCACGCGGTCCTCCTTGGTACAGTTTTCGAACAGTGATGCCTAGATTCGTCACGCAATTTTTTCCACGGGAGCACATTCACTTGCGCATGCGCGTCGTAAGATCTTATGATTCAACGAGTCTCGATGCGTTCGACATCGAATTTTATTATTGTAACGCTACACCTTACGTATTTTTAACACGGCGATAATTATATTTAACACGAAAATTTCGATTACAATTATTCTTTTCAAAAATATTTTTTGAAATGCAACGCTGTAAGGCGTTCTACTAAAAAATTATACGTATCAGTGTCGAGTGATATCGACCGAGTTAATCGCTTGCATTATAAACACCTTGCCATTCACTTATTTTCCTTATAATAGTTATTACTTGAAACAATTACTTTCTATTCTTTAGGTTACGTGATACGTTCCAGACTGAAAGTTCCTGCGGAAAGACTTCGATCACTTTGTTCGCGACGACATTCGAGCGCGGTTTTTAATGTCGTCCGCGATGTCGACATAGTCAATGTTTTTCCATATCTTTATTTCTCTCGCCTCGTTTATTACGTACGCGGTCGCATAAAAAATTGCGTTTTTTAAAAAGATAAAAAATCAAACAATCTTTGAATGTTTGCAAAAAATTGTAATTAAATTTAAAAGCAAACTTGTTAAAAAAAAAGTAATTACAATTTTGGGGGTCAGAGGGCCACTTTCTACCGGTTTCGAACGATTATCAAGAATTTAAAGTTCAGAGTTATTTTCGACGCTTTTAAACCGCGATAACCGATCGAAATAAAAAATAATTAGTTTCATGGCGGAATGCCGTCATAAAAATACATAAGGATAGCTGTACGTGAGAAGAACATCGTGCAGGTATAATAATACATGGTCATTGTGTATATGAGCGGTTGACAAAGACGTCAAATGTAATTTTTTTTCCTGCCAAGTGGTCATCGGCTGCCTCAGTACTGTTTTGTCACTCGAAGAAGTTTAGAGTGGGGAAGAAGCATTCTCCTCGAGCGTTGCACACTGTAACAAAATCAGTGAAAGATTCTGTACAGTCCACTTAAAGAGTTCCATGATACGGTTTCTCCGTATTACAAGAGAGATACAAAAGCAACGGATGACTGAACATAAGTAAGGTTCATTGGATCTTTTTACGGGAAAGTAGAACAATCGAGACTCATGATCCTTTCCTTTTACTGCGCAATGAGGTAAAAGAACTGATATAATATTTAAAAAAAAATTATTTTCACGATTTGTTATACCAACTGTCGTGCATACACGCATAATTAAATGCAAATATAATAATTAATTATTAATACATTCTTCGAGGGGCATACATATTTTATATATACAATTTTATATACATATAAGTTTGACAAAGATTTATTTAGTTTCAGTTTGCAGAAATATGTCAGGGAGAATACATTTACCGCGATTATTTTGAAATGTAACTTTCAATTCCGTCCTCCAACCTCTAAACTTCAAAATATGAGCTTCCTAAGTTGACTCGTGTAGCATATGCGTAGAAACTGGAGTAAAGCGACCAATGAATGAGCAAGGTACATATCGGACGCCATCTTTGTCATGCATAACATTTCGCTGATTGGTAAGTGCTGTACTTTCACGCAAATATTGGAACATATTTTAATAAATATTTGAACAATGAGTAACGTAATTCTAAATAAAGCTTAATTTTTCATATAATCTGCGTAACAAAATGAACGTATAAAAGTAAGAAATTTTACGAATAAAACTCGATACGAGATTTCAAAAAATCGATATAATTACGAATAGCGCGCGTAATTGTTCGCTAGTTTAATCAACGTATCACATTATATAAGAACTATTCCGTAGAATATCGAATAAAGATCGATAGATATGATATCGCAAAGAAAAGTAATATTTTATATTATTGTCAAGTCTCATGAATAAATTCTCTTATCATTTAATAAAAACAAAATCCTCATATGTACCCCAATGATAAGCATACGTTTGAAAAGATTTTAAAACGTAACATTTCTTATCGATACTATATGAATAATAAGTAGCCACGTGAACATTTTTTTCAAGAGGTATACATTGGTCGGATGATATACCTCGTTATTGGCTATTATTACGTTTTAATGGTCCGTCTGCTCTTTTAACAAAGAGCATACAACGATCAGTAAAAATAATTTGTGTATTAGTATCTTGATAGATATCGTGCTACACGCATGGAGGAGAAGTTTCGTGAGAAGAAAGGAAACGACATATGTAATAGATACGAACTAGCTAACGTAGATAACTAAAAATCTCTAAGTCGCGTATAATTACACACTCATACGTTTCTATACGTTCTCACGTATTCAGCAGGGAAGATATGTTACATCAGATAGGCGGTAATAAAGGTTAGGCGCCGTCGCATAAGAACGTGGCGGCTTTACCACGCCGTACAAAGGGGAGTCCATACTGTATTTGAAAAAGACTGTGATCTCAAGGCACGTTTGAATTTGTTACTTATCGTTGGTAATGTCAATTTACGAACTATGCGTAAATACTAAATTTCAATCTCAGACCGTACAGTTTCTGTGGGCCTGAAGGATATCAAAATGGTGGCTGTACAAGACGGGTGATGTGTACGCAGATATTGGAGCGCATTGTAATTTCAGGAGAAACGCGTGTAAGCACGCAGCGTATTAGAAAATGGGCGATCCGAAGGCTCAGCATGGAACACAGGAGATGAAAGGGTGGCTTTTTAAGTGGACCAACTACTTGAAAGGTTATCAGAGAAGATGGTTCGTCCTGTCAAACGGCCTTCTGTCATATTACAGGTAGCCCGTAGTGGAATCGCCGTTTCATTTACTAATCTCTTCTTCTTAGCTCGTATGATTAAAACAACGCGGAATTTGTACAACTACTTATGCTATGTTGTCTGATCAAGTTTTCACTGTAGGGTAGAAAGTAACTTTGAAAAAAGCAGAGCTTTTCCTTCACTTTACACGACGTTTAGGTTATGACCCCATTGATCATATTGATGACTTGGAAGTAAATCTTTTTTCTATATGTAGCTCGTCATTCGATATTGATGCAACATTATAACGAATACAAGGAAAGTTTTTATAAAATTGTACCCGTGACTGTAATTAAAATTGCATTACGTGTATTTTAGATCTGCTATGATCCGTGTTATTACAGTATTTATAAAAACTTTCCTTTTCAAAGTAGACAGATTAATGCAATTATCCTGTATTAACAAAATAATTTTGCAGTAGCTATATATACGAAACAGTTTCTCGCACTTTGCTTATTTTATTTGTTATATTAATCCTATAATTTATAAGCATATGTATATATAACGATAGTAAAGATAACATATCGGACACTATTTAATTTTTTTTTGGTTGCAAGCTAAATATAACGATTATAAAATTTATTGATATTATGTTTTCTTATTATGTAGTATTTAATTATAAATATAAAATATTTTAAGTTGAAAAACATATGTCGGAAGAGCTCTGCACTTTATATATTATGATAGATAATCATGCTTGCAGTTTTATTTTCTTGTTGAAATATTAATAGCATAAATGAAAAAATGTTCTAAAAATTGGCATTATAAAAAAAATTGCATGATCGCAAGAAACCTATGCAGATATAACTGTACATTTGATACGATGGTTTATCCAAGTAATCGTAAAACCAACTTGCAACGTTTGTATCCTGATTTTCTTGTTCGCAGAAAGTATCCAAAGCATGCATGTACGGGTTTACATACTAAAGATCTATAATACATAGTACGAATAGGATAACAGATGTAACGTTATCGTTCTATTTTTATGTCTTTACAATCTATACATGAATATTAATGATCCCTGACAAAGGAGAAATATGTAAATACGATATGCGATATATAACATGCCCAGGACAAAGTTGTATGTGCTGACCAATCTAAAAATCTTTATGCTTAGATTATGGGAACCGTCTAGCCTGCTTATATTTGGATACGCGCATCGGATGAACTTTACTGCATATTTGCATTTTTTTCTTTTTTTTTTGGTTGATTTAACAAGAGGACATATAACATTACTTGGTGCTTTATTACAGTTCTCACGCGAGATTGTTAATAAATATTTTTCCCTAACGATATCTTGTACAGAAAAATAAACTTATACTATCCAATATTTGAATTTAAAGGTGCTGTCTAACGCAATCTAGATGCGCGCAATCGTATATAATAAGAGCAAAAATAACGACACCTTTTGTCTATAGATGTTTTTAATGAAGTTGGCGATCTCGTGTTTTTACAATGAACATTGCACTGCATTTTTAGGTCTTTAAATATTTTCCCGCTTGGCACAGTTATGTGATTTGAGTTTGCAATATCTTTTGAAATAATGGTGCAGTATTCTGTCTTCACTACGTTTTTAAACACAAAAGTTGTGAAGGCTTTTTCGCACAGATCATGTTGTCCACGCAATGATCACTGGAATTTAGAATATCGCGTTTTCAGAACTAGAACTTGTGTCGCTTAGGATTTTTCGTTTTTTTAATTCGAAAATTTTTATCGCCGCGGTATATAATTTGCGGTAGAAAAAATTTACGAAAAGCAAATTTCGCTTCTCACAATTTTACACAATGTGAACGGGGTCTATTTGTTTTATGGATTGTTTAGGGCTGAACCAACAGGGGGGCCAAAGATATCAACGCGACGCAAGCGGAGAGCTGGCAGAGCCTCCGAGTAAGTAAATTATCGAAACGTCGAAATATCCTGACTTTCATTCAAACGAATTGTAATTAAGGAGACAACAAAATGTTAGTTTCATTTCATTATACAAAATTTCCCGCATACCATTTTGCTACATGTTAATGCGGTCGCCAGCGTTCCTAATAATTTCACCTGCTTCCTTTATTTCTTGACTTGTAATTGATGTTTATAACCATTCGATATATTTATTACACACACACACACAAAATACGTACCACACATATATCATATTAATAATATTCATATATACCTACATGTATTTGCATATCTACATAGTTATATGTTATTCATAAACATCAATTCATATTATATGTATACGCACATATACAATTTTGTTTCAAAATTTTCAAGCGTTCGTTACCCGAAGACCTACACATTTATGCGTGTCCTTGGTGTCGTATGCGTGTATGTACGTACGTGCGTATTTGTGTGCGCGATTTAAAAGTTGCTTATATTGTTGATTAGTGTCAATGAAATTTGAGTTTTCTTTGCTATATCTTACAATTAAATTTAGTAACAATCGCCGAGTTCAACGGGGGAGAAAGAACACTCGTAGTAACCATTACAAATTTAGTCGATTTTTTTAAGATTAAGTGATTTGCGTAAAATTATTGGATAGTCCGCTGGTCAGTGCCTTCCCATTTTATATTATTACACTTTTACTTGTTATTCCATTTTTATAACGTTATACCACATAATTTATTCTCGTACATACCTGGGCATTATTCCAAATTGAAGAAAACAAGTAAAGTGTCTTATAAGAAGAGTGTCTTAACAAAATAGATAACTTAAGAGTATAGTGATTTATATTGTAAATGTGAATATCGTAAAAAATATACACATTTACGGTAATAATTATTAGATACTATAATATTATATGTAGTGTAATATTTTTCAGACGTTATATCACTTGCAAAGTTCGTTTTCTTACAAAACGAAATCGACGTTCGAAAACCATTTCCGCGTTTGCCAAATCTACATCCATTAACTACTATTACGAACGATGTATAATAATAAATTTTAAACGCGTCAGCATGATCTGTTTCTTTTCCATATAAAGTCATACAAGTCTTGCGTGACGGATTTAACTCGATTGATTTAAAGTGCATGAAAGGATGAACGGATATATTTTCCCCTCCCGTAAAACGTGACCTTCGACGGGCGTTGCTTGTGTTTAAATTTTTATTAAAGTATGGGTTTTCGTAGGCATAGATACAGATAGGAATGGTACTGTTATAAAGAATTTGGTTGTGGGTTTGCTTTTTTATTAAAAGTATCAATTATTACGCTATATAACTCATACGCGTCTCCCATTTCCACTACGCCTCCAATAGTGTCACAGATTAACGCAGACAAAACGACATTAGTAGTTTTTCTGGGACAAGGTCGGGTTTCGGCTTGGATAAACCTTGAATATACCGCAAAATGAATTGCAAACTCACGTCTGTCTTTTTCTGTGTCATTCGGTCTTCCAGCGATGAAAGAATCTGTACAAGGGACTGTCGCATTTCTATTCTTTGTTTAGAAATCCGGCGGAGATGTCGCATACGTGCCGGGGCACGATATCTATGCATGGGGCCTTAATACATACCGTAGACGCTTGCACTTTCGTTGTAAGCAACGGCGGTACCCAAACCTTCCACATCAAGGCAGCGACGGAAGTAGAACGTCAACAATGGGTCACGGCCCTCGAGTTGGCGAAGGCCAAGGCCATTCAAGCAGTGGAATCTGGTTTGTATGCTTCCACTATCAAATTCATTTTACTATCTTATTCCGCGAGATATACTTCCTTCTAGTAGAACGTTCGTACTCTCTGGATTTCTATCACGACTGTTCTTTGAGCTCTACCGTACATCTTCTTTGACTTTGAAATATCGGTTCAAACAACATTTACATTTATGTATAAATAGAAATTCATTTATAGATGAAGAAGAAGAGGAGTATCAGGATAACGATAATCAAAAACCGGAACAGGCTTCAGCTATCAAAGATTTAAGTCAACGTTTGCAAGACCTACAGGCGTTTAACGACTTGATCGTTAAGAGAGGATTTACGCTTCAACGAGCTTTAAACGAATTGGAAACATTAGAGCCATCATGTCCTGACCTAACGGCTAAAATAAAAGCTGTGAACGAGAAAGCTACTCTCTTCCGTATTGCTGCGAATGCTATGATCACTGTAAGTTCAGTTTAATTGATACGGTATTATACAGCCTACAGGCAGCTTTCTTTAAAAATATTTAAATATTGCAGTCAACCTTGTCAGTTGTCAAACATTTAAAAGTGGTACTAATTAAAGGAGTATCAACTAGCTGGTATCAAAGAACAAGTATAAAGAGTTCAAGTTTATTTATTGTTAACAGATTTTATTTACATGGCAGGATACAAAATTATAAATACAAATTGCCCTATCTAGATACATTTGAACACATGCATTGCATTTACTCATCTTGATCCATTTTTATAAATAACCTGGCTTTATTTAATCTTAAGCTATAATTTCAACTCGTTATAGTATTTGTTAGCATGATAAATTATGCACAGGCTTTATATATAAAGATGGATTATTGCAAATTATTATGACATATACATTACTGCAAATATTTGTTGCATTTAACACATAATCAAAGTTATCTGTTATAAAAACTATTTTAGGTCATGTATCATAGGTTTGTGTTTGTAGAAAGTAGAGTGAATTATGATTTCAGAAAAGCAATGACTATTTGCAATTAGCCCAACAACAGGAACCAAAATGGAAGAAAATGTTGCAACATGAACGCGATCAGAAGGTGCGCATAGAGAAAATGGTTGAACAACTAGCTAGGCAGCATTCGCACTTGGAAGAAGCCGCGCAACATGCGCTTCCCTCGGTGACACCAGCGGGAGGACACAGACCTTCCTGTAATTTCATTCAGTTTCCTTCCTGTTATAATACGATTAATAGTGTTTTTGCTTTTACTTATAACACTGAGCTTTATCATTTGCGATCGTGCCTACATTGCAATGTATTTAACACGTTGAGCGCCATGCTGATTTTCGAGGAAGTCCCCGCCAGGCCACGCGCGCTACTTAGAAGCGCTGGTATTGTAGGGCCAATGTTTCTTATCGCAGCAGAAGATAGTTTACGTTTAGGACGAGATGCCTATAGGCATTCATTCAACAAGGTTACACGCCAAGTAAAATATGTTATGATAAAAATGTAACAAATTGTGGTAGAGTAATGGCCAGGAAAAAGACTAAGCGAGTTGTCACATTTTGCGATACATGTAAAGGAGAACCGTTTTTATGTTTATCGTGTTTTAACGAAATCCATTGATCCTGTAATGAGTCAAAATTAAGTAAATTTTAAATAAATTTTCTATAATTCCTTAAAACAGTGCAAATTTTATAGTTTTATATCATGTTATACGCTGTCAGCCACCAGTGGCTGACGCGGCCTAAACGGAAAGTCCAGTGTCAGCCACCGATGGCTGACGTGGCGCTCAACGTGTTAAATCAGATCGTATGCTTATTTTTTATTTTTGCATAACTTGAAATTTTCGTTTTTTATCTTTTCGTTTAAAATGGAATTTTTCAATTTTTAAACG
This sequence comes from Odynerus spinipes, assembly GCA_032403825.1. Classification (NCBI taxonomy): domain Eukaryota; kingdom Metazoa; phylum Arthropoda; class Insecta; order Hymenoptera; family Vespidae; genus Odynerus; species Odynerus spinipes. The sequence goes on along the minus strand of JAIFRP010000007.1, from coordinate 4,060,649 downwards.
ATATAAATTTTATCGATTGTCATCGATCAGGATGTTAATTGCGTAAAGTTCTATGTAAAATACCGAATGAGAGACGCACGCAAACAAGGGACAAAGATTTTGGACGCGATATTAATATTTCGTAATGTTGTAATGATTATAGAATAATAGTAATGTTATTGTAAACGTAATTAACAGAAAATCAGGCTTCTTAGAAACAGTTCAAATTTAAGTTAAAATTAAGATCGCGTACACTTGCTTTCTATAATTCCTGTCCTTTTTTTATCAATTTGAAAAGTGATTCAGAAAAATATGGAACAGACTTATATGCTATACGCCTAAAGAAATTATTTTTTTTATATCTTTTATAACACACACTAATATTGCTTGAAAGATTAACATCGAACAAATTTTTCGAAACGCTCGTGCAGAATTCCTTGAAAGATTTCCATCGACAAAGATTAATTTTTTTTTCTTTTCGTCGTTTACGGTTTTCCTTCCTCGCGAAATTTCGAATATTCGCGGGTGATTCGTATCGGAATATAGATGGCAGCTCGTAACCTTTGCTTCGTTGCGCTGACGATTTTCTCACATAGCGCAGGACCTTTGCACGCAACGCTGCATGTATGTATGTATACATGTGATTGATTGCTATCTGAAGTGATCATGTTGGTGGTGTATATGTGTGAGTGTGTGAATGTATTCTGAAGCGTTTAAATGTACTTTCATTTCTCTTAAATTTGGTGCTTAATTAGGCACAGATGGCCTTGCAAATTGACACTTTCGCGATTTCCGCTAACAGAATTTCTTTCGAATCGGTCGTAAAATTTGACGTGAGAATTATCAAATCGGTGGTTTAACATTTATAGTATGTGATTGATGAAATCATAGATGATGCCAAATTCGTGACATGGTCGAACCAATCTTGTGACTAGTCATAACCTTGTATGTGGTTTCGTATGTGATCTATAAGTTTATAAGTATGTGGGACTTAATGAATTGCCATTACTCATTCCATTTAACACAGTATAAATGCTTGCTTTGTATCTAGAAACCGTTACAATTTCGTAGAGATATTTACAGTGGTAAGATTAACATCGGACGAAAGAAAATTAAATTACTCGTAGGAAAATAGGTTGTGTCACGAAACGATGTTAAAGTAAAATTAGTTTCGTTAATAGTCTTTTCAATCGCATTCTGTCGAGTTAGGATATTATTTTACATATTTTTTCAAAGCTCTTTGTTTTTAAACGACAAATATGGATTAAATAAGTATGAAGAATCGCAATTTGATATAATTTATTTTATCCCTATTTGGAATATATATATATACATCTGTGTGGTATATACATTGTAACAGGCACTTTAAACTATAGTGTTTTCTAATAACTCATTTAAATTAATTGTTCTGCTTACAAAATATAAAATTTGCTTCTTTGATAATTGCACACATATATAAATAATAAATATTTTTTGGTGTAGATTCCGCAGTTACCAATTCGCCATCAGAAGACGAAGAAGATAATGCAGAGTTTTATGATGCTCAAGAATCTGACACATTTACATTGACTATTCCAGGAGTAGCCTCGACCAATTCGATATCTCATCAAAGAGATCGAACTGACTCTCAGGGAAGTGATGATGGCTCCAGTTCTGAAGGTGATCCAACACCATTGCCAGTCTCTGATTCTGCTGGAGCAGAGTCGTATCTTATTGTGACCGATTCTACGGCAGTGCAACCTTCTTCTACAGCTGCCAACACGGACGACCTGGATAATGTAACTAATTTCCACTAAAATAATATACCATTGAAATCCTAAGAAGATACAATTTCAATGTATTATCATTTAATCGTGAATATATATTCGAAGCTTATTCATTAATGTATAGACGGCTTGGCAAACCAACAATGGCGGAAGCTGCAGCGCCGGGTTAGCGACCACACCTAAAAGACAAAGGAGAACTAGAGTACCTGATAAACCCAATTATCCTTTAAATCTATGGAGTATTATGAAAAATTGTATCGGCAAAGATTTATCAAAAATTCCAATGCCTGTTAACTTCTCAGAACCACTTAGTATGCTTCAGAGGCTTACAGAAGATTATGAATATGCTGATATTCTTGATAGGTATATCATATATTCATAGAAATTTTATTCTCTTGTATTGAAGTATTCAAAGAGAAAGTTGTTCCGGCGATGTTCTAATTAAAACTTGAATATTTTCTCATTTACAGAGCAGCAGATTGTACCGACAGTTACGAACAGATGGCCTATGTAGCTGCATTTACTATATCTAGTTACTCTACAACTGCCAGTAGAACAGGCAAACCTTTTAATCCATTATTAGGTGAGACATACGAGTGCGATCGCACAGATGACCTTGGGTGGCGCGCGATTTCCGAACAAGTTTCGCATCACCCCCCAATGGTAGCTCAGCATTGTGAAGGTAGAAAGTGGCGCTGCTGGCAGGAATTCACCATGGCTTCTAAATTCCGTGGAAAATATCTTCAAGTAAAGAAATTAAAGTACTCGTATATTTCATTTTTGGGAATCGGGAAAATTTTATAAATATATATTTATTTTACAGGTAATTCCTTTGGGTACTGCTCATCTAGAGTTCAACTCGGGGCAGGAACATTACACATGGCGCAAGGTCACAACTACAGTGCACAATATAATAGTCGGAAAGTTATGGGTTGATCAAAGCGGTGATATGGATATTGTGAATCACAAAGAAGGTATCAAGTGCCATCTAAAGTACATACCATACTCGTATTTCTCAAGAGATAGTCAACGTAAGGTGAAAGGTGTTGTCATGAATGCAAATAAGGAAGTGAAGTGGGTTGTTCAGGGAACATGGGATTCGAAGATAGAAATTGCGCCTGTTATTAGCACATCAGGCTCACCAGATAATCCTGTGTATAAGACAGGTCCATATATATTAGCTTGGAAACGTCGTATGCCTGCGTAAGTATTAAATAATTTGATCGTTAATATATATTATACCGGGACGTGGTGTTTTTTCTAATTAAATGTTAATAAAAATGTAAATGTAATAATAAATGACGTAAAATGTGCATTTTTAATTGATATAGTGAAGATAGCGAAAGGTATTACTCGTTCACGGAGCTGGCATGCCAGCTTAACGAACCGGAAGAGGGCGTAGCCCCTACGGATTCCCGATTAAGACCCGATCAGAGATTGATGGAGGAAGGACGATGGGATGAAGCTAACGCAGAAAAACTTCGACTCGAAGAGAAGCAACGGGCTGTGCGGCGTGCTCGTGAACACGACGCAGAAGAGGCTGCTGCACAAGGTACAAATACACCGTTACATTCATTATAATCAAAATGTATAACGAGTTAGTTCGTTAGTATCACATTTGAGTTCTTTATTTTACAGGTTTACCTTACGAAACTTGGGAACCGTTATGGTTTAAGAAACAGCAGGATCCATACACCGATAGTCTTTGCTACATGTACAGCGGTGAATATTGGGAGTGTAAAAGCAAAGGCGATTGGTCAAGATGCCCAAACATATTTTAGTCTGTAATATATCAGTTAACAATCTGACCGCCCATTTACAGTACAGAAACGTTTGGATCTTTTAACGCGAAGATAATTAGCAGTAGATATCACGGACGCGGAGAATAATGTTTATAAATATGTCGAACGTGATATTGGGGTTGTTATTGGGTGTGGTAGTCTACTTCTTCCAATGAAGTGAAAAAAAAGTTGACGCTTGCAAATATGACACACACGTCGTACGTTTTGTACTCTTGTGTCGACCGTGCTGTTACCTGCCTTTCCTATTTTCTTCCTCAGTAATGTCCTTCCTATTGTTTCGCCAATTGAAATCGGTCACTGTAAAATTCTACCAAGCAACTGTCGTCCATATTGCGTGATTTTTAAAACAAAAGGGTTCCTCGAACCTCGTAATCACTGAATTGTATATTCAATGAGCAAGCATTTTCTAATCTTTAGTAATGTCGCCGATAAGAAACGCCGTGATGATTTGTAAAACACTGTACCGTATATACCATTGTGTTGTATAGCTAGGTATAGCAATTTTCCAGTGGTCAAATTATTAACAACTATTCGTACCATTATTATTATTATTATTATTATTATAATCTCGAAGAAAACTATGGATTCGGATTTATGTAATTCAGTATTACAGTGCGTCATACACACAGAGAGAGACATTCGAACATCACGCATATAGTAGTATTCCTTTTCTTAATGTTATTGCGTTCGGGCTTTCACAAAATTCTATCATATCATAGGATCGTAATTTCTTGACATATTTTATTACGTATACATCGCGGAAAGTACTTACGCGGACTGTGAAAACGTATGTAATGTGCTTCACGCGATGTTGTGATATTTGCAATGAATAAAAGAAAGGATATAAATTGTGAAAGCGAGTTGCTCCGTACGTGTGTGTATATATATATATATATATATACACACACACACACACACACACACACACATATATATTTTTTGTTTAAGGGAAATGGTGCCCCCATTTTGGCTTTATTCTAAAAATCTCCATTAAAGCGATCAAAACGAGATGCTGCTTTTTTAAAGATAATCTTTGCGTTCGTCCGACTGCCACGTCTGAAATCTGCGCGGATAACTCGAACGAGAGGCGGCATTGACTACTTCGCACGAGAAACCGTGTGATTTGAAGAAACGTTCCTGAATGCGCCGCTAGAATCTCTCTACTCGTTTGTTTAACTAATTTAGAGTACCAAAATGGGCTTTGCTCGTAAAGCACATTTCGTAACTCGTCGAAAGTTCGCACGTGAGAACAGATTCAACGGGCAAGCGAGTGTGAGACTGTATTACGCTTCCGAATTCACGGTGCCGGCACGCCTAACGAACGTTTTGAAAGATTAAAGAGAAAGCGTGCTACCGACTAACGTAAGCTGATATAGAAGCCCCTAATGCCGAGGCAACGGTTGCAGGGTGTGAACTGGAGTTGAACCTAAGAAAGAAAGCGTACTCAAAGCAGTCTTAAGGGATTATAAGTTCCAAACAATTTGCAGAGAATAAGATGTTAAACTTTAAACACAACATTCGTCACTAATACGGATTCTTTCCAAACTATAGTATATATATAT
>JAIFRP010000007.1:4041205-4051702 GCA_032403825.1 Odynerus spinipes | reverse complement strand
ACACAGACACTCAGTCACTCATTCTCTGTCTCTCGTCTTTCTAGCTGACACAGGGAAAGGCACAAGAGAAAGAGCGAGACGGGCAAATTTGAGGGTTGAGGAAGTAAGAGAAAGAGAGAGAGGAGAGAGATAGCGAGCTGTGTTAGAGGGGAGTCAAAGTCGAGGGGTAGTCACGAGCGACGAGCGAAAGAGGCAGAGGGCGAGCACGGCCGAAGGAAAGTATTGATCTGCTGCTGCGCCCGCTACCTTACGTTTCCGTATATCTCGGCCGGTATACTTCGTTCCTCGTAATTCCGTCGCTAACGAGTCCGATATGCCTTTTCGCGAACCCCTCCTTTTATACCTCTTTCTTTTTCTCTTTCTCTCTTTTTTCTTTCTCCATCCTCTTTGTCTTTAGAACGGTCCTAAACGTTTCTCTTTATACGACGATGATCAAATAACAAAAGATTTAATAAACGGCTAGATAGTCGTCGCTTTAAATATTATTTTACGTTAAAAATATGCTTACAAGGTAACATTCAACCGGTTCACGCCCATTTGGATGAAATTTAATCAAAAATATATTTGATATGTTTTTTTTGCTTGGCAATCGTGGGCGTGGGAGTATTACTTTTTTAAAACAATTTTTTTTTTTGGTTAAACATTAATTTGCTTTCACGTAAATTGATATACGTAAACTGTGAGCAAAAATACAGGACGATAAACAACAAAGTTTAAGAAGAACAATTTTTAAGTTATTTAAATAAATGATATTCTTCAAAAATTTCTTTGGCGATCGTATTCTCCATTGACGAAAATTATTTTCTTATGCACTCTAGTTCACAAACTTTGAGGGCTGTTATCGCCCCTTCAACATTTATCGCCCCTTCAACATACACGATTGCCGATAAAAAATACGTGTCAAATATTTTTTTAGAACTTTTTGAGAGTTGTACCCAAATCGGAGTCTGGATATGTTCCCTTGTTAGTTCGGTGTAGGTTTTTTAAAAGTAGTCGAGTACATTGGTATTTTTGACGACACTTTTTACGACACGAAATTATCAGAAAATTGGTTACTTATTACACCTTCTTCAGTCTACCGTGCCACGTTTATTAAGACCGTTTACTTCGAATTTTAATTAGGAAAATATGAAAGTATAATTGAGAAAATATCTTTGGAGCGCTGGGGGAAGAATGCTATCGAGAAAAAACATCGAACGTGATACGATAATGCAAGATAAACTCGGAATAACGCTCATACGTGCCACTTTCGATATTTGTAATATCGTTTGCATTCGAAGAAAAGTTTTCTAAAGAATCGGACTATACTGCAAAAGATAAGACTTGAAATTCTTTCCCGGAGGTTATCGTGATGCATTTGCTCCGTCTAATTATTTTCATTTTTTCCCCTCTCTAATTGCCCGAATCGATCGAAATTCTATCGAACATTTTATACTCGACTCCGCTCGCAACATTCACGATCGAGATTTCGTTAAAATATTTCTAATTTACGTTCAACCTCGTGCTCTCGCCGACATCTTTTTCCTACGTCGTTACTTCGGACAAATCCATATATAACTATTACGTGTATTTGCATTTAAATGCGAAGTTCGCGAGAACGTTAGTCATTGATATTGCGCGCGTAAGAGCTTATCGATGCAGGCGCCAATATTTGAAATTATAAATCGACGAACGAGAACCGAGTCGAGTTATCGGTCGGTAAAATTGTGATATTCAGAAAAATACGCGAGTCTATCTTATGAAGTATCATTGATTTCCCGTGATCGGTTCTAGAATAGAACACCCGTTTCATTATTTAGCGATCTATTAAAACCAAGCAACGTAAAATTAATTTATAAACGAATTTATGACGCCAACGATCGTGATACATAAAAAAGGAGAAAATAATAAAAAAAGATGGCGCTGCAGATCGTACGATAAAGGGTTTCTAAAGAAGCCGACGGAAAGGAGTGAAAAATGAAGAAGGCGCGCGTCCTGTGGCAAGCAATGCGCCGCCACAGGTAATGTTGCTTTTTCTACCGAGCTATCGATCCTTGGAGGGAGAGCTGCGCCGGATTTCGACTGTGTGGTGTGGTCGACGCGCGTAAGCGTCGGAAACTCTTCTCGGGACGAGCGTATGCCAGCGTTTTGCGGCCATTGCCAGCTTCCGTCAAAGCACCAATCAAAATGTTTCTTTCTTCTTCTATCTCTTTCTCTCTTTCGCCTTTTCTTCCTCTTTCCGATTGGCGGAGAAAGAGAAAAACGATTTTTCCCTCGCTTTCTTCCGATTTCAAACGAATCACCGAACATCCCTCCCCGTTTTATTTCAACTCCCTCGAGCTTTCTCGCTCTTCGATATAACGTAACTGAGATTTCAAAGCACGTTGCTCGAGGACGCTTTCGAAGATTCCATGGTCGACTTTTGACGTGGTTTGAAAGTCTTTTCTTTCGAACGAGAGACTCGCGCTTCTCTCTTGGGAGTGATTATATTATATATAGGTTGCGTCTGATTATTTTGCTCGTTTAAAGCACATCCCACAGTCTTCGTGGTACGTTTCTACGGAATGAGTCACGTAACTTGTTGCAACTTCGGTATCTCGGGATTATTGTAGAAAGCAAAGTTTAATATATCGTAGTTTAGCTTTGAAGAAACGGTAGTACGCAAAGTTTACAAAACTATTGTTTTTCAAGACATGGAAATATGAGTCGTTTTATTTTATGTGGTAGTATAAGTCCATTTATTCGGATTCTGAGGTATTTAAGATGCAATTATTTAATATGCTATTGAAGAATAATTTGTTGAAGTAATTATTTATATGTCAGATCGAAAATGGCACTAAAATGCGTTTGATTGGAGTTCATAAGCCATTTGTCAGTTCCAGAATCCAGGTCACAGGTATTATTCGATTCGTATTCGCGAATGCCATGACATATTATTTGTATTTGTATCCGTATTCGCTAATACAGATTTTTTAGTATTCGGAACATCCCTAGTACACACACACACACACACACATACATAAATAACAAATGAAGTTTCGAACGGAGCTCTCAATCGGGCACCGAACTCTCTCTCTGACGTGAGCGATCGTTCGCGTTGGCTGGATATACAAAACGTATGATTCATAATGATTCGAGGTCATAACTTCGATCAGCGTTATCGTAATTTTAATCTCGAACGCGTTCCGACATATTTTTCTTCCCGATATATGGATCAATCTTTTATCGATACACGTAACTTCTGATCGTAGAAAAAAATAAGCTTTTTAACGTCAGAGCTACCGATAATTAACGTATAACTATTTCTATGGGACCTGTTAAAATGATTGGTTACTTATAAAATACGTTACGTAAAGAAAACAAGCCTTTATTCGTATTAAAAAATACATACATATTTATACTACTTAGAAATACACTTTCTTTTAATACTTGGAGTAATTTTTAAATGAAATTTTAAAACCAGTCATTTTGTCGGGTCTTATAGCCTAGTGTTAAACAAAAAAAAAAGATATCGGTGTAAATGAGTTCGTTCGTAAATCAAATTGAAATATTACGAAATTATGAAAATGTCTGAAAGTTGACACGACGAAATCCTGATTATTTAAACTTTGTGTACATATTTACACTTCGCGCGCACCGGTGAGTAAGCTCGCAAAAGTCGTTTGAACACCGAAAGATATACACGTTTCACGCCTCGTTTGTTTTCTTTTACACGTACATTCGTACATACACATATGTAATTTAACTTCCTCGTAACGGTTCGATATAGACTTATCAGGAAGTTACTATACTAATCTCGATGCACTTCCTATACGAAAAACAGATTGGTATGGAACGTCTTAGGGAACAGAGTATAATTCGAGTTAGCAGGTGTATCAAAAGAATTTTATTTTTAATACTAGCACACACGAAAGTATACATTAACAAAATTATTCATTTATAGCTCCAAATTATCGTCAGAAACAGAGATATCGAAGAAAGCAAAATTTTGTAACTTTCATCATTGTCATGACATCTTCTTGCAGAGTTGAAGAGATAAACTAACAATAAGTAACGAAACGCTTCGAGTTGATTTTCCATTTCTCTTCGACTTGTGAGTTTCTTTTTGCAAAGAATAAATCAAAGTTCGAATTGTAGAGATTTACGAGCAAGCTAGGCCCTCGAGTGTGCGTACACAAGAGTAGAGTAGAGTAGAGTATTTTATTACATCATTTGGGCTATAGCCCCTACAGATGACAGATACAATTAATAATATACAATATAAAATAAAATAAAAATGAAATACAATGGTAAAGAGTAAGTACAGAAAAAAAATAATACAATAGTAATAAAAAGTGAAAAAAAATGAAAAAGCATTTGCTTTTTCTTTTACTTTTTTTTACATTTTTTACAAGATGCGTTTATACGCACACTAGAATTTTTATTTTTGCCAGATACACGCTAATGTAAGTAAAAAATTTTGAAAACGAAGTCGCGTAAGAGTCTCCGTTAAATAAAAGTATCTAAGTATATCGTTCGCGCATGGCCATTGCTATAATACCTGAATAGCGAGAGCACCTTTACGAAGTTCAGGGGTCAACGGGTTAATATATGCCAGCGTACCTTTCCTACGCGATAACTCCCTATACGGAATTGAGTCGTGCTAAAAGTTAACCAAAGCGTGCTACGCGAGTAGAAAGGCCGATTTGTGACATTGCGATCGATTTTTCTTTTCCCGAGTCTTCTCTTCGTTCATCTCTCCCCGTCGTCGTAGTCGAAGGGGCGAGAATCGAATCGGTAGTCACCTTGGGAACCCTTCTTCTGCTTCTTCTCCTCCTCCTTATTCGCAGGCGCGACGGAGTCAAGAGCAACGCTGAGACTTTGACAGGGGTTACATAGGCGGAAATAAATTTATGACCTTGAATAAAGCCGGAGAACCGTTTAGAAGGCAAATTGGCCGAATCCTCCGTGTATAAAGAATCTTCTCATCGGGGGAATCGAGGTCGAGAGCACGAGAGCATCGATAGGAATACATATTTATTAGCTGAGATCGTTACTCGAGAAAATGCATAGAGCGATAGTTATTAATAGTTAGTAGGAAATATGATTATTACGATGGTATATAATATATGGAAGAAAAAGGTACTCCCGGGGGGTTCAATTATATTGATTTATATTGGGTTACCCTATATATGTGTGTGTGTATATATATATATAAACNNCATTATATGCAGGATATTGAACAAAAAATATAGTAATTAAAATTAGAGAACAAAGTTTTATATTAAAACGAGACAACGTGTCGTCTTCGAAGTTAACGTTATCATCGTCGACGGCAATCTCTGCCGGTCGTCTTTTACAGAGATGGTGGAGGCGATGAAAAAGGTGGCCTCCCTGGATGTAGAGCTCACCGTCGAGGAGAGGAATCTACTATCCGTTGCGTATAAAAATGTGATCGGTGCGAGGAGGGCATCGTGGAGAATAATATCGAGTATCGAGCAGAAGGAAGAGAACAAGGGTGCCGAGGGTAAGTTGGAGATGATCCGCCAATACCGATCTCAAGTGGAGAAAGAGCTCAAGGATATCTGCGCCGATATACTGGGTGTCTTGGACAAGCATTTGATACCCTGCGCCTCGACCGGAGAATCGAAAGTCTTTTATTACAAAATGTAAGAAACATTTCGTTGCAAACTGTTCTATGGGGTGAGTTACGATTTTTCAAAGAGTCACGTGACCATCTGCCCTATGGTGAACCGGTCACGTGAGTCTACGGACTTTTACATATATGCCTAAATTTTTGATAAGGATATCGACTCGGATAAAAAACGATGAATCCTAACGCGATACTATTGATTTGTTTACTCGAAAAAAGCACGACGTTTAAATATATTCGAGATAATTTGGAGCGTTCCTAATTTCTTTTTTCTATGTCACAATTAATCGCCGAGATATAGAGCGGTACGAGAAAATCACACGACTCATCCCGTAGAACAATTGTCTTTTATTTCTTTGGCAATATACAAAGACAGGATTTTCTAACACGCCGCATTTTTCTTGTTCACGCAGGAAGGGTGATTACCATCGTTACTTGGCCGAATTCGCGATTGGCAATGATAGGAAGGAAGCTGCGGAAAACTCTCTGGTGGCGTACAAGGCAGCTAGCGACATCGCCATGACCGAGCTACCACCGACTCATCCCATTCGTTTGGGATTAGCTCTTAATTTCTCCGTCTTCTATTACGAGATCTTGAACAGCCCGGATAGGGCGTGTCGTTTAGCGAAGGCCGCCTTCGATGATGCGATCGCGGAATTGGATACCTTGTCCGAAGAGAGCTACAAAGATTCCACCCTAATTATGCAGCTACTTAGGGACAACCTCACGCTATGGACGTCGGATATGCAAGGAGATGGTTAGTATATTTGGGACAATAAGCATCGACGAGTTATTCGTTAAAGCAGTTTATGCTGTTCAAATAGTCATGTGACTTTTTTGTTCGCATCAATTGTATAGATGTGTAAAAAGGTGTCATATTTTAAATAGAAAAATGTTAGATACGGTTTATGAAAAAATAAGTGGAGAGATACTAGAAATGGCTATCGGCGAAGTTTGCTTGAAATATTGCCATTATTATCCACTTAAATTTTATTTATTATATATCCTTAGGGTACATGGATTATTAGATATTTAGATAAAAATGTAAATTTTAATTCCAATTTTTGACCAAATAATCTATGCACTCTAAGGATATACGATAAATAAAATTTCAGTGCATAATAATGTCTATATTTCAAGCAAACTTTATCGATACCCATTTCTAGTATATTCCACTTACTTTTGTCCCCGAGTGTATATATAAACACTTCACGAGGGTGATCTTATCTGGAATTATTATAGAAGTAAAATATTGTCGCCATTGAGGAATGGCTGCGATAGTGGCGCCATTTCGAGCACCCTCTAGTACTACGCGCACCCTCGCTTGACCTCCCTTACAGTATTGAAAATAATGAACTTGTTTAGAACGTGACACCTGCGCGAGACGAGTTAAAATCTCGTCATCGAATAAAAAGAAAAATCTGAAGTAAATCTAAAGTCCTCGCGAATAAAACACGCGTCGCTAATCCTCTTATCTCGCGTTTACAGGCGAGGGAGAGCAGAAGGAGCAGCTGCAGGATGTGGAAGATCAGGACGTATCGTAACTCTAGCTGTAGTGAGTGTTATCTTGCGCATATAAAACTGAGACACATTGAAAAAACCAACAACAAACTCTTAATAACTCGTAAGCAAAAAAGAAAACAATTCAAGGAGGTGGCAGTTTTGGGTGGGAAGGGGAGATCTTTAGCGATCGCGTGACCTTAAGCACGCGCAACGTATGGTTATTCAAAAAGCAAAATGGAAAAAAAGTCTAATCGTTCGATCTCACGTACACACACACATACATACACGCGCACACGTATACACGAACACGGACGTACGTATACGAGACATCCAGTTACGGGGAGCACGCCGTCAGAATCGTTGAGGCTAATAAGGATAAAAAAAAAGAAACAAAAACCAAATAAAAGGATTAACAAAAACGGAAAGAGGACAGGCACCTTCGATTTCAGCGAGGAGTGCGAAGGAAGATGGAGCACGAGAGGAGAAAGAGAGAGAGAGAGAGAGAGGGAGAGAAAGGGAAGATCGTACGTGGGTGCGAGTGCGCGTGCGTGGTTGCGTGTGCGTACACGCGCGTCTGTGAGTATGCGTGCGTGCGCGCGCGCGCGCGGTGGTGTGCGTGGGAGAGAGAGAAAGAGAAAGAAAAAATATTGGGATAAAGATGCGATTTTCTGCGAAACGCATCCCCGATCAAAAAATTTTGCGTGATGATGATTGCGAATGTCGAGCACACTTTCGGCTACGAATGAAGCGTGTGTAATCCATACTTAAGGTGATAATGTTAATAAAGAAAAGTGCGTGCGCGTATTGTCGATCTGTTGGCTTGGTTTAACGGTATCTCATGACGAGCGAACGAAAATTGGAAGATAACGAAGAAGAAGATGAAGATGAAGATGATGCAGGAGAGGATGAATTCGAAGATGGAGAAGATGGAAGGAAAAAGGTCGTGTGTCATACGTGTATACCTTTACGCGGTTTACAATAGAACAAACCCAAATGCTCGACGTTACTCGAGCCTAACGTCGTGTTCCGTCGTTCGTTCGTTCGTTCGTTCGTTTTACCCGGCCCTAATCTCCTCCTCGTCCTCCTTCCCCCGCTTTTTTACTGCGCGCATGTTCGTCTCGCATGCCACGATAATAACACGGCGTTACAGGGCGTCTGTACACGCGTAAATCGAGCGTTAAAAACCACCAGTATACATATATGTACATATATACATATACATATGTGTGTGTATGTGCGTGTTTGTGTATATATACTTCATGTATATATATATATATATGTGTGTATATATATATGTACGTGAATATATATATACATATATGAGGAGCCGTAGAAACACGAGCGTCTTACTCGTGAAGAGAAAGCGATCAATCGTATTGGTCCTTCGTAAAAAAATACGGCATACAAGAACGAAATGAAGGCAGAAAAAAGAAAAGAAAAGAAAAAAAAATGAACGAAACCGAGAGTCAACGCATTCCGTGGATAAAATTAATTAGTTTCCCGAAGCTTGCGATTCTTTTTTCATCGCCATCGAAGAGAAGTGCGCGCTTGTTAGAAAAAACAGAAAAAAGAGAGAGAGAGAGAAATAAGAAAGGAAAAATGGAAAGAGAACGTAGAATCATCATCATCAACGTAGCCCCTCCCAGAAGTGAATAAATAAATAAATAAGTATATAAGTAAATAAAGTAAAAAAAAAAAACTTAATAAATAGTCGATGCAATAAAACACACGCCCGTTCACCCGAGTAACGGTTTCTTTCTTGAGAGCAAACTTATCGTCTAATAATTAAAAAAAAAAAAAGAAGAAAGCTATTATAATCTGCGAAGGGAAAACTAAGTATTATTATTATCGAATTTTAATATCAGACTTTTCATTGTAACTGCCTTTTTACGCTTCTCCGAGACAGAAAAGGGAAGGAGGCGCTCGCGTGTATTCGGGTCAAGGAGAAGCGTTTGGAAAAGAAAAAGGAAAGAAAAGGGAAAAAGGAAAAGAAGAGAAAAAAGGCCCACCCCCCCCCACAAAAAACAAAACAAAAAAAAACTGGAAGGGAAGAACGAAACAGAAAATTATCGCGTTCTGCTGTAGAGGAGAGCTCCCCTATTTAGCGTTACGTTTCACAGCAAAGGAAGTAGCTGTTTAGCTAGTTTGTAATGTGGTTGTACATTTTCATACGCCCTTTGTGTAAACTATTATCGATTGCTGTGGTATATAAGTAATAACAGAATAAACGACTCTGTACCCTACTTTCGAGTAGTCCGCGAAAACGATTTCGCCCGTTTTCTCATCTTTCTTCTCTTTTCACTTTTTCCCTCCCTTTCTAATTGGCGCACATTCGTAAGAGACACCACCATCTAGTACGCTTCCCCCCTCCGCCCCACTCTCCCATCTGTCACTTACCCCCACCAACGCCGCTACCGACAATCTTCCACCCTTTTCATTCCTATCGACTCGACCGACGATGGACTCTCCGTATCCAATAGAAGAATTTTTATTTCTTCGATCTTTCTTCGATATTCAAATGAACGACGTTCGCACGAATTGTAACCAATGATAACGAGAATAGATTACATCGTCTGTTCCTTGTTTCGAGATAATAGAACTTCTTGGATAATTCGAACGATCGACTCGATTTTTTGGATTTTCTCACTTTGGCTATTCTCGTATTTATTGGTACAAATCGTTCGATGATACTTTGTATTTAAGTAATAGCTTTGTACTAAAAAAATATAACTATGCAAGTGATAGTTAGATATACACGGTGTCTCGTTTCAATACGTTAGAAATGTAAAAGCTAACGCTAACACCCATCGAGGGTCTTTTCTTACGCTAATTGTAATAATGTCCCGCGTATCGATGAAAGTAGGACACCCTGTATACGAGACACGTAAAAATGCGCGTAAGAAAAAAATGATTCGAAAGGGTAATCACCGTAAGTATGTATGTACTACTGTACGCGAAGAGGCCGTCGAGGATGAGATCAATCAACGCACACACTTTCGTCGTCGATATCGTCGAGTGTCGGGGAGAGAAATTAAACGGCGTGACTAAAATCTACGTAATGGAAGTCTTAATGATGATAATGGAAAAAAGAAGAAATTGGAAAGAGAAAAACTGGAAGCGGAGACACGAAGAGAGAATGAATCTCGTTTAATTACAAGGTACGTTGCGTGCGCGCGTGTGTGTGATACGTTACGCGATCGCCATATATATATATATATACATGCATATGTATCACAAGCGCCATTCATAGGTGTGTGCAAAAAATTAACTACGACACGAAATACATCCGAGCATTGCCGAATATTCACGAGTGATAACAAGATGGCTAACAACGACATTTAACGAAATCGAACGAGCGAATGTGTTATTCATTTTTTTTTTTT
>JAIFRP010000007.1:4006867-4019941 GCA_032403825.1 Odynerus spinipes | reverse complement strand
AGTAGCATAAGCTCAATTTAAAAAAAAAACTAATTACGACTAGTTTCAGCCGAGCATGGATGACTTATTTTTTATATCGTTAATATCAAAGCCAATGCGGTACAATTTCCTTGTGGATTCATCAAACAGTTTCACTATAAAATGTTAATGCATAAACGTTTTTTGTTTTGACGTATTCGTTTAAAAATCAGTACCGGTTAATTATGTCGAGTGTGACTCGACAAGATTCGCGATCTAACGTCGCGTGACATTCGACATGATTTTATACAACTTCAACGAACACACACACACACACACACACACACTAACTTAACGAACAATTATATATATGCACATATTTAATAACGACAACATTTTTCAAACGATCGAAAATTATGAAAAATATGAGGAAAGTACACAACACGTGCGTACGTACGTATATATAATACATTAACTCGAGTCGTGAGTTTGCTAAGTCGTTTTAACCTTGGCATACCAGAATCGTATTGACTTAGCGTCGGTTCACCATTTAATTTGTCCCTCCGCCTACGGCCCAGCCTCACAGTGTCCATTATTCGAAGATGTACGTACGTACGTAAGTGTATACGCACACATACATATAAATCCACGCATACAGATGCATATAGGTACTCCCCTTTTCTGTTTCTCTCTCTCTCTCTCTCTCTCTCACATACGTACGCACACTTCTCTTACGCAGCGTGTCGCACTTTATCGTAACAGTAGTAGGGCAGAAACGTTGTAAGGCCAAGGGCACGCTACTAGGATCGTGATTCATGCAGCGAGAAAGGAATTGAAAACTGTCCCTGAGCCCGCGAGCCGTCAGCGATGCAACAACGCCGTCGTTATGTTTTAAAGGCCACGTTTTTCATACTTACAGAAGAACGTACGTATGTAAGTGCGTGCACACACGCGTATACGCGTATATAGCTGTGTATACATACGCATATACACCTATAATCATATTTAAATAGATTACAGACACGATAATGAAAGTCTCGTGATTCGGATTATTAGATAGAAATAAAATTTCGTCGTTTAAACGTTTCGACGAAGATTTATTAGCTCGTTTATCACAAACAAACGGACCACCGATGTCCTCGATATCGATTCCGTATTTTTTCCCTATTCGCACCGTGAATAATAATTTATTCAAACGCGTGTTACCATCGGGGAGTAAACGTTTTGCCGGTAGTTAAAGTCACGCATACGTACGTGCGTTGTACGAACGTCTGGGTATGTGTTAGATACTTACGCACTCTGCCGGAGTAAAGTAGTCGTTACATAATTAAGGACGATCTAATTAATTGTTTTCATCCATGTCTCTATCAATTACACACCGGCAAATGGAAGCGTGTAATTTAAGCGACAGCGTAATCCACTGACGTAGTTATCAAGGATTACTCTCCATTAAGATGCTGTAACGTTCGTAAATTAAATATAGAATCGATCTTTGTATGTAGCGCGTTTGATATCCTTCGTTGTTGTTGTCATATTGTGTAATTACTTTTACCTCGAGTCCACGGCCGCTGTAATAAAATTTTAGTTATCTTGCCGAAAAAGAGGAAAGAAAGTTTCTCCGATTGATTTCTCGAAACAAACCCGAAGGATGCGCGCTATCCCGGGGCGTAGGGGTCTCTCCCGTGGAATTTCTTTGGAATTTCGGGCCGGGTATGGCGTGAAAAATCGTAAGAATCTTTCAGATGCTCGTAGGTAGGTAAAAGGCAAAGGTAAAGCGGGCTAAGGGCTCTGCCGCCTCGGGGAACATACCATATGCGAGGCGTGCGATCGGTATCGTCGGTTCTCCTATCTCTCTCTTTCTCTCTCCCCCTCTCTCAATCTCTTTTACACACACACACACACACATTTAAATACACGTATACCGTGTACGTGAGCGAGTGTTTCCGGAAAGCAGGGAGCCCATCCGGCGTGTATACCGTTGTGGGGGAAACAGCACATTCCAAAACGCAGCACGAGAAGAGGCATCGGCAAATCTTGTGTGTGTGTGTGTGTGTGTGTGTGGACGCGCGCGTATACGATTCACATCCCTTCCGTCTTGACCTCTGTACGCACGTGCACGCGGGTTCATCCGTGAGCTTTGACACATTATCTATTGTATGTACGATATGTTACACACAGGTGCGAACGTTTGTACTGATCTTTAGTAAAAGTTGTATGAAAAGTGTTCGAAAATTGTATATTATATTTATCTACGTATTAAGAATCACTATTAACAAACTGTTAACGTATTTTGAGTTTATTGCTACACACAATTTTATAATATTTATTATTTTCCTTTTCTTTGATTTATTTCGAATTTGTTTATACTTAATGCCAGTTAGGCTCGAAGGAAAGGAACGACGAATGAAAAGGGTGGGTGAGTGTGGGGGTGCGAGGGGTTGTCCGTGTCCCGGTTAAATTATGTGTCTCCTTTCGAGCACGCTCTCGAGAGAATAAAATTAGGATGAAACGCGTGACGGGTAGACGGAGAGGAATTCCGTGTGTCTTCTTTTCTTCCTCTTTTCTTTTCTTTTCCTTTCTTCCTCTCTTTCCTTCTTCTCTTTCTTCCCTTTTTTTCGTTCATAACTCGGAAGGTCGGGCAAGGTCGGATATGATTACCTTCGTATATAACGAAGGAAGGGAGCGAGGGAAGGTTAGAAGTTTTCGGTGCCTATTGTGCGAACGACTGGCCTGATTTTGGATGGGGGCTCGATTTTTTCCACTCGATCGATTCTAAGTCACGAATTAGAAGAAAATGGAGCGAGAGAGGGAGAATAATTTTTTTTTTTTGATGCACCACCACTTTGATCTTTCAACGAAGCCGTTTTATTTCTACAATTTGGTTCTTTTCATATTTTTACAGATTTACCAAGCCCCAAACGTTCGCCGATTGTATCGGAAACGAGCTACCTCTTGGTTGGGAGGAGGCCTACGACAAACACGTGGGCGCTTACTACATCAATCATGTCAATCGTGAGTGTCCGCTCGATTACGATCGACTTTCCTTTTTCTTCTCGATTTCGTGCCGGATATTGAAGATCTAGCTACAACGTTGCCTCTTCGTTTCAGAAACGACTCAACTCGAGGATCCGCGGCAAGAATGGCGGGCAATTCAAGAGGCCATGCTACGAGAATACCTTCAAACGGCGCAGGACGTCCTCGAGGTGAGTAAAAATATGACAAAAAGATATTTTTTATATCTTATCGATCGAACGAACATTTTTAACGCCAATCTATGGAAATATTCGATTTCATACCACGTTCTCTACCACGATCTGGTTGGAAAATCCGAACCCACGCTTGAAATTTGTCCAGTCTTACTTTTACAGACCAATTAAAATAAAATACCGTGAAGCGTGTGAAAAAACTAATATAAAATCAGATCAAGACCATACACGTGGTAGCCAAGGTGTTAATTTGCGAATAATCGCGTCTCGTAAATCTGATCTGGCATTAATTAAAAAACAAAAAGAAGATGTAGCCACGTCGTTAGGTCGGCAATCGGCGTTTACGGATTTGCCTGTTGATCCCGATGCCGATGAACCTTCCTCCAGCGAGAATTATACGAGGAACGAGGGGTCGCGTGGACTTTTAAATGGGGGACGGTGGGAGCCGTAGACAGGAAGTCATTCCGTGAGAAATCATGTTACTTCCGGTCACTCGGTGCACCCTCGCATACTCGCGCACCGGTTGGGACGATTATCCCGAGAGTCGAGATTAAATCGTTTTTGCTTATCCCTTCGTTCCAAGAGGCACGGAACGTTCCCGATGCGTTAATTCGCTTCGAACGAAATTTAAATGGAACGGGAGAGACTGTCTCGCCTTTCAAACTAATCCTCGTCGGTCCTATGAATTTAATTAGGAAATTAGATGATTTCTTCGATCAGTTATCGTTAAGAGAATTAAAAAAAGGTTAATTCTTTATTTAATATTCTCGTTCATCTTAAACACGTGATCTAGTATTCGCTTCGAACGAAATCGATAAAAAATTTTCGAACATAAGTTTAGATAAATATTCTTAATCTAGTTGACCTTGTTAACACACGGTATAAGTTTGGTCCTGACCTTTTTGGACGTTCTGTCTTTGCACTATTTGTCAACGTGTTTTAAAGTAAATTTATATCGGGACTCGTTTCCAGTCACTTTCAATTTATCGAAGGAGCACGGCAGATTACGAAGACGTTGCGTGGGTTAAGTTAAACGATTAGTTTTCTATACCCTACACCGGATAATACTCGTTTACATAATACCAGTAACAATAGCCGGCTCGACCGGATAATAGGAGTTCAATACAATTAACAATACTGTAAAGAAGACGGTAATAACAATGGTCCTTTCGGTATTAGCGTCTCGGCTAATAATAACAATTTAGATCTTGGCTTAGGTATGCAATTTCCGTTCATAGCGAAAACGTCAGTGTTATCTCATCTTTCGTTGTCCAACGTAGGCTTGAATATTGTCAGGGCTTATCGTTTCCGAGCTAAACGGAATGTGTAATGTGATCGAACAATTTTTAGTAACACCTTCCACTACATATATTAGAAAGTAATACATATGAGTTCCAGTAGTCTCTAAATAAAAATCACACAAAGTGAAAGTGTTTTGTAAAAGAAGTAAACAAGGATATAGAGAAAGGAAAATACAGTAGACTCTCGTATAACGCGATTAGGAAATTAGAGAAATCTCGTACACGACGGTGGTGGGGAGAACTTTTAATTTTTATATCGCATAAAAGAGCATAATTTTTTGAATTGAATTCTATTTTTCACATTAATTCGCATAATATTCCATTTTTTAGGAGCCTAACTACCGTGTCATAGGGAAATCTACCGTAAAGCTATTCATCGAAGTTAGATATTCAATTCCCTCGAAAATGTAGACACCTAACATCTGTCGCATGGAGTATCATTAGAAAAATAGAGTAATGATCTATATAGATTAGAAAATTCGAGAATTCGGAGCAATCGTTGTCGTACAACGAAAAGAGGGAGGAGGGAATGCCAATGTACGGTATATTTATTTCGGGCGGAATACTGCTCGCGTGATGTCATCGTCGATTTTCGAGATCGGATTTGGCGCGCGCCTTTACTTTTCGAGAGACGTTGCAAGTCGGAGGAGACGTCTCGTCGACAGCTGCGAGCGTTCTTCGCGAGGGCGAACCGCACCGTCCCAGAAAGAGAGAGAAAGAAAGATATATAAAAAGAGAAAGACAGAGAAAGAAAAAGAAAGATAAAGAGAAAAAGAAAAAAAGGGAAGGAGAAAGAGAAAAAAGAGAGCAAAGATCTCGATTCGATCTTCGAGTAATGACTCGAGGTAGCAAGGAGCGCGTAGAGTAGCTCTCTCTCTCTCTCTCTCTCTCTCTCTTTCACCCGTGCTACGCCCGATAGATTCATCTCTCTCGTACTCGTTGCACTCGGCGTTTCACTCTTTCTCCCGGTCCTCTCTGCGTGCACGCGTTCTCGCGAGCGCAACGCGCGCTCACTCCACTCTTGCATTCCGATGCAAATGGCCCTTCCCTCCTCCCTACTGCTTTTCCCGACCCTCCTCCAACGCTCTTTCTTTCTTTTCTTTATTTCTTGCTTTCTTTCTTGCTTTCTTTCTCCGTCGTTCTCCACGAGCGATAGATAACTCGCGACTCACAGCTAGTGGCATCTCATCCGCTGGAGCCAATGTCATTCTACCGAGTCCACGTAACCTACCTCACCCCTCGCCCCCATTACTCTTCTTGCTTTCTTTTCCTTTCTTTTCCTTTCTTTTCCTTTCTTTTCCTCTCCTTTCCTTTCCTTCCCTTTCCTTTTCTCCCTTTGTGACTTTTTTCCTTCTTCTTTCTACGCTTTCTCTTTGTACGTTACGTTACGTGCGTTCGATTTTTACGTTCACTCTCGACGTCATTGTCATTTTATTCTTACGTGTATGCGTGCGTCTGTGTGGGTACGTATGCGTGTATAATTTTGTTATATTTCATTTTCCTTGGTACTTGTCGAGCGTCTTTTGAGGCCATACGAGTTAGCATTAATTTATCGAGTTATTCTAAATAAATAAGTCGTTTAAAAAGGAGAAAAGTCGTTTGGACTAAATTGACAAGTTCCAATAATTTCCTTATGCGTTAGAATAATTACGATTTTATTTTACTTTCTGGAATGACCGAACGATCGAGTTTATTAACACGGTATACTCCAATCCTTTTTTTTTTCTTTTCATCTTATCGCATAGGATTTACGATACTCTCCGCTCGGAATGCGCCTCGTGAACTTGCCGTTTCTTCGAAGGGGGAGAACGAAAATCTTTCGTGATCTCTTAACCTTTAACGGTTCATTGTCGCGCTGATGGCCGCGACGTGAAATTTTATTGTTTCGGGCACAATGTCGAGGGTCGCCCCGACGTGACTCGCCTTGATTTATCGCTACCGACTTACTCGCATGATAAACGGAGAATTCGCGATCCTTCGACGTTTCCTCTCTCTTTCTCTCTCTCTCTCTCTCTCTCTCTCGCTCACTCTCTCTTCTTTTTTATATTTTTTCTTTTTCTTTTTTGCTTTCATCGGACAACACGTTCCTCGAAAATCAAAGTTCAACAAAGTCGAAAAATTATTATCGATAAAATCGACACTATTATCGCGAATGCAGTCGCGTTTCTTAATATTTCGTACAGTGACGCGCGAGAAGAACGTTGACGTAATCACGATTCCAAGGAATTTCGAAAGTATAGAATGGGATTCACGAAAACGTCGTACCGACCTTGGCAGTTATGTTGTTTTATTTAAAGTTACGAGTTCGGGGAATGGACCTCTTTATATTTAGTGCGAATACGTGTCTTCTTTGTAGAGATTCGTATTTACAAAAATCTGATTGATAAATTGCATCTTCGTATTCGTTTAACGAGCATGGGCTAACGCTTCGCGACAAAGTCCGCTCGCAAACTTTGTATAAAAGATATTTATGTCCGAGAAAATCATCAAACACGAGCGAGTCGTTTCATCTCTTCATAAAGATTCATCACCCCGGTAACAATTAATTGCGACTCACGGTACGGAATGTCTCGAAGGAATCCGAGGCACGGGAATTCGGTGGTTTCTTCAAAAACGCGCCGACCAAGAGAGAAAGAGAGAGAGAGAGAGAGAGAGAGAGAGAGAGAGAGCCGAGCGAGAATTTGGGAAAAGTCGCAAGGCGGTAGGGACAAAGTCTTCGTTGAGAGGATAAAGAGAAAGAGCGAGAGACGAGGCCCTGAGTCGAAAACGTTCGCGGGCCAAGAATTCTTTGGATTTCGTGCCATACGGCTAGAGAATGTCTGGCTCGGATCCGACGAAAATCTTTCGGAAGAGCCGTTCGTTGCTTCCTTCTAGTCTCGCACGTTTCCCTTCCCTTCGCATCCCCACCCGCCCATAAGCCCCGGGATGGCTCCCTCGAGATGCGAGAGGAATCTTAATTGTCATTTATTTTTGCCCGCCTTCACCCATACGAGTATAGCCGAGCGTGTACGTGTGCGGTTGGTTGGCTCGTGCGAACAGATTCAAAACCGATAATGACAAGAAAGGAGTCTACGATTTCTCAAGGAGAACGAGACTCTCCAAGAATGATATTTTCTTTTTTCTTATTCCTTCTTTTTCTTCGAATCTTTTAGTCATTCTTTTGTATCTCGCTTCGACAGGCGACTCGCGCAGATTCGCGAACAAATCCATCAGCGGCTCGTAACGTCGTTATCCTTGATATATCTACATCGCGCGAAGGCGATGAATTATTCGAAATGATGTTTTCTTTAGCGTCAATCGATGAATTTTCTCGCTCGTTAAGCCGGAGGAGAAATTTTATTTCGTTAGCTATCGAAATATTTTAACTTTACGTTACGTTAAAATATTGTGAACGGATGTTGCCATTCAAGGGTGGTTATAACGCAGTAATAAAATTTAAAAATATTTAATATGAAAAATAGCTGGCCACTGGGTACGGTCAACGATAAAATGATCACGTATGTATGATTAATATACATACGTAATTGCCACCGTGTCATCGCGTATCTTGAGATATTCAATGTCAGAGTAATTGTACATTTATTTTTTACTGAAATTTTATATTATGTAGGATATATTTAGAAATATCTTATTTCAATCTCATGAAGATTACAGTCTTATCTATTCGAGTTAAAATATCAAGTACAGTTGTTGACTGATAAACCAAAATTAGCCACATTTCGTGTTTCATAATCAACGCCATGATGTTCTTCGTAACTGACCAGTTACAACAAAGTCCTCGGAGTTAAGACGGACAACGTCCCTGCGTGGAACGAAGGGAGAGAATCGTCGTGACTCTCTCTCTCTCTCTCTCCCTCCCTCCCTCTCTCTTTCCCTACAAATAGGAACCGGCTCACGCTGCCGCTGCTGTTAATTTAAATCTCACCGGCAGGTGTAACGTCTAGTCGGTCGCGTGGCTTCTGGCAAAGCTTCTACGAGAGGCCAGCAAACAGGCAGGCAGGCAGGCGAGCACGCTCGAGGAAAGTGCATTAGATACCGAAATGTATTTCTGACATTATCCACGCTGAAAATAGCGCTTACGGTACGCCCGTGCAAGCTCCTTTGCCGATGGAAGGAGAAAGAGTGAGTGAGTGAGTGAGTGAGTGAGTGAGTGAGTGAGAGAGAGAGAGAGAGAGAGAGAGAGAAAGAGAGAGCGTATCATAACGGTTCGAGACTCGAGTCGAAGTCATTGACATCGTCATCGACGAGCACCGGCCAAATTTTGTTTACAGTCCAATCTTCGTTGACGTGCTTGCGTAGTCACTGACGACACTACTCCGCGAGATGCCTTCTTTCATTACCGTTTACTCGATAACTCGAATTGTAGGTCGGACTTATCTTGGTTATACCGATCCAAGTATGTGGGTCACAGAAATTTACCAAAATTCTCGAATTTAGTTATAGAAGAAGATGCGCTCGAATAGAAGATACATTTTCGTTAACAATACATTTTAGAACCATTAAACGACATAAATTGGTATGGCAGTTAAATAGCAAATAATTGATTTCTGAAGCCAATGTAGTTAATCCCATACTCTAAAGTACATCGTTGCGATGATGCGATTGAAGCACTTATAAGAATTTAGTTAAGTAACTCTTTAACGACGATATAATATTACACAATAAATAAATCGTTTGCCGTCATCTCCTACTTTATCGATTTTCTCGACTTTTTATTTCGTGGAGTTAATCGATTTGGCAATTGAGCGGCTCATATATCACACGTATCCTTAGGTAAGACTTCTAAATAGGTCGCGCGGACTATTGCAAATTTGTTGAAAAATCGCTACTTCTTGGGGCCCGAAGGCGGTCGCGATATAGGCGGCATAGACGAGATATCTTCGCGTAACATCGAGCGTGTGGCGTAGGCCGACTTTAGGACGGTGACTCGGTTGAGGTAAAGGAGCGAAAGAGCGAAAGACCGCGAAGGAAGGAGGAAAGAAGGAGCAACAGCAGCGAGCGTGCGGCTGCTTGCCACGGGAGATTGGAATGTCTCCCGTCCGCTTGAATCCCCCCACCCCCTTCTACACTCCACTCCACATCACCCCACACCGGGCCCTCTCTTGGCCTCTCGAAGCAGCTCGGGCCCCGGCAGAGGCGGTGGAGAAAAGAGAGAAAAGAGGGCGGTGCGTGCCCTGTGGTTGAAGTAACGAGTGCGAGAGAGAGAAAGAAAGAGAGAGAGAGACGCGCGAGAGAGCGAGTAAGAAGGAGAGAGGGGATAGAAAGAGAGATATACATACATGTACGTACAAAGTAACGAGTGCGAGAGAGACAGGAGCATACGTATACGCGTATAAACGTACGGGCCCACTGTCAGTGTGCGAGAGAGAAAGAGATAGGAGCAGAGACCCACGCGTTTCTTCCTCTCAATGCATCTCGAAGAAAGGATGCGGGTTTCCCGTCCTTCCCTGTCCTTTCACTCCCCTTACCCCCTCCTCCCTCTCCGTCGCCATCACCAGCAGCAGCAGCAGCAGCAGCAGCAGCAGCAGCAGCACTTCCTCTCCTCCAACCCCCACCATACCCCCCCTCTCTCTTCTTTCCTCTCCCGGTTGCACTCTTCTCGCGCCATGCGACCCTTTTCCCGTAGTGACTACCGGTGTTACGCTCGTAGGGCCCCCGGGCGGTCCACGAAGCGACTCACGAAGAGCCACGAGGACTCCCGAGGGCACACGAGCGGCTGGGCCTCACTTCCCACCACCGCTACCATCGTCACAGCTATCACCCGGCAAACATCTCGACTGTGCGGTGTGTGGTGGCTTCCTCCTCCTCGCGAATCGAGTTTGCCCTCGAGGAATCCAAATTCGAAGCGTCGGGGCATCCTTTTTCCGCCATTTGTATATCGGGAGAGGGAGAAGGAGAGAGAGGATCGTGCTTAGACCTTTCACCGATTACTCCCGTTCTTTTATTTTGAGCTTTTTCTTCATATTTTTCTCTTCCTGGAGAATCTAATTCCCACGTGGACTTGGAAGGGATTCACCTCGAATATGCCAAGTTTCCCCCTCCACCTCCCTTTCTACAGTGTGCGTAACTCACGAGTAATGTAAAAGGGTGGGGAGGGAAAAAGAGGAAGAGAGAGGTTATTGACGGTGGCGCTGTTGCATGCCGTTTGCCGGCGTGGTTTTTCACATTCCTACGGCTCTCTTCCAGGGGCAAACAATGTTAACGACTATGGGAAGGGTTCAGGATTCCATCTCTACCGGGCGATACATAAATAGGCCGTCATACCGATCTTACCGATTCAGCCAAATATAATCGTAATATCGGAGTGTGATTTTTTGTAGGCTATTTTTAGCAAAACCAAACAAAAAGGAGAAAATGTTTTTTCTTCTATTGTTTCTTTTTCTTTTGATTTAATTCCACCTCGGTATGCCATTATGAGCGTTTATAGCAGCAACGGCGAAAGCGTACATCCTCCTCGCTTCTCCTCCCACGGTAATGACTTTGACCTCGTCGATTGTCGAACCCCGTGAACTCTTCTACGTTTCGATAAGGATGCTTGCGAGGCTGGCTAAATTGTGTGCATTTTCTTTCTACATGTAACTTTGGCTTTGTAACAATTAGAAGTTTTCGATTTATTACTCATGTTTTTTTGGCGTGTGATAAAATTCCATAGGATACTCTAATCTTATTTAACATTTTTCGTATATATATGTATTTATATTAATTTTGTAGTAATTTAGTTTTCTTTATATCTCATTTACAAGTTAAGAATGAAAAGTGTTCTCACTGTGCATCATCGTGGACTCATTTGAAAGTAAGAAACTCGGGAGCTCGTACCTTATAACAAAACACGAAGGAGAAAATAAGTTGGAAGCAGTCGTAGAAGGGACTTATCGTGGAATCTCGTAGCGAATGAATTCGCTCTTACGACGGAATTAACCTTTTAACTGTTGGCGAAAGCAATTGTAACGGGTGCATTAAATGCGCCGTCCACCGTAAGTGGTGCGTGAAACAACAGGCGACAATTTATCGTCACGGTCGCCGTACAACCGATCTTTCTCTCCCTCTGTTTCTTTCTTTCCCGCTCTCTTTCTGTTTCTCTCCTTTTCCCTCGTTATACGATAAGTTATTGCCTGGCGAAACGTTTTCTGGATTAATGACCGTTTAATGTTTAGACTCATCATTAGCGACACGACTGCCATATTTCATTGCTCAAGTATCCGTGAACAAATGAATTTATAACTAAATATATCAAATAAATAGTTGGAACCTTCGCGGACTAAACATTATCGAGAATGCTCATTTTGCATGCAACTTGAAAAGAAAGAATAAGTTTTGGACAATTTTCAGATACGATCGAAAAGGAATATAATTAAAAAGTATAAATTAATTTTTATTTATAATAGCGTTTTGTGCGTACGTGCCAGGTGGAGGTAGAAGAGGCAACGGGCAAGTTGAATTGAGTCACGATCGAATCGCGTACGGTCCGTAGAGACTATCCTCTTCCCTCTCTTCTTCCGTCGTGGCTTATCGCCACGAAGGAATGCAACAAGCGCGATTATCAAAGCGTTATCGTACGACAACGCCCATCATCCATACGACGCGCTCTGGATTTCGAAGCTGGCTACTGTGTTTATTCGGCATACATATAGGGTGTTCCTTAAACGCCTACTAAAAGATTTAACATGGTGGGTCTCTAGATTGCCTTGAGATATTCTTACAGGAAACGAAAACGAGAACCATTTGTTAAATGAGATATGTAATAGTAGGTTCTAAAATTATTGCGAGGGTTCAACGTGATTCGAAAAATGTCATTTATTATTTGTTACATTCGAGCTTACGTCTTAGGCTTTTTAAAAAATATAGAATAATTCTGGAAGCTACGTTATTATCATCATCTAATTATACCATAGCTTAGATTTTAAATGCGTATCACGTTGCATTCTCGAATAATTTTGAATGAAATCCAGTTTTGTGTAAAAATTTATCCAGATCTTTTTTTTTTTTTATAAAGAATCCTTCTAACATAAACTTTCCTACAATTTTTTGTTCATATAATAAAATAGTAAAAGTTTGCCGAACACCCTGTATATAGGCGAACTCTTACTATCGCGTACGGAATATCGATCGCCTTACGCTCGTTTCGCTTTTTGCTTTGACTTCTCCGAGCCCCGGTCCGCGTGTGTGTTTTCTTCGCGCTTCACTCGCGATAAGACTTCTCGTCCCAAGAAGTCTCGATATAGACTCTATTTCTCGGACACGTCGGTCATCTCGAAGCGATCCCACGTGAGCTTGGTTTCCGATTTCATCTCCCGACGATAGGAGAGGAGATCGGTGCTCGCGACAAGACGAAGACGAGCGACGAATTCGAATGAAGCTTAGGATGTGTTCTCGGACTTCGGAATCTTGACCCCTATCCTTGTGGCACGACGCGATGGTGCTTCGCGTTCCAGGATTTCTTATTCTAGCTTGGCTCGAACTCTTTCGCTCGTTAGCCTAAGTCTTTTAGGAATTATTTTTACGCGTTACGGATTAGGAGAATCTTAGAGTCACCTTTCCACGAATCATTACGGATTCAATTTTATCTATTTATCTAGGCGTTAGCACGAATTATTTTTCGTTTAATTTTG
>JAIFRP010000007.1:3972689-3988379 GCA_032403825.1 Odynerus spinipes | reverse complement strand
AAAAGGAAACTAACGAGAATCCGGAGACTCGAAGTAGCTCGCGACGTCGTCGTCGGGGATTTTCTGTATAAACCTAATTATGTTAATAGTAATCAACGTCGCGTCTTCCTCGTACTCGAATTGTTATTACGTTCGACTCTCGATGCTGCATACTCGTGGCCATATTTGCGTTTTTCTAATATCGAGAAACGAGAGACGAGAGAGGACTCCTCTTAGAAGCGTAGTAAAAAATTTTTATCGAACGATTTTTTGTAAATAGCCTGTATATAGAGAGAGAAAGAGAGAGTGAGAGAGAGCGAGAGCGAGAGAGAGAGAAAGAGAGAGAGAGAGAGAGAGCATCGACAATCATGTTTTAAATAAGCTCTTATAAGTATACGTATATGTATAAACAATAAGTAACGCGAAACGCAAGAGTACATATACATATGTATGTATATGTCCCCGTACACGTTCATATGATGTGTGTATGCACGCGCGTTAACAAATATGGAGGTTTATAGGAGCGATGGCGAATTCGTCTTATACCTCGCACGTATATATATATATGTATACATATATATGCATATATACACAAACACATGTATTGTATTTGTTTTTCGATGAGAAAACGCGTCCATCGCGAAACGAGGGAGAGAAACACGTAAAAAAAGATATTAATCTCTTATCGTCTAAAAAGAGGGAGCGAAGTAAAGCCACGTATTATTATTATGATAATTATAATTATTACGATTATTATTATAATTATTATTATTACCATTATTATTTTATTATTATTTTATTATTATTCTTATCATCATCATTATTATTATTATTTTTCTCCCCCTTTTACCGAAGTGCCGGATCTATTACACTCATGTATTTAATTAATGTTATATTTGTATTATTTAGCACGTTACTGCGGAATATAAGTATGATAATGATAAAGATGATCATGATAACGACATAAAATTAAGGACGATTATAACGATAATGATACTTTCTTTCTTTTTTTCTTTTCTGTCTTTTTCTTTCTTTCTTTTTTCGTAAAGTGACATTACACGCATTACAGTCACGTACAGACTCTCACAGAAAGGATCACAATTTTACAAGCATGATTTGTAAGTAACGGTTCGTATGGTAATGATTAAAAAGAGATAAATACAATATATACCCGGTCGTATGATCATTTCGATATCCTTCTTTAATACTTTAGACGTATCCTATGATATTCTGTTTTTTTTTTACAAGTTAGATCATTGCGTGAGTACGTGTAGAATCGTTATCGAGGAATAACAGGTTGAAAGTTCGATATCAGCGATGAGCAGAGCTTCTCGTGCGCAGGTTGAAACACTGCACATATACGGGGAGTTCGATTTATTACTACCTAACATTTTTTTCGTCATTGATACGAACGACGCGAGAAAATTGCATAAAATAAGAAAATAGCGTCACCAATTTCTACCGGATACGATAATTCCACAATTTCGAACGATGGAGACATTACGAAAACATTTTCTAGCTTCCGTTCGATTAAAAAAATGTTAATTTTGCACGATATATTAAAAATAAGCAAGCAATGATTGAAACAATATTTCTATCGGAAAACACTCCTCTAACGATCCACTGTTATAATATAGACAAAAAACACATGAATCCATTTTAAAAAATGGTGTCAAATCTCAACGTAAAAATATTTGACACTCATGTCTCCCTTCGTGTTATGAAACTTTTGTATATAACATTTTTCCATATTATTACAACAACAACAACACCAACAACAAAAACAGAGATGTTTAAAGTGCTAATAGTTATTGGATCACCCTGTATACGTATATAAACAGCGATAGGGAGAGTAAGAGAAAGAGAGACAGAGTGAGTGACTGAGGGTGGGGGGAGAGGTAGCTCAGGGTAGAAGTACAAGAAGGGTCGAATCTCCGGTCATAGTTTAGTAGAGCGGTGCGCGGGCACGAGCTCGGCCGATCATCGGCCGGCGCTATGCTGCTTTGCGCTTTCGTGCGAGCAGCTTTCTCCGCTTCGCTTGGCGCCGTCGTGCAGATAGTGATCTTGGTTTTACAAAGCTCCGCCACGTCGAGGGTGCAAGCTTCTCTACCACCCGGAGCCGGTTAGTTTTTCATTGTTCCCGTGTTTTATAAACTATTATTTTTCTATCGAATACTTTTGTACCTTCAATAACTCTTTTTTTTTTATATTTTTACGTTGCGGGGAATACCAATGACGTCATTTCTGTTGCACACACGTGACGACGATATTTGTTTCGATTTTTGGATGTGAACAAAACATTTATGGATGGACTGCTTGGTGTAATTTTGTGTCGAGATTTTGTATAGTTTTTGAATAGGAAGTTACGGCGAGGAGGGAGGGTGGTTTAGGTAAATATCGGATACGTTGGTTACGACAGGCTTTGTACATCTGTGCACGTAGTACGTATTTATTTCTCATTAATTCAATATTGTAAATACGTGAAATATTATGTGAACTAGGAAGAAATTTCGAGTACCGAAACTTTCGCTATTTTGTTCATAACACTAAAGTATCTATCTAAAAGACACAAGAATATAATTATTTTAAATATTATTTTAAAATTATCGAAATATTTAAAAATTCTAGAAATTTATAGAATAAAAATTCTAGAAATTTATACAATAAAAATGTATAGAATAAAAATTATAGAAATTATAGAATTTTTTCAAATTATATAAATAATTCGAATGCTCGTTAATCAGAGCTTCGCGCGTATACACACAGTACCTATATCATTTTACGTGTTTACGAATGAGTTCGTTGGCTCCCGACGATATTACTCGAATTTTTTAATGAACCAAATCGTAGGTAGTACGATTGATAGAAAAGAACGAAGAAGTAGAGAGAAGTTGTGTCAGCTCCGTGCCAAATACACGTGCTCGCGATCGATTCGAGGCATATACTATTCCCTTTTGGATTCTTCGGCTTTCGTGCAATCGAAAGCGAAGACACGTGTACACGCTCGGCATTTGCATGTGTTCGCGACGTCGAGCGTATACACTCGTATGCTCCGATATCACTTCCGCTTTTAACTCCACCGACCTTGTCCGTGTATTTTCACATTCGTCGTTCCGCCGCATAGATTCGCATATCTATGCGAGAAAGCCGGCGTCGGGTTGGAGGAGACAACTTAAGTAATTCAACGCTCGCCGCAGGTGCGCGTCGAGTAATCGATATTATGTATTATCGGCACGATACCCCACGGCACGTGGGGCGCGTGTCACTCGTTTGATTCATCGCGAACTTACGTTTTCGATTCTGTTATTTTTTATTAGGTTTTAACATAAATAAGTTCGCTTGGAAAATAAGTATTCTAATTATAAACATTCCATTCGGATGGTATTGATCAATATTGTCTTTAAAATTGGGAAACTGTCATAAGTAATAAGGGAGATTACGTAGCTGATGGAACGTAATACTTTAATTTGTTTATGAGCAAAATTATTGAATATAATCGAGCTTTTGTATGTTACGATCCAATATTTTATTAATTTTCTTTTTTTTTATTGTACTGGTAATTTCTGTGTAACACGATGCTTGGTAAACATTTGAAGGAATCTCGTATAACATGAAATTGTAGATCCGGTTGTTTAACAAGGTTTTATCGTCGCAAACTCGGTAAAAATGCTGCAGTTATAAGGTGTCCACCCGTTTCTAAAAATTCTTAACAGATCGATATTCCGATCGACTTCCTCCAGCGTTCATAAAAATCACATTACGATACACACTTTGGGTATCGTTAATATATCTTCACGAAGTTAGCTCGTTAATCGATCGCAATTAATCGCTTTTACATCCGGTACGCAGTGATCCGAGCAAAAGTACGCATTCCCGAAGGGATTCTCGCGAGATTACGAAAACATACCAACCAACCAACCCTCGGGGGATAATCAAAATCAATTTCGCCGATTCTCACCATAGGAACTCAGTTTTCTATCGATTTAACACCTAACCATCGCCGTCTAAAAATATCTACGGTGGGTGGTGAATACTTAAAGGCGGTAGTAATACGCGTGTACCGGTAAAAATGTGGCGTGCGGGTATCGCGGCTTATTGTCGGAATTGTGCTCAGGAAATAATGAAAGGAGTATAAGGGATGATAAGAGAAGACATAGATAATTTATTTGTAATCAACGAGGCAACGTTTACGAAATTCAGAACAAAAAAAATATTAACGCGTTGCACAGTGGAGTATTTCTATTAAAAAACTGGCCAAAACTATTTTATGGATTTTTCAAAGAGGATACGTATTAACACTTTGAGTGCCATGTCACTCAAATATGGATGATATAAATGATCTATTCAATTCCTTTCTTTATTTAAAGAGTTACCGTATTATTTTAATAAATAAAGACACGCAGGTATTCAGTAAAGTGGAAAAAATAATAAAACAAATTTATTACAGATTATATTAGAAAATCTGTTAACTTTCGTACATTCCTAGAATCACTGTCACTATCAAAATATATTTGGCGCTCAAAGTTTTAAGAAACGTTTCTCTCTCTCTCTCTCTCTCTATATATATATTTAAATTATTGAACAAATCTAGACTGATTCTTTTAGATCTTTCTGATTCTTTCTTGTCTCATCCTTCAGTATTATTATTAACATAATTTGTACATACGATCAATCAATAAAATCTACAAAGTTAGCAAACGTATCTACGTAAGAAAAATTGCAAACGATCGGTGGTACTACTTACGCTACCATTGATTTAACGATTGGTACGATTGAGATTTCATTTTTCCCAACGATCAACACTCCAATGTGCACGAAATTGCGTTGGACGTATCCGCGACGATACTTGGACGAAGTTTCCGGGCCGGAAACGCAAACGGACCGTGAAACCAGGTCGTCCTAGCAGTATAAAAAAATGTGGAAAAAAAGAAGCGACGAAAGGATGGACTTGGATCTATTCGTAGATCGTGACATCATAATCCTCATACTACGAACTCGTATATATATAGGTAGTAGTACATATGTATGTACAAAATACTGAAAGTTATGTGCTCGTATATCGCGAAGGTCCATCGAGAAGTTGCCGATCGAACTACGCTTGAAATTAAACGAAACGCGTACTTTTTACTATAATATTTCAAAGACAACGTCGTCGTTCGTGCCAGTTTATAACTTCTAATCACTTAGGATCTAGGATAGGGTCGCATAAAAAATCAGCCATGGCGAAGCGCCGATCATCTTATGTACCCACGTCGTATCGATGTTGGATGTTAGAAATAGAACTTTATAAGCACGTTGGTAATTGCACTTGGATAGTTTTTATCACGTAATGTGTTATAGAGGGACTTTTTTCATAATTGTTACATGTTTAGTTGTTAAGTGTATTGCAACAGCGTAATACTTAAAATAAAATAAAAGATTGGCAGGATTAAATGAAGCGTTATGTGAAAAATAATTAAAACAGTGTTTCTGTATCTTTTTGTTAATATTATTTATTTATTCACTTGATACATTTAATATAACAATTTAATTTGTATCAACGACTCGTGAACAGTCTTGTTTTCCAAGGGGTAATCTTCTAGCGATCCAAATGATAGAATAAAGATAAATGCAGTTGTACGAGCATACATAAATGACGGGATCATAAAATGGTCTAATAATTGCTAATACAAAACTAACAAGACGATACGAACGCCGAAGTACCTCCGTGGAATTCCAACGAGCGCTTTGACCGTTTAAAGCTAATATTTTTCCTGGCTGCGTGCGAGCAAATGATGCAATTTTCACGAGACACGTCTCTCTCTCTCTCTCTCTCTCTTTCTCTCTGTGTCACGAAATCGCGTGATCGGAGGATAGGTAAGAGTCTCGACGGCGTGGCTCTGCTCGTTGGTTCGTTTCCGACGACGACGATCGGTTCATCCTTAGAGAGTTCGTGTCGTGACACGAGTTGAGTCCACCCTCGCGAAGCGTAGGTCGTTGCTCTTTGTGGGTTTAAGGGTTTTTCCGCGTTATATTATTTCATATACCCAACAGGCTTTCAAATAGTATCGCGAAGAAATTTACGCGAGACTAAACTATAATTTATACGTATTATATAAGGTGTTTATTTGAAAAGTTCGCGTTTAAATATTTCGGTAAGCTTTCTTATATAATATTTCGATAAATTTTCAATATTTCAATATTTCGATAAGCAATATTTTTCAAGAACGATATTTATGATTTAT
Source organism: Odynerus spinipes (assembly GCA_032403825.1). NCBI lineage: Eukaryota > Metazoa > Arthropoda > Insecta > Hymenoptera > Vespidae > Odynerus > Odynerus spinipes. The sequence continues at coordinate 3,982,176 of JAIFRP010000007.1, read as the reverse complement.
GATCGATATTAATATTGGTTCGTAAGCAACAATGATTTTTTTCTCATCGATCGTTCGAAGCAAAGGTAAATAAGTTCCGAGGAAACATTTTTGATTACAGAGGACGAGATAATATTGATCGAACATCTTCCCGGAAGACGAGTTCATTTACAAGATTTTTTTTGGACCGGTATAGAAGACGCCCCACCATGGGTCGATCCTAATCAAGGTTTGACTTTCTACGAGACGAGAACGGTTCATCACACGGTTACTATTTATTCTCCCGCCGATGGCAGAGACGCTTCGGCACCTGCTCCTCCTCAAGATCCAGAATGCACAACTTGTATAGATCCTACTCCTCGTTTGGATGACGACGAGGATCAGGATATTGGTGTCTTGATTGGTGACGATCCCGGACCAAGGTTATTTCTTTTAAGTTTATTTAAATATATTATTCGTTTTTTTAAAGTAGTATAAGTCCATTTGCAGCTTAAACAATTCTGTTTTCCTTTAATAATTTTATTAATTGTCATCCGATAATAAAATTTAACATATTTATGTATCTGTTTTTTTTTTTAAAGTGGTATAAGTCAATTTGCAGTCTAAACAATTCTGTTTTCCTTTAACAATTTTATTAATTGTCATCCGGTAATAAAATTTAACATATTTATATGTTAAAGGTATCGCCTGAACTCATTAACATTTACCAATATTTTTACCAACCCCCTTAAATATTTTAGAACGAGAATAAATGGACTTATGGCACTATAAAAAAAAGGTCTCGATCGTGGCCGGGTATTTGATTTAATTTATCATATGTAAAGTAATCTCCTGAACAAACGAATAAAAAATCTCATCCAATTCGATCACGAAAGGACATTTATTGACGATTTATGTAAAATAGGTACTGGTTATTGACCGTTTTACGAGCCGGTGAGTCCGTACCACCCAAAGTGGAGTTAAAACTGGCTCGACTTTATCGGACTGCTTTTTCGAGACAGCAGCAACGTCATCTTGGTCTTCTTTCGACGGATCCCCGAGCTCGAAGAGCTACCGAGCAACGTGGGTTTCATGAAAAACCGGTGAGGGACGCAAATAAANNNAAAAAAAAAAAAAATAGAACAAAATCATCGTATGTACTACAATCGTTTTGTTTCAGGCAGCGAGTACAATTCTACAAAAATTATCGAAAGAGAACGTAACGATCGCGATAATAAATTCAACAGCAGCTACACCAACGAAGCTCAACGGAGATAACACGACGGAGGTGTCAAAACGTAAAAGAAAATTTCCCTCGAAGTTTCGTATTAACGACACCGAGATTCTGGAGAGTATCGTCATCGATAAAACGCACGAGGATCCAATCGAACAAGAGGAGAAATCAACGGACAACGAAACGATACCGATCTCTTCCGAAACTACGCGACTGACTCTGAAGCATCTGAATTTGAAGAAAATGCGATTGAGAAGATTAAGTAAACGGGAACCCGAGGATGTGACTCGGCAAAATTCGTCATTGATGAGTATAATGAATCAGGTTCTACAAAACTCCAGTTCCATGTCACCTGCCGTTTGGAGACGGCCTGATGAAATTGATCGGAACACCAGTTCTACCGATCGATCAAAATTACGCTCTTTGGAGGGTGTCGTGCAGGTTAAGATGCATAACATTAGCGTGGTCGAGGGTGAAGGCACAAGATTGATCTATTCGGTTCATCTTGGCGGTAAACCCGTGCCAGCTGAAACTGCAGCTAGAGATATGGCTCTTCTTTCGCCACAGGAAGTTGCACTTGAACTTGGAGTGCCTGTTGTCGTTCGAAGTAAACGTGAGTGTGTAGAAGGAGTCCATTAATGTTTATTGTTAAATTATCATAGTGATTTTTGATCCGATGATCCACTTCTGATGAACGTCAAAAGTGCCATTTCAAATTGATTTTATTTTTTAGCATATTTAGAAGAGTCAAGACCCCTAGCCCTATCAAGAAAAAGGGACGTCTGGTTACTCGTCGGAGCTGGTGGAGCTGCCGTTATCTTATTGGTCCTCTTACTTGCCGGTTTGATCGTGATTGCGAAAAGGAAACGGGCGCACAGTGCTGTGGTAGCACCACCAAATAAAAGTATTCTCAAAAAGGATCGAGATTATGCTCTACCACCTGCTGGTCTCGATAACACGGCTTTTTCAACGCCAGACTCCGAGGGCAAGGTAGGAAAAATTATAATTATTGGGGGGTCGTAACATAAATAAGTTCGGTTATATTTAATAGTATCGTTATTTATTAACAAATTGAAGAATTATATTCAATCAGTTATGTAATCTCTATTGTGATTTTAGTTTCCCGTTTTAGACAATCGGTTAATAACTCCGAATAGAATTTACAGAATTAGAATATCTTTATTTTTATAAGCGTATTTATTTATACTACAATCCGATCGATATAACAAATAATAATCCGAGTTGACTAACATCGAGAATAACTTATAGTCATAAATTATTATTATCATAATTATACCGTACCAAGACGAGAATTTTCTTAATGATCACAAATGTCCCGTCGGGATTTACATCCAATTAAAATGCAAATCATCGATAAGGTAATCCTTCTTATTACGTTTCGTGATACAAATTCTCCGACGAAGAACCAACCCCCTTAGGGTTGCCGGTACTTAACCATACAAACTTTCCCTTTGCGTGATAACGGAAGAATTCGAAAAGCTCGATTGTGGAGAACGGAAACGATACTGTCAACGTGGACACGCGATCGTGGAAGAATAATGCGTGGAACGTGCATTACGAAGATGGATTTATGCTCTTCTTTCATTGCCAAGACGATATCGATTCCAACGAACCCGTCGTTAGGATCGAAACTAGCGTATAAATTGCACGATTGCTATTCCCCTAAAAAATGATTTTATCCTGCCTGCAGATGGACGGTACCAGTCAAAGGCAAACATCGAGAACGTTGTCGAGAACGCCTGATACGTCGGACAGTCTCAATCGTAGCGTTGACGAGTTTTCTACCGATAACGAAGAGGACTCGAAGAAACCTCCTGGCGCCAGTACTTGGAGTATCGAGGAAGAACCCCCAAGAAAAACGAGGTATTTAATTGTAGGAAATTGTCAAGAATATTAACTCATTTGCATCACACGGAAAAGTGGAAAATTTGTTCTTATCATCACAATTTTTCTCGAATGTAGTTAAATGAAAATGTTTCAAAACATATGAAAAAAATAAAAACAGAATGACATAAATAAAGAATTCATAATTTTCTTTAGTTCAATATACATTAATAATAATAATAATAAAAGAGATGGAATCTGAGCGTATATATACGCCCATGATGCAAATGGGTTAATCAATTGTAAATTGGACCATTAAAATAAATATTTAATCATCATATTAACATTTAATCATCGTAGAGTGACGCAAGGAAGAATGATGAGAACGAATGCAATCGATCGGCCAAGAACTCCAGACTCCATGGATACCATAGAGGATCGTGGGGAAATGTTGGAGTCTCTAGAAAGCGGTTACCCGAAGCAAGAGGAGGCTCCAGTTTCGCCGCGTTCTTATTTATCAATGCCTTCTTGTAAACAGTTTCCGAATATGCGAAGCGTGGAACCTCTTTCTAAAGTTCTCGAGCCCGTAACCGTAAGAACTCATATACATGACGTATATTAAATCTGTTTCACTACTTGACACGTTTGATAGAGTATCTTTCGTGTTATTAGGTGAAACACTTGGACGTGGAGTCTCCAGAAACTGGAAGACGAGATAACAATGGCTACGTTGTTAGTCAAAGGAAAGAAAATATTGGTGAAAGATTTTTAGCAAGAGCTGCCAGCGCTTCTAGAGATCCCGGAGTTGTCGGACCTATCGTTTGGAGTCTCAAAAGACAAGGATTGTCTACAGAAGGTATTGTACGATGTTAATTTCTTCATTAATTAAGGTACACGTTCATGCATAAGCGAATTACCGTTTCCAAAAGAGTATCTTCCAATTTTGATAAAGGTCAAAATAAAATAAAGTAATAATTTTTATTTTGGTAACGGTTTTCGCGTTAGGAATATAAGAAAATTATTGGCCAGTTGCACAATCTCTCAAAAGTCTCGCGTTATTGTCAGGTAACGGTACGTCGGAGATGTCGGACGTCGAACAGGCGTTCATGGGGTCGGCTGGTCCCGTGGGTCGTGCGAGGAGGCGCCTTCACGAGCTCCTCGAGGACTCCTTCAGCCTCTTCGGAAGCAGAGAGCCCAAGCCTAGGGAATCCCAAACGCCAATTACACGTCCGAGCTCTGCCGCGCGCACACCGGATGCTCTCGCGATATTTACCGAAGGGAGGATCAGGTCAGCCTATTTACAAGTTCTACGTGTCTCAAATGCCTCGATTCGAATTTTGTAATTTACGAAACAGCAAAAAAAGACGAAATTTATTTATCGATAAAAATCTCGGGAGATTTTATAAAATCTTTAACAAAATCTTCATGGGGGTGTTCAATTGCCCCGGTTGGGAGGAAAGACAGTGATTTTCCGAGATACGGATGTCGCTCCTGGTCTCTTCATCTAACAAAGTCGAGGATATGTTGAGCAAGGCGATAGATGGACAGATTTGTCCATGTAAACTTGTTTATGATTGCTTTTAGTCCAACCACAGCGCCATCGGCCGAAGTAAGCACCCGACCTCGAACATCCTTACCAAGAAGAGGTTTAGCAGAAGACATTCCTGAAACTGGCCAGTCCAGTCACCCGCGTGGTGCTTGGGGTTCGAGACCCCTAAGTGCTGGTCCCTTTCACAAGCCTAATTTACCTGAGGTGGATACCAGGCGTATTTTAGTGGATTCTCAGCTTTCACCCGAAGACCCAGCGGTACCCTTGATCAGCAGTATTAAAAAGGAATTGGAAAAATTCTCACCACGATAGAGGAATTTTCCAGTGGCTTTAAAATGAAAGGGCGGAACGATGCAATTTCTTTCAAGTTGTTACGAACTCGAGACTGTTAGTTAATTTTACGATCGATCGATATTGGTACCAGTTTGGAGTTGTTAGCGTATTTGTGCCAGCATGACAAACATACACACACGCATTAGCTTTCATCGATTTATAGCTCTCATCGTTTCGAGCAGTCTCCAACATGTATCATTGTAAATATCATGACTCGATCTCAACGATATATCGTAGGCACACCGCTGTAAGTAATTCTCAATTAACGACCGACAGCAATTAAGACACTGTCGCGATTCGATATGTTCGATGATTAAAATATATAAAAATTTGGCTAACGAGTAATAAAACGATGTGTTTTTTATTCGGATGCACGTACCTAATAATTTCTAGGATTATTCAGCATCCCGTGTAGGAATATGTTCTATAACGAGCTTTTCTATAATAGTTCTCTTTTGCTTGTTAAACATTGTAAATCGAATCACAGATAATAGTATATTAGCGTTCTTTTAACTAATACCGCATTTTATGGTATTTTGGATATCTCGACGAATCTATCGTTATTGCAATAATCTTTGTAGGTGTGTTCGTATCGCAGTTTCAAAGTGTCGTATTTTTTGACGAAGAAACTTATATATTCAGGATGACCTGGATCAACCTCGATGAATAGATGACCTCCTGGTTTTAAGGCCTTGGCACTGTACTTCAAAAGAGGTTTGATAATCTTTAGTCCGTCTTCTCCGCCATCCAAAGCCCTCAAATCTTCGAAACTAAAAATAAAAGAAAAAGTACTAACTAATTTTTTAATTTCTCTATAAACTAATTTCGAGATTTACGAACTAATTTTTCTTCTTAATTTATGGTCCTCGGTATACTAACATTTTAATTTCCGGTTCCAATTTTAGTAAGTCTTTAATTGGCACGTATGGAGGATTGCTGACGATATAATCGAACGTTCTCGTTTCAAAATCGATATGCTCTTGTGCGTTAAACGTATCGGAAGGTTTTACAGTTCCATCCTCCTCTAGAGTCGCCTGCACGATGGTCAGTCTCTCTTGCAAGCCGAGCTGGCTGCAATTTACTCTCGTTAAATCGCAAGCGTACGGACTGGTATCGATCGCTAAATATTTTGCCTAGAATAGTATATAATTTACTCTGAACAATGTCGAACGACTCAAGGTACCCCGTTTAGTTTAATCACCTGAAATAATACCGTCGTTATATTTTGAATTGTTAAACTAACTAATTTAATAAGAGTTACAATGTTGTACCTGATTAGAGGAGTGCGCCAACGCTAAAGATATGGCGCCAGATCCGCAGCCGACTTCCATAATTTCTTGATCATTTTTCCTCGAACTTTTCAGTCTTTTTAAAACGATATCGACTAGTATTTCGGTTTCCGGGCGTGGAATAAAAATTGGAGGAACCAGTTTCAAGGTAATATCCCGGAAGTCCCATTCACCGATAATATATTGAACAGGCATCCTGAAAGATTTCATTATCACGACGATATAACGAATTCGATTTCTTTTATTACAGTTACGACACTTTACCTGGATAATCTGCATTGGCAAAGTGATTCTAATTGATCCAATTGATCATTCGTGAGTCTTTTATCTCGAAAATTTGTTACGTCCAAGAGCTGCAAATAAAGCCACGAAAGTTCATTACAGTTCGCGTTTAAAAATTGGCGGGAGAAATGAAAGCATAAATCTTGGCAAGTAGCCAATAGCATCGAGATTTTTTTTAGACGCCATGACAGTCGTGCCGTGCACTTTGGAGTAGATATATATATATAGGTATCTGTGAATCGAGCCCACGTGACTTTACGGATTGAAAATAAAGGCGCGTTTTTCCTGAATGCATTCGAGAATTGATCGGTAAAACAGAACGGACAACTTTCGTATAATTTCGATAAATGACACTGAACTTGTAAACATAAAAATTTATTCGATCGTTGACTCTATACCTTTTTAAAACCTACGACGTGCGCAAGAATATGTTCGATGGATTCAATCGGCTCAGGTACAGCCTCATTTTCGAATCGGCGACTCCATTTTTCAACGATCTCACCGATGGTGGGACAACTACTCGAAGCATTGCTCGTACAAGAACGACACGATCCTAAACTATGTTTAGCCGCTATAACATTGTTTCCAGCACGAGCGTTACACTTAACTACACTTTTATTGGCTGCGAGAACGCATGTTCTCAAAATTTGACGATACAACATCGCGAACTCAACGACGCGTTTCGTTATTGAATACGTTCGACAAGCACGTTGTCCGAGATATCTTACTGCTATTTGCACGACGATACCGATATCTAGCGGAAGAAATCGTCACTCAGAAACATATACAATACATTTTTTCTAACGACAGCAATAACAAAATGAAAGAAAAAGTAAGATATTTATTAAAAATCTGCATAATATAAAAGAATAAAGCTATTCATGTATATAGAATCAAAAAAATGTTGAAAAAACACGTCGGTAAATTACCGACCGAATCCGGTGCACAGAAGGTCGATAATAATCCCAGAACCGAACCACTTTTCTTGAAGGAACGCACGAAGGTTAGCGCGCAGGCGCGAGTCGATGCTCGTCGATGCCCGTGAGCGTGCTCTTTCGTGCATGGGTGGGGAAAGAGGCGGGGAGGAGTCAGTCTCACGCCGGGGAATCGACAACGGTGTACCGGCGGCTTTGCGGTGAGAGGCGCGACAGTCGCGCGAGCACACAGGGCAGTCTCGTCGGTGGTCTCGATCGTAAGATAACGTGCGACGTCGAGTCTGCCATGAGCGTCGTCTGCGCGACGCGAGTGCATCGCGAATCGCCGAGATCGTTGCGAGAGCGTCGTTCTGGTGAGGACTGAAAGAGAGACAGAGTAAAAGAAAGAAAGAGAGAGAGAGAGACAAAGACAGACAGACATTGGCATAGGAGCGAAGGAAAGAAGGAAGGAAGAGGGGAGATAGAGAGAGAGAGAGAGAGAGAGAGAGAGAGAGTGAATGTGAGTGAGCGAGTGAGTCGATGAGTAGTGCGACGTCGTCCTCGAGCACGAGGACTCGCGTGGACGGGAAGAGGAAGAGGAAGAGGAAGGTGGTGTTCGAAGAGGGCTGCTCGTGGAACGGCACGACACCTCGGCGTCGCTAGTTACCTCTCGCGATCGGTCGAGTACACGCCGCCTCGGTACTCTGTGTCCGTGCGTGTATATGTATACGTGTGCGTGCGTAAGTGCGTACGACGAGCGTGCGTGCGTTCGTTCGTCGTCCGTGCGTGCGTGCGTGCGCTCGGGAGACGAGCTCACGTATTACTTCAAGAATATAATACGCTCCAGCATCGTGCCGAACTAGCTCTCGGTGGTTCCTGTGTGTTTTTTGTTATTGTTGTTGGTTTTACCCTGATATGACTGTCGACGGTGGTGATTCCTCGTTAAAAAAAAAAGAGAAACATTCTTGATCGTTCACAAAAGTTCGGTCTCCACGTTCCGTGTGTAGAGAGAGAAGGGAAAAAACGCCGGCTGACCGGATCGCGCTCGAAACGCTCGGCGTTCTGTCACACTCGACACGAGCCGAGCTCTTCTTCGTCTCTATCCCTGTCTCGCTCCTGTACACTCTCTCCCACTCTTTTCTACTCGTCTCCTCCTTCTTCCTAACCATCGCTATCTCTCTCTTTCTTTCTTTCTTTCTTTCTCTCTCTCTTCTCGCTACGCGCGAGACATCGACGAACACGGACGAACGGCCGAACGGAAATACGAGCGATCGATTGGCGCTGTGTGTGGTATACGTATGTGGTGGTAGTAGTAGTGTGGCCGGTGGAACGAGAAAGGTGCGGTGAAAAGTGACAAGTAGATAAGTTGAAAAGAGATAGAGTGAGAACATCCGTACGCATCTCTCCGTTATTTCCTAGCGTTCCTTACGCAGCCACGGTGTATTACAAGAAATAGAGAAAAAGAGAGAGAGAGAGAGAGAGAGAGAGAGAGAGAGAGAGAGAGAAGAAACACAAACGAGATATAAAGAAAGAGAGAAAGAGAAACAGCGGGAAGACGTAAAGTGCGCGGCGAAAGTTGCACGCGTACCACACACACCAATGATTTACTTACCACGATAGCTCTCGCGCACGTGCGCGCGCGCCAAAGTATCGCGAAGCGCAACGAACTTTACAGGATCGGGGAGAATACATAAGCAACCAATCGTGTGGCTCCGATATCTCAAGACGTCGAATTCGAATATCCCGCCAGAAGGATCAACATCGCGGCGTTGACGTTTCCTACGATTTTATGTGAACGAAGAATCGCGTAAAGTTAATAAAAAAATCTTTGCGGAACGTATTCGAGGACGTACACGATGTCTGGCATTTCCGCATAGCTTGGCGGCACGAGGATGAAGGAAACGTTGGAGGAAGTCGGTGGTTCACGCCCTTGCGGCTTATCCGTTCGCGAAACGCACGAGGAAGCTATGACGAAGAAGATCGTACGATTTTGTAGCGAGTCTAGTGCCCGGCCTCGATAAAACAAAACTAGTTATTTTTTTTTTCTTTCGTTTTTTCCTCTTCCTCTTTTCTTTTTTGTTTG
>JAIFRP010000007.1:3916038-3944062 GCA_032403825.1 Odynerus spinipes | reverse complement strand
TACAGGTGCATATGTGCGTTATGCAACGCGCATTTATGCACAGCGTGTTTCCTAAGTTGTATCGAGAAAAAATTGTACAAATATTGTTCGAGTTATTTCATAAAATAATATGGAAAGAGTTATTAACTAAATTTATTGTAGATTCTTAGAAGACATCTCACGTAGTATAGTGAATTTAATATTTGGTATGAATGTTTCTCTATAGGTGCTGCTTTTGGAGAAATCGAGAATCGGTAGAAGAGCAAACGGTGATCCAACTTTTCATGCCATTTATCGTCTACTAGCAGGTGCCGAAGGTGCCCTCAGAAAGGAGCTCCACTTGACGAATCTAGTCGCTGAGAATAATCCGTTCGTCACGCCCTTACAAAAGCACGAGGACAAGCAACGTGCTATGGTGGAGTTCAATCGTATCGTCGCGGCCTTCAGGATTTTAGGAGTTTCCGAGAACGAGGAGAAGGTCATTTGGCTGGTACTAGCGGGGATTTATCATTTAAGCTGCGCCGGTGCGGTCAAAGCTGGTACCAGCTCGCAAAGTCGCTGGCAATTCGCTAGAGTCGAATGTGCCGAGAGAGCGGCTAATTTGTTGGGCACAACGGTGGAGGAATTAAGTAGGATAGTATTTTCTTCGAACGGTGGCGGTGCAGGTACACCCAACACACCCAGGCCAGCTTTGAGAACGCCCAGTCCGACCGAACAGAGTAAAGATGTCACTGGTCTTGATGCTCTTGAGGGTTTACTTATTGGCCTTTATTCGGAAGTCTTCCATTGTGTCGCGGCACTTATTAACAAGTGAGTTGGATTAATATTAAATAGAGTCTTTAGCGATGAATGATTTAAGCGAATCGTGTTTTTTGCAAAGGGTGATTGGTTAACAATTATATAATACATGAATTTCTTGGATCATTCTAACGATCTTTAATATTAAATCTCTTCGATTACCCGATACAAATTGATCTTTTTACTTTCCTGTGTTCTCAGATCCATATCATCATCGGTGCACACAGTGTCCTCGCTTTTATTATGCGATTCACCCGGTTTTCAAAACCCCGCCTCCTGCGGAAGACAAACCGGAGCGTCTTTCGAGGATCTCTGTCATAATTATCTGCAAGAACGCTTGCAATTGCTTTTTCATCACACGACTCTGGTTGCACCGAAAGACAGATACGTTCAGGAGGGTATCGATGTCGATTACGAGGACGATTACGACGAAGACGGAGTTGGATCTCCTCAGGGCTTGGTCTCCCTCTTGGATAGGGGCAGTTCTCAAAGCGCTACGATGTTACGTACTAGTCAAAGCGATTTAAGTGGTAGCAGGCAAATGGAGCGAAAAGGTTTGCTCTGGTTGTTGGACGAAGAGACCGTTTGTCCTGGTGGTAGCGATGAAACTTTCTTGGATAGACTGTTCTCTTACTACGGAGACAGAGGTAAAGTTTATTTAAGAGATTTTAATATATCAAAATTGTCTTAATTGTTATTAGTCCATTTGTGTTAGATTATTGAATTTGACATATGTATTTCACGATTTTCTTTTCTCTTCACAGATCATCAGATGCTTTTAAGGAAAGCTCCAGGCAACAACCAATTCGTGCTTCAACATTTATTAGGTACTAATCCCGTTTTGTATACCGCAACCGGTTGGTTGAAGGCTACACGAGAAAATCCTGTGGCCAAGAGTGCGATTACGATTCTTCAAGAGAGTGCGAGGTATTCTTCGCGGTCTAATAAAGACTGTTAATAAATTGTTTGATATTTCTGTTCGAAGCATCACGCTTTTAAGATTATTTTTCACTTCGTTTTTTTTTATTACAGAGAAGACGTTAGTATGCTTTTCGTAAGCGCACGAGGTGCGGGTGTCTCCGGTGCTTTGTGCGGTTCGATGCCTGGCATGGAAGGTTCACAATCTTTGCGAAGAGCTTCGAGCATTCGAAGAACTTTCACGGCTGTTAAAAGGAAGAACGTTTGCTTGCAAGTAAAATTCACGGTCGTAAGTATTTTTCTTTCAAATAATACACGAAAGAAAAAAGATTTGAATATAAGAAGGAATATCTCATTATTGTCTCGGTATCCGTTAGCTTGTCGTCACGTGTTATGCGAAAATGATAAGAAAATACACGAGCTCGTAATAGTTTCGAATCATTTCGATAAAATCCTCGTCTTGGTGTCAAAGATCAGACGTAATGTCGCGACCGTAACACCACATGTTTTCGTCTTACTCAAGAAGTCATTATTAGTAGCGAATCTGTTGTTGCTTGAAAATGTTCACCGAAATATGTGTCATCTTACTTTGGTGTCATTTCCTATTTATGGTGCATCTTTTAGTGGATTTATATCGAGTACGATAACGAGTGCTTACGAGTGTCTTCTTTCACACGTGAATTGCGTTTGTTGATTAGTAAAATATTAACAAAATTGAATTTTGTTTTTAGGATGGGCTCATCGAGACGCTCAGACGAACTCGCCTAAAATTCATTCACTGTCTTCTACCGCAACATAATGCCGGCTGCACCGATAATAAAAGTTTGCTATCGGTTAAATCGAATCAGAACGAAGATAGCGTTATAAACGTGCCTCTTTTACGATCACAGGTAAGCATCGAGTTTCTTTCGAAATTATTTCCAAATCGTCGATTATTTAAATGATCGTAATTATTTAACAAAAGCTCGAGTAATCGCAGTATATTGATCTACGTATAGTATATATAGTACACAGTCGATTCTTTACGTGAATGCACGTGTTTCAGATTCGCGGAAGCCAGATAATAGATGCCGTGCGTTTACATAAGGTCGGTTTCCCAAAGCATATGGCCTTAGGTGAATTCAGACGTCGATTCGCTTTATTATCCAGTGACGTGAATGCTCGACCCGGCAGCCCCGTCGCAGATGAACGTCGTGCCGTCGAAGACATGCTTTTAACCGTCGACGTGGATCCCGCGTCGTATCGTGTCGGTCAGAGTCAGGTGAGTAGCTCACCAATTTTATTTTATGTCTTTTATTACAAGTCAAATAAAATAAAATACTTCCCGTTCACGAGGAATGCTTTTACAACGAAGGATCAGTGTTTAAACGGTATCCAATCATTCTAATGATTCTAACGTTAAAAGGATCAGGCTGATATCGCGAGAAGCGAGTTAGGATAATGATCGAACGAAATTATGATTCAAGATACAGGGTGTAGCCGCGAGAGAGGCGTGGCCACTTACAATACGTACCTTACGTGTATTCTTACGTAGGTACTTACGTTCTTTGCATTACAGATTCTAAATACATAGCTTTAATGGACCTCTCAAATCGTTTCTTCATTTTTTCTTTCTTTCTTATTTTTCTCTAACGGTTCTTGCGTCGAATGGTCACCTTTCTAATGATCGTATCTGCTTCTCGATCGTTCGAACGGACCCCGGGTGATCATCGCGACGTCATCGTGTCTACGCGAACGTTTATTACGATGAATTCTTGATCTTTGATAGTAATTACACGGATCTCGCGGGGGGACTTTCTATCATCGACATTTAACGTTCGAATATATGCATACGTATGTGCATTTATGTACACATCTGTACGTTGTACTTCCTGTATGCGCTGGGTGTTAACGCTTGTGCTTTCACTGAGGATGAAAGGAATCGTTTAATGACATTCGCAGGAGAAAATGAGCTGCGTGCTGATTTTTCTGTAATGCGAATTCTCCGTTTCGCATTGTCTCCTTTAATGATTCTTGATTCTCGTGTTACGATGTTTTTTTAACCCTCAGAAGGCTGGAAGGGTCTGGACCCTTTTTTACATTAATGACTATTGACACGTTTTATTGCCGCAGATAAACGAGTTAAAGAGGTTCGACGGTGTTTATATTGTATTTAGCATCTCTTAGAATGATAAATTCACATTTAGTTATTTAATAAGTAGAATTTATGTGGGAGAATAAAAAATGTTAATCTTTAGGTTTTCTTAGAACCCGTTGAACCGTCGACGGATTCTAAAACGAATCCGTCGTTTTTATTGCTCATTTTCTTTATTTTGCTATATCTCGCTAGATGGCTTAGAATAACTCCCGTCAACAGGGATCTTCTTTTCGAAAACCAAAGACGAATCGCAACGCACATAGAATGCGCGATTCCAACCAAAAGAAGTGGGCCCAACAACAACAAGCTAATATAACCTGGATGTAGATAGTTGAGACGATAGCTAGACGATAGTGAGTAGATAGTTGACGACGGTTCTTAGAACCAGAAACGTGAAAACCCAGGGAGTGTTTAGAGTGCTCGAGTACTCGAACGAGCAAAGACGCTCGTGCGAGATGGAAGGGAAGAGGCAAAGAGTTCTCGTTGAAGGAGGTCGCACGCGTATTAGTCTTTTCGGAGTTTCGCCTGCGGAAATACGCCGAGAGTCGAGTTCGACTCGACTCGAGTCGCTTTCCAAAAGGTTGACGTACGCTCGTAGATCGTATTCTCTGGCACAGGTGCCACAACTTGGCGTACTGCGAATCGACTGACTCTCTTATACGTATATACATACTTATACCTATACAGTATGTACGGACACAGACATATTTACGCGTATATTCATGTATTCACGTTCACAAGTTCGTTGATTTCTCCGTAGATATCGCGCATTCATCTCATCCATACGCATCGAGGGCGAAACGGGAAGAACCTCGATTCTTCTCCTCCCTGCTGCTCGCGTCTGCTTCATATCGCGGATCCGCGTAAATCGTGACTCGTGAATCGCGAAAGTAGTCAATGAGGATCGAAAGTAGAGAAAAATTGTGTATACGCTAATATCGAAGCTTTTGTTTAAGTATCCAGATATCGATATTTAACGATCGATAAAAATGATAAAAATTCTGTTTTTCACGTGGTTTAATTTCAACTAAAGAATTTGAAATGTCGTAGAACTAATCAAAGTATGTCACTATACTTAAAATAGAATTTTAATCAAATTACTAAATTTGATATCCTTTTCTACAATAAACGAAAGTTCAACAACCGATATCCGATGACTCATTCTGATGCATTCTAAATGCATTGTTAAAGTGTAACGTTAGAAGGATAGACGCTACATCTTCGAGTGTCTCGTAAAAAAAAATGAAGCTTTCACTTCGCGAGCACGCAGCTTGCAGCACCAGGTGTAAGCGGATCCCAGTTTTGTCCGAAAGGCTTTTATGTAAATCCAGTTGATGGAGGAGAAGTCGGTAAACGGCATGCTGGCTGCCGTGCGTGACCCGCGTATATCTCGAGCACCGGCTATTTAACGAGAGCACCGTCATTGGCCGAGATTTCTTTTCCATTCGCGAGACTCCTCCAACCCAGATCACGATCTTCAACTAGGTTTCCGATTTCATCGAAATTCTTGCTAGACTAGGAAGGGCGGGCGGGGAGAGGAAGCGGGACGTTGGTCGTGTACGTTTTTTCAATATCATTGTCCTATTAAGTGACATCCTTTTTTTTACTCTCGAACGACGACGAAAGTGTATGTTCGCCATAGCGTTTGCGGTAATTTTATCACGAAGATTTTAGCAAATTAGGAGTTTCATCGTTTTTAACGCATTAATTATTGCCTGTGAATTAAGTGGATGTATAGAAGAGAGCCGTCGTGATTTTTTCGCGTAGAAACGTGTGAAATAAAATAAAAACGTAATAGTATCAAAGGACTCGAGTTACTCGTGTTTCAGTTTTTGATCCTTGAAAAGGTACAGAGTGTCGGAGTAACGATTCGCGTGTACACGGTTACGTAAGGGAGCATAACCGTTTTAAGAGACACGAAGGGGAAGAAATTCTTCGGATGATTATGTATATTATCGCGCATTGCACGCCGGCGATCTTGGTTCGTTGACTTCTCTCTACGGTTGGGCGCGTACAACTCGCGCATTCGCATTTCCCCTTGCATTCGCATTCGCGACGCCCCTTTTTTACCTTTTACCTTTACCTTGGCCTTGCCTCTGTCTCTCTCTCTCTCTCTCTCTCTCTCTTTTACAAACACATACACGTAAGCTTCGCGTTCGTAACATTTTTATTACTAATTACGTAAAATCGTAATTAATCGAAATACTATTTTCATTTTCTTGAAAAAGTGACTTATGCCACTTTCAATATAAACGGCTTAAATGTATCTGCATTAAAGTATGCTTTTTGTATTGTTCAGTTTTATTCCAATTTCATGAAATTACGTTATCGCTACTACTTGTTTTTTTATTTATTTTTCTCGAATATATTTCTTCGTCTTTCATTACTCTCAATTATTTAAGGTGCCCTTCTACAAATCAAATGTACTCAGCAGTGATCCCATTGCTCGGATTTGCCATTCTACTAACCTCGCGGGTGGGACGCTTGATTTGTTTTCTCAATAATGCGCGTAGGGTTATTGCGTCCGGTCGACTACAGTTATAGCAGTAATGCCTCTATCGTCTCGTTCTTTTGTTTTTGTTTAGTTAGTTTTACTATAGTTTAGTTTTTAATTTTAATCTTAGTTCTTATTGTTAGTTCTAATTTTAGATATTACTTATTTAGACCCAATTTTGTGTACTTTACTTATCGTTGTCTACTTCACTATGTTAGTTTGTACATATTACGTTCAAAAGTGCTTCGGCCCGTTAATAATAATAATATTAATAATAATAATTACTCAAACGAGTTCCTTTCATTTCACGTCGATCTATCTATCGTAAACGTCGTATACTTCTTATTACCGTCACCTATATAATCGTGTAAGATCGCATGTCGAGCACGAAGATTATTGAAGGAAAAACAGAAAATGAGGGGATAAGAGAACGAACGGACGTCAAATGAGCGCGATCGAGCCTATCTACAAACTGAAATGCACTTGGACTACTTTTATGCGTACACGCGATCGATCTTCGATCGCGAGTTCCTTCGTTCTTCGATCCCATAGGTGGCGATCGGGCGGGCGGCCACTTTCGAGTTCTAAACTGGGACGACTTTCATGCTAACTTCTTTTTTCGTTCCCGTTTTTCTTTTGTTCCGTGTTCCTCGTAAAATTCGATAAAAATAAAAACATATCGAGCTAAACGTTCGATTTCTTCTAAAAATCTCGCGGTAGATTAGGTGTTACTCTAATTTCATTAAAGTATTTCGGCCAAAATGACGAATGACTTTTTTGGTCGGGAAACAAATCGGACGTTGCCTCGATCGTGCGAATCGACCTCTCGAACGTGGATCTCGCACGCTGTGGTTTTCGAGATTTCGAAAGCGAAGCGGAAGAAATCTCGAAAGTGAATTCCGGACACTTCGACAGTCGAGCTGAAACGCGATAGGGAAAGTTCGAAGACGCGTTCCCTTTCTTTTTTTTTTCGATTACTCTAATCGTCCTTCATAAATCGTAAGAGGTACTAGGATATCCAGCTATCTAAATTATGAATGAGAAATTGTCGAACGAAATGGAGCACTCGAGACGAAAGTAAAACTCGTTTGTACTCGAACGACAGGGAAAAGATTAGGTTGCAAGAAAGAACGAGACGAATCGCGAGCAGAGGATATATAGATAATATGTATGGAAGTACTTACGTTACGTTCGCGTTATGCACTTTGACAAAGAACTTGATTCTCCTCGATCTCGGGAGGGTAACTCGCACGGAAACGGCCAACTTTCTCTTCGAGTCAATTCGATAATGATTCCGTTATCGGCCAAAGGGCGAAAGAGCGAAATCGTTCGTATCGCGAGCCGTTCGACCGCTTTCGAACGTTCTTGGAATCGGCCGATTTCTTTCCGGATTATATTCTCTTTTTTTTAAGTATCAATCGATTAATTTATTTTTTCTAAGAGAGTCACCGAGATAACGAAGATTTTGTAGATAAGGGCTGGCCGGGAGAATGGAAACACGTTTTATTTAAAGGCTCTATAAGGTCTAGAGTATGAAACGTATCGATGTGAAATTTATATGCCAAATAATATACTTGACTTAGTTTTTTAAATTAATCAATTTTTATTTTTGAACTTTTTTTTTTAAATTAGGTACGAATTTTCCGGACAAGCCAATAGTTTTAGCGTTGCAACAAATATTCGACCTATTCGGTAATAGTTGTACTATTTAGACGAATACCGAATAGTAAAGCAGGGCGTAGTAAATATCGGCTTTTCGAAAGCGAGTGCCATTACTTACTTTGAAAGCAGCTGGAATTTTTGGCCGTCGAAATGCAGAAGGTAGCTACATGTTTGTATGTACATACATGTACATACATATTTACGTATGTATGTATATGCGAATAACTCCAAAAAAAAAGACATGCGCGTAAGACTTTCTCATGGCCCACATTCGTGTCGCTGCACTTCACCTGACTTTCCACTCTCGGCCCTACGACTCACGAGAGCGCACCTTTCTTCCGTGTTCATTTGTATTATGTTTTCTTTTCTTTTAACTTTACCGACTCTGTAAAAGGATCGGAACGAAAAGTAGAAAAGTTGCGATAAAAAATTGAAAGGATCTATACAATTTTTATTAGCTCAAATACAAAGAAATGCATCTTTGTAAATAAAATTCGACCTAGACATCGAATACGATATTCGCCATTGCGAATTCGCCTCCCTGGGTGCAGCGGGTAATAGATCGAGCATCGGGTTGAATAATCGAAAGTTGACGCGATCGTCGACTGAATTATAACGAAGATTCCATCGTAATCCGTAATAGTTTCGAAGTTGTAAGTAAAAAAAGAAAAAAACCCGAGAAAAAGTAAAAGAATCGCTCGTTTTCGCTGATGGAAATTCCGAGCCTCGTTTGTATAATGTACGAGCGCAAAAGTCTCGAGGGCTTGGTCTCCCACGCTATTATCATTATTTTCGCTATGCCTAATTGAAAGCATCTTTTTACTTACTCCGTTCCACTGTGCTTACCGGTGGCTTGTAAGTTATGCGAAACGCTCGTATATAAAGGAGAACCTGGTAGGTAGGTAGGTAGGTAGGTAGGTAGGTTGGTACCCGTTGGAAAGAAGAAAAGAGCTTTTTCTTATTACGACCGCCATGTTTGCCGCGTTACGTCGCGCGGTGTAGCAAACGAGCGTGTCTCTTCCGTGCCCATCCGCACTTGCTTTCGTTTCTTCCTCTTCCTCGATTACTATAAGCCTTCCTCGTGCCATGACTCGTTTTCTCGTTGCCATAAGAGTTCAGGATCAACGTTCTATTATTTTTTTATATTTTTTCACGACAATGACCAAAGAAGAAGAAGAAGAAGAAAATAATGTTTTTGATCAGGGGATAATTAATTTGCGTAGAGTAAAATACGAGTAGAAATTAATAGATTAATATATTATTCGGAGACAATAAATTCGATTCGATAAATTTATTAATAATATTAGGTTGTGATATAAATAAGAATTCTATTCGGACGGTAGTAATTAGTTGTCTTTGCAATGGGAAACTGTCATAAATAACAACGGAGATGGAGATGGAGAAAAACCGATCGATAATTTTTCTTATCGAGTATAGTTTCCACCCGAGAGAGATTTATGTGGATATTAAAGAAAGTAGCCGGCAAACCAGCGAGCAAGTAACTCGCGTCGCGTACTTGGAAGAATTCGATTCCCGAGGTATCCGGGGTAACCTTTCCGCGACGGAAGTGAGACCGCTGGTCGTGCCCGCGCATGCCTCTTCGAACGTGTACCACGTACGTGAACGGAATTATAAATGAAGATCGTACGATCCCGTCGAAGCTAATATGTACCACGCGTTACGCCGGCGCCACGGAGAAACGATTTCTCGCGTTCTATCGATTCGAAAAATCGAACGGGTTCGCGGGAACTTCGTGCATAAAACTGCGAAGGAGTTTCAATGGAATTTTTATAAGAATGGAGATTGCATAACTGATTGAATGTTATTCTTTAATTTGTTGATAAATAACAAAATTATCGTTAACAATATTGAATTGTAATGAATAATAATCGTGTGGTCGGTAATAATAATAATAATAATAACAACAATGAACTTTAATTAATAGTAATAACGATAATTGAACGTAATTAGTGGTAATCACACGATTAATAATGGCGAAGTTGAATGATTATTAAAATAAGAAATAATGACAATAACGATAATCCAAACTTGGTAGTCTGTTAAAAAGCATCGAAGACTTAGGTAATGATCTAAAGATCTCTCGATATAGAAATTAAAAGGATCCAGTGAATCCAGTCTGGACGGTTACTTGGAAAACGGTAACGACTAGCAGTAGCAGTAGCAGAAACAGCAGAAGCAGCAGCTCGTGTGTGTAAGTCGTAAACTAGATACAGATCGAGAAACGCCATTGGTTATCCGAGCGAGCGACGCGGTAGGTCAGGTTCGCACGATGAACGTATAAGATCGGAAGATCGAGATCGTAGATCGTGCAATGACGCGCTCCCTCTATTGTTAATATATCGTGCGTATCGATCAAAATTTCATACCGTAATATATGAAACTTCTTTCATGATCCTAGCAAGAATTTATATTCTTTTGGAATGTGAATGGTGACGGATCGGATCAGCTGATCGGAAAGAAACGATCACGGGACTGTACTTGATTATATTAAAACTTAGGGGAATTAAAATTAAGTTAACTTAACTTTTAATTGCCTCACTTTTAGAATTGAAAATTAAAATTATAGTAATAAGTATGCAAATCAAAATAATTACATTAACTATTAGTTTTAGTATTAAAAACTAGAATCGGTAATACTTCAAATGATAATTAAAAAATCATGTGACTAATCGTTGTTCATTGGTCGGTAATCGAGCGGTTTATCAAAAATTGTGAAAGAAATTACTAGAAATCGCAAACGTCAGGTAAAACGAGAGGAAAAAATTGCAGTCGCGCGCAGACATGCGGGTGGGGGGGGGGTTAAGTCGGAATCGAGGGAAGGTACGTGCGGTTAATGAGGAGGACACGTACAGTGGCCGAGACAGACGAGTTTCTCACACGTCGTGTTTTTCTTCGGCACCTTGAAGAAGAAGAAGGCGAAGAAGAAGAAGAAGCGGAAACGTCGAGCGAGCGCCGGATTTCGAGCTGGTTGTTACCTTAGCGAGTAATCGGCTTAGGACTCGGACTCCCTATTTCTACCCCGGGGTTAATTACCGTCAGCCAGACCTTATTACTACTCTCTTTTTCTTCTACTTCTTCCGTCTACTCTTGTCCCACAATCTTGAGAAGAACCGGAGTACTTTCGAAGCTGCACGCTGTCTTTGATCTCATTTAGTCTTAACGAAGCGATACTTCGTTCTTGTTTTAAAAGCTTTTGTGACGAATTCTCAACAAATTGTTTCCGTTTCCTCCCTCCCCCTGATATTAATTCCTTTTGGTTTCAATAGCGTGTCAAATGCGTATAAAATTTATTATCTTTATTTAGATTTCGTAAAATTATTTATAACCTTTGCACAAAGTGAGTCTCCTAGCAAAGTATCTCACCCAAAAGAAAACATCCCGAACCCGCTGAAAAACGTCAGTCCGTAAACGTAAACCTCATGAAAAATTGTTCATCTCCGGAGGTCTTGGAGGTACGCGCTCGCGGCGCGGCACGGCGCGAAAAGAAATTCACGAGCGTGTGCGGAGTAAAGTAAAGTAAAGAACTCTTTTCTCTCGTCTGGTCTCGTCTCGTCTCGTCTCGTCTCCTTTCTCCGTTTCGTCGGAGTAGGCCAGCCGACGCATTCTCAACGACGTTGACGGGCCGCTTTCGAAAGGGGCAACTCGCGTGCGATTCTCGTCTTGCAAGAACGAGAAGAAGAAGAGGAAGAGGAGGAAGAGAAGGAGGAGGAGGAGGAGGCGGCGGTGGAGGAGGAAGAAAAAGAAAAAGAAGGAAAGGAGACGGGTACGAGCCACCGTTTGTCGAATTTCTCGGTGACGTCTGTCAGCACGGAGAGATCTATCGATCGAACTCGATGCGACAACGAAGATCTTTTCTCTCCTATGTCGCTGGTTCGCCGCCATTCGCGGGGCGAACGTACTCCCGACCTCCTTCTTTTCTTTCTTATTCCGTACCTTCGGATCGTGATGCAAAGAATTCATCGAGAAATCATTGACTTTTTCCACTTTTCTTTATTTAGCGATCGATTGATTCGTGAAAAAATCTTTTCTTCGTTTCTCTCTCTCTCTCTCTCTCTCTCTCGTAAGTAGAGTTAGCACGATGTCATAGAAAAAAAAGAATCGTTGGTTAACTTTCGGTATATAAAGAAATTCTGTATCCTTAAAATAACAGAAGCATAGCTAACTTGACTTAAAAAGCAATTCGTATTCCTAATCAATGAAGTACGGTGTATTCCATTGAATTCTCTCGTGGTTCCCTGAGAGTATTATGTAAATCTGGCGTGGCAATCAACATGGTAACATAATAATCGCGTACGAATAACACGCATCATCCAAACTTCTGTAAATTTGTACAAAAGATCTCGCCGTGATCTATCCTCCAAAATATAAACGAACTCACCGCGTATCGCGTGCTTGTATTACAAATATGTACATATCTCTGTGTTTGTAAAAAAAAGACGAGCCTCTCTTTTTTCTTTTCTTCTTTGACTCTCTCGAGATACGCACACCTGACGCACTTACGCGAGCGTTTCTACGAGAAGGGCGACGACTGTGTGGTAGAAGAAGAAACGAACGAAGAATAAGAGTAGAAGGAGTAAGAGTAAGAGGAAGAGGAGGATGAAGAGCACGAAGGCGAGGAGGAGCAGGAGGAGGCGGAGTAAGATGAGGATGAGGCCCCACTCTTCGAGTCACGTCAGTTCTTCGTTGGTCACGCTCGCGATCGGCCTCGCGCGATCGGTCCGGTTCCTCGATCGAACGTTCGCGCCATTCTGTTCATCGTCGAAACGATCGAGAATCTCGCCGTTTCGTTTTATAAACTATTCTTGGTGTCACCAGTGTTTTTATTTTATTATTCCACTTGTTGTTTATCATTTCGACTATGATAATCGAGCGTGATCGTTAGAGGGAGGACGATATTGTATAGGTAGATAAATCTCGTGAAAGGATTTGTTTCTTATTTTTTTTTTAGAAGAGCCGAATACTCGTTTTCATTCGATCGTTAATTATTTGATTATTTGATCTATGTTTTAATTAATATTTCCGTGACTAATAAGTGAGGAATCGGTAGAGTAGCTAATATCGTTATTAGCAATAATCAACGGTATATTTTTTAGGATATAAGTGAAAAGACAGTAAACTTTTGTTTTTCTTCTATAAAATTTCTTTTTATTCATCGTCAAATATATACAAGGATATACAACGTATAAAAAGTTGAAGAATAATTATAATACGATACAAGTGACCTTACGAACCGACAACAAATTCTCATAAGACTCAGATCGATCGTCGTTCCATCTGCGTAGGGCACCGAAAGTCACAGCTTTGAATTTAAACACAATCCGGCACGTTCACGCGAGTTGGCATGCGCGCAACGAGCAACCGGTACTTTCGATTACTTTACCGTAATGAATAAACCGCAATTCTAACTCGTTCGAAACTTCGAAGGGATGGAATCGTTAATTATGTGCTGTGCGATCGAGTGCCCTACGTGAGCGAATTATTTGAATAGGAATCGGAGAAAGAGAGAAAGAGAGAAAGAGAGATAGAAAGAGTCTTCGATTTCTTAATTAACCTGCAAGAGAAAGGAGGGGTGTGTGAGAGAGCGAGAGAGAGAGAGAGAGAGAGNNNNGAGAGAGAGAGTCTGTGGCCACCGGTACCTGTTTGCTTCGATAACGGTAAACATCATCGAGCTCCGGGTAAAGTACCTGCCGGACCACTACATAGTAACGTCTCCATAGTCTGCGATACGAACGAGAGTAAATGGAAAATAATAAATAATCATATTTCTATCACACCAAACGATTATATAGCACGCGGGGAAAGTCGAGCAAATTATACGAACTTCCATCTTATATATGTCAAAATATTATCCATAAAAGCTGGTGACTTATAAATATTCAAATTTCACCAAGAAAGGTCTGGGACGTTACTTAACACGTTGAGTACCATGGCGGTCACCGGTGACCAACACTCGATTTTTCAGATCGTGCTTGAAATGTTAATAAACCTTATTCCTTGACATTTACGAGGATGTGATTACCAATTGTAAAGATAGGGAAATCTAAGCTAAGAAAACGTGATAATAAATTCTTGGTAATTTTATTTCTAAAATAATTATAGACAATATTAAACGAATATATGAAATTATGCAAAATTGGTTCGGCATTCAGCCCGTTAACGTTGATGTATCAGCTCGGTATAATATTGTAAGACACATAAATCGATAGCAAGTAGAAGAATAGACTTATTATAAACGAAGGTAACGGGCATTGTCGCGAAAACGGTTCGTTAATGGCGATGATTATGGTTAGTGCACTATAAGAAGCACACATAGAGCTCTCCTACTCTCAATGCAACTTGGAGAATAACGCTCGACGGTCCTTTCATCGTGCAGCGATAGTTTAACTTCTCCCCCGGCGCGGCGGCTGGCAACGAAGAAAGTCTTCTTCTTCTTCTTCTTCTTCTTCTTCTACCACTAGCACTATAAAATAAGGCCGCGCTGCCGGTTTGATAGCGCTCGACGCGGCCTAAGAGCTTCTTCGTGCCGGATAATTACCATCGCTATCGGAAACACGAGATTCTTCGAGTCGTTCCTACCAGCTACAACGATTTAGATAAATCGATAGTTTGTCTTATTCGTTTGGTAAAGTTGAAAAAGAGATTATTCGTAAATACGATTCGTTAGTTCGATCAAAATTATTATAATCGTGAAAAAGTATGATGAGCGTGATCCTGCTAGTCAATCGTCATGATAAACATAATTTTGATTATAAAAATCATAATCCTAGTAACGAATATTATATTAATCCATGAAAAGTCACGATGAACATGATACGCTCGTGAACAGTTGTAGTAAACGCGATCTCGATCGTGAATTATTCTACTGAATATGATCATAATCATGGCAGATGAACATACTGCTCACGAACACCGATAACGAATGGTAATACTGTTCATAAGCAGTCTCATAAAACGTATTCATGATCGCGTTGAAAGAAATGTATTTTATGATTATGATTTTCTGTAGAAGTTCGTTCCAAATCGGTAGCTTTTTATTCTTGCGCGAAGACAGGCATAGAGACTGCTTTCAATGAAAATGATAAGCGGCTATAGAAATGATGCCCGGCCAAGACTCGTCGTGCTCCAAAGCTGATCTCTGCAACCGGCTCGAAGATAATCGTTGTCTCTGTCTCTCTCGCTCGCTCGCTGGCTCGCTCATTCACTCCCCTCTTATTTCCCTTTCTCTCCGTATATCGCGTATCTCCTTCCGTTACGTCTCCGTTTCTCATCTCCTCTTCCAGTTTCGTTCCTCCTTCGCTTCTTCTCCTCGCGCATGTACGACGCTTTTTTTTACGTGGGGGAAACGTTCAAAAGGCACCCTGGGCCTGCCTACTTAACGGCAGACCCAGGGTAGTGTGAGATTTTTACTTACTAAAACCCCCACGGTGGCCATCCTCCCGCGCATTGCGGAGGGCTCCGGGAACCTCGAAGAGACACTTCCGGTGTCCTCCTCGCGCACGTCTGGGGGGAATTGAACCCCCCACACCTCGGGGGGAGAAAAAGCTCTCCCTCGGAATTACATAAAAAGGGCGGTCAGTCTGGCCACAAAACTGCTCGCGTACCACCCGAGGACCTTCCGTACGAAGGGGAGGGGGACGGCGGCGTAGTATGACTTACGCTGGTCACCTCCTCCTCCCCGTCATCTCCCTACAGGCAGAGGGTCGATCTCGCGGCCGGCCCTCTCCCGATTTCTTTCGTGCGCCTCCTTCTGGAGCATAACCTGCTCGCAGAAGGAGGCCACGACATCCCAGTTTCTCTCGCTGTCGATCATGCCACGGATCACGGTCTGCAGCGAGAGGTCATACCCTATTTTGCCGCGGAGAACATGGTGCTCCTCCTCGAACGCAACGCACTCCTCCTGAGTGTGCTGCGCCGTGTCCTCCGCGGCACCGCAATGGTGGCACCTGGTGGTCGGCTCCTTCCCAATGCGTCACAGGTACTTCCCCCGCATGCACGACGATCATCGAGCTCACCTTTATGCTACTTTTACGGCACTTAACGTTTAGTCTCGGCTCGTCCCTGATACGATCTCTCGTTCTCTCGTTCGATCGATTTTCGTTCTTATAGAATACAGATTTAATAAAAAGACACAAACTCTTTGAAAGGAATAGATAAGTGAAAAAAGGGTGGGGCAGCAACTGGTGATAACGGAAATATGTTGGTGAAGATAAATTCTGACGAAGAAAGTGAAAGATGGAACTCGATGGGTTAACGACTTCGTTTCTTCATCACTAAAACGAGAAAGTAACTAAAAAGAGATCGATAGCGAAGTATAGTCCACTCTTTGATCCAAGGATCCTAACGTGTTTCGTCGGTTGGTGTTATATTCTTCAAAATGTTGGACAACGCTTCGAAGTGGATGAGTAGCGGTAGCTCGAGATTGCTCAAGGCCAAGAGTAGCCCGAATATTTCCAAGATGTCACCTAGCAGTAACAAGGAAACCAACTCGCGATTAAAAAATGCGTCTCGCTCGAACGAGTCGACTCCAGCGAATAGCGGCAACAAAACACCATCTCGGATTACTCGATCGTCTTCGAGGACACCTGGAAAGGGTGAGCAAACCACGCCGAATCGAATCGGTTCCTCGCCGAGCGTTGATCTCTCGAAAACGAGAACACCGTTGTCCAGCAGGACACGATCACGAGTCACGCCAGAGAATCAAACGAAAGCAACGGCGAATTTACAGAAAAATGATAAGAAGAAGCCGGTAAAGGCGACAGTTTCTTCGCCGTCTTCTTGTACTATTCTGGAAGATAGAACTTTGCTAAAGAAAGGACTCACTTATGCGCCTGCTAAACCACCGAAGAAACCGGAAGCCCTGAGGAAGAATTTATCGCTCGATCGTTCGGTCAGTTTATTAAACGTCCCGGAGGAAACCAGGAAGGTTTCTTCACTAGCTCAACCGTCTAACGAGAGAAATAAAAAAGATGAAACCACCAAGAGGAGGCAAAGCATGAACAGGTCGATCAGCATGTGGAGTGTCCAATCGGCATCAAAAATGGAAGTTTACGGTAATCAGTCCAGGAAGAGTATGCTATCGAACGGAGCACTGTGTTCAAGGCCAAGCAAAATTCCACTTTTAGCGGGTAGAGCACCGAGCTTGGGTCGATCTCTCGCTGATCTATCGCAGGTAGATCGCGGAGGAGAATCGACGCTCTTCCGCGTGGTAAAAACGAACTTGGACATCGAGACCGATCTCGATCGTTCTATGGACGAACGGATTTACGAGAATTGTCGAGAAGCGATTGGTGAACCACCTTTGGGGAAAGAAGAGACTCCATTGGCGAGTTCAGAGGCTGTACCAATCGGAACGAATTTGGAGGAACGAGCTGCTCGTTTAATGGCTGAGCTGGACGACGAAGATGACAATGACAATGACGAAAATCACCAGATTAAAGAAAGAATAAAAAAAGAGACGATCAATTCTCTCGACTGCGTCGACGGTGTCGTCGAGAACAACGGAACGACGAAAAGTCGAGAGATCTTGGAAAACAGCATGAAATTATCCGAGATTGACGTTAATCCGAAGAAAATGGAAGAAACGACGATCGAGAAGGAAGGTCTCGGGAATATAAAAGAACTCAGGTGTAACTGGGAGCGACAGGCTAAAGCTCTTCAGGAGGCAAAGCAGGAGATCAAAAAGAGCGCGATCCTGAAAAATGAGGACCGAGTGGAGACACCGGAATCCAAACGAAAAGTCTTGCTGGGTAAAAGAGCCAAGGAGATCGAACATTTGGTTAACTTCTTCAACTGCAAGAACGCCGAGTCTGCGCCAGCTCATCATGACTCGCGGGATCCATGGATCAAGTCGAAGAGCAACGTGCCGAGTTACTCCTCGATCGAGTCGAACCTGAAGAAGAATAATACCGAGTCCAAGAACGCTAGCGAGTATAATAACGGTTATGTGTCAGACGGTAATTGTTCCGAAGACAGTGGACATATCAGTAACGAAAATGACATTGAATGGAAAGACGGTGGCCAGAGTGAACAACTCAGGGGAAGTTTCGACAAAGAACGGGGATCTTTCTTCGAGGAAATCGCTCGTAACGACGAAGCTCGCACTATTGGGGTGTTCGAGGCCCCATCGGTCGTTGTACGAAGATTCGTTCGTTCCGAGAAGAAAGAAATCGTCGTGGTTGCGGAAAGTAGCCCTTCGGTGTCCAGCGAAGCCAGTAGCATCGATAGCTGTAGGGAAGATGTGTCCAAGGCTATCGCTGGATACGACGTACCTAGAGATTCTTGGAAAGCTACTAGATCAGCAGCCCCCAGTGATCCCAACAAGGCTGGAAGACAGGTCTGTTCAAGGTTGCTTCTATGTACTAGCCGATATTATCTGCCGGTTGACTGCTAAGTCTCGCTAATTACCTCGAACGATTCGAATTAGCATTCGTTTAAATTGCTTGGTTGTGGTTAAGCTCGATTATTTGCATCGAACCGATGAGAGCCGCGTGGGACGATCGTATATCGTACACCATGAGTTTAACGAGGGTTTTTTTTTATGGTTTTATGGGAAAGTTATATTACTTGTTACGTAAGACTACATGCGTTAGCCGCGTAAAGCGTTTTATTTTTTTGGCCCCCTTTCAGAAATTACAAGCTAATTTCCTCCGTGCGCCGTATTTTTTGACCGAATGCCAAACGCGTAGTCGATGAAGAGATACGTTGCTTTACACGCTTGATGGGAGTATAAGGAAGTATAAAATAAATGAACTCGTAATATTTCTCGTTGGGTAACACAGGAGTTTATTAGACACTAATATATAAATTACAGTTAAGTCGTTATCTACAATTTGATTTTATGCTTTGATGGCTACCAATTTGTTGTATCGTCTGAAAAGCATTTCTCGTTGAGCGTTGATAATTGAACGTATAAAAATGATCTACTACGGCATTTGTAAATTTTTTTTCTCAGATATTCTTCAGATCGGGAACGTTAGAGAGATTAGAAGCTCAGAGGGACGAGAAGCTCACTGGGCATATTATTCTTCTTCAAGCGAGATGCAGAGGATACCTCGCTCGTCGAAAACTTAACACATTAAAGGTAATTAGTGAGTCGGAGTGACCTACATGTGCACTCATTTTATACATAAATAAATTTTTTCACAATTGACCACATTACTTACAAAACTACTAGTTATCTAACCACGTTGGAAAAGAGAATCATTAACACTAGAATTACCAAGCCACTGAGAATGACTGGTTTGTAAATTTCATTTAAAAATTATTCAAATTTATGACTTCGTATTTAATTTTATCGTAATATCCAAAGAATAAAATTTATCAATTTGTCTTCCCTTCTCTCTCGGTAGTTCTAGTGTTAAAATATTTTAATCGCCTACATAAATTAATTCATCGCTTAAGAATTTCAATTACAATTTTCTCATACACCTTTTTTTTCATCGCATTCGATTCTCTCGCAATATCGATAGCTTAACGATCGATACCGGACGCTAGTGATCTTGACCTATAACCGATCGAGGAACTCTCGTAGAATCGCAACCTCCGATGATTTCTCATTTACATAATACGATAAAGCGTGTCGCTTATCTTCTCGCAGCTGCAAGACTTAGCGGTGAGATGCATTCAAAGGAACGTGAGGAAGCTGATGTCGGTGCGAGAATGGCCATGGTGGAGATTGTACGTGAAAGTCGCACCTCTCTTGAACGTTCATCGGACGGAGGATCAGCTAAAGGCGAGAACGGTGAGAAAAAATGATAATCACGGGTACGCGATTATCCCTCCAACATCCGTTTTCCTCGGCGAATGGATTTAATCCTGATGTTCTTCCTTCGATGATCAGAATAATCAACGAATTTAATTTCATTTCGTTTATCGTAACTCGTCGCAAAAAATTACGACGAAGTCTCTCATCGATCTTCTATCTTCTCTATCTTCTTGCCGACAGGAGGAGCTCGAAGTGCTACGGGCGAAAGTCGAGAGACTCGAGCAGGAACGGAATCATCTCAAGCACGATAATGACAAACTCGAGGCAAAGGTGAGCGAGATTTTTAGCTTTATTTTTATATCAGGTGATCAAGAAAGTTCTGTCGTTATTTCTCAGGATTTTTTAACAGTTTTATAAAAATGTAATTTATAAATTACTTTCTCGTTAGAAAAGAGTGTTGCAACGTAGCGGAGAATATTTTCATCAATTTATTTTCACATTTTTATTCATCGTAAGTAGCGACAGAACTTTCTTGCTTGGCTGATGTTAATTCTGGAGTTTGCTTTTACGTATGTGTGTCTAGGAGCCAGCCAGACACGATGAACTCGTGCGTGTTGAACTTTTCCACTTTCTCCGCTCGTCTATAAGCTAATGCCAGGTGTTCGTTAATGAAGAAGTTAGTTGATGTCAAAGTAATAACGAATCCATTTGAAATACTCGGATTGATTCGTTTAGGATAGCTTGGAAACTGTCTGTCGTTTAGTTAGTCATTACGCGCGAGTCTAATAATTAGGTTAATTGTACGCTACGATGCGTGGCGCTAATACCAGCCTCATAGATTGGATTAAGTCTTAGTAAACGAGGTGTATGAATGGATTGGTCCATTTAAGGCGGAATCGTTCGCTATGAGAAGTTCTGACTCACATAAACCTACACGCTGTGATTATGATATCGTTAATGAGCTGTTACGTGTATTTAATTGACAATTTTGCCTACGAGTGTCACTATTTTGTGCTCTTGTCGGTGGAAGGACACGATCATAATTCTTAGGTCATATCGAATCGATCAGATTTATTTCCCTTCTCGACTTTGTTCCTACATATTGCGGTTTCCATCACTTTACGTATAGTTTTAAATATAAGACGGTTGAGACGGAATTGGAACCGGAACAAATGCTACAATTACCTTCAAAATGGAGCAAATACTTATAAACGGAAGCACGTGTTCCTAAACCGTGGCGTTGAGAACGCCTACACGAACGAAGGATCACGCTCGTATAATGTTGCGTTTGCTACACCAGTTGGCTGTACTCAAACGGATGTGTGTCGAGAGAAACCAATAGAGCAGAGCCTGTTCATTCAGGATGTTTAGCATAAAATGAAAGGATCCGTGAAAAACTGGACAGTTTGGCCTAGTATTAGAAGATAGACATCAGAACACGTACGGCGATTTGAATTTTCACGATTGACGTGGAACTGGAGCAGCTGCCGTGAAATGATACGAGATGCACATGAATGCTCGTGAATGTAAAAAGTATCATATCCCCAAGAATTTATTTCGAGCAAAAGATCTTACGCGTGATTTCCAAGTGGTCTTGAAAGTACTCTTAGCGAATCTCGAGCGGGAGTCCGGTGTTAGGTCTCTTCGCTTATTATCAGAGTATTTTTTCAAGGCACAACGTAGAACGTGCTCATCCGAACGATCGACGTTCGGATTCTTTTCTCACGAATCCCACCCGAAGAGAAGTTGGCGAATGGCCAGAGATTCGGCTGGTCGCACGTTTTCATCCTCTTCTTCCTTGCCTCCACGTTTGCTCGCTCGCTCGCTCTTTCACTTAGAATAACTCGGAGGTGACCGCCTCCTCCTCCTTCGCCTCTTCCTCTTTGCGGACACCCCGGACACCTCCTCTCTCTTTCTCACTCTCTTTTGCTCTCTGGTTCTCTTGCTCTCTCGCTCTCTGCGGATCGGCTGACCCAGGAAGAGGCCAGTCGCACCGTGACGCTTTCTCGATACGGGCGTTGTCGTCGTTCGACGTTACGCAATCTGCCGAACGAGATGCGACCCTTCGACACGTAATCGAACGATCGAGCGCCGTTCGAACGAGCTCTCTGCGAAAGGGAACGCAAACTCACCTACGACAACATGCTAACGCAGAGATCGGACGTGCTCGGAAAACAAGGTGATACCTCTTGATCGGTCAGTTTTCAAGCAAGATTCGCAAAAGGAGAGAAATAAAGAAGACAGAGAGCCAGGATGCCGTCGGTACCGTCAACGTTTCCGGAAACCATGACACAAAACACTCGGGACCTTCTCGAGCCCAACATCGATGGTATATCCGAAGATCGGGCTGAGAATGACTCGATTGAAAGAAGTTCGATCAACTCTCCTAGCACCAGCAGGAATATGGGGAACCTAGCAAAGAGACCACCACTACCACCGATCATTAATCATCAGAAAAGACCAAGCAGTAGGCTGCACGTTGTTGGTGCCTATAATTCGACCACAAGAAGCCCATCACCTTCCAGCCTGTCCTCCAGTCTATCTTATCGTGCCAGATCAGTCACCAGATCACCATCCCTAACTTCATCGAGAGCCTACTCGCGTTTGGACACCACAAATTCCTTGTATTCTATGCCACCTCGTCGAACGTTTCCACGTGAAAACAGCGTGGTATCTTCGGTCAATGAAGATGTTGCTTTGAAAGAGCAAGCACCGGTTGTGTTCGATGCCAGTCTCAACTTCGTTCTGGGTTGCGATAAGCAACGAGTTAGGCAATCCTTCAGACCTACTGCTTCGCACCTTGAACCCTCTACAGCTTCGTCTTATCTATCTAATAGGATCTCGCAATTTCTTAGACGAACCGATCATATTATGGACGAATGGCGAAGTTTGGGTCATAAGGATGACATCGATGATGATTGTTTGTCTACTCCAGCCAATCCGCGAGATAGTAACAGAGCATTCATGGGAAGGAGTCAGAGTGCTACGAATATTATGATCAGAGGGTATCAGTACTTCAGTAGGTCCGCTAGTAGGACGAAGAGTCCTTCGTCGAGGCGAAGTATCTCTCGTGCGTCGGAAGATAGGACGTTGTCCGATGGTCCTGGAAATGAGGTACCCTCGAATAGTTTCAGTTAGCTGTGTGAATTAACAAAGGATAATCGTTTTAGCGAACGTGCGTGGGTCTTTGTTTAAACGTGGATGTTGATATATTTTTTGGATCTTTAGTTAGGCTCGATAAATAATATAATGATAGGGCAGCTGTCGTATATAACACGTGACACAATTTGTTGGCTACCTTCTTCTTTAACTTTCAAGTGAATATCATCATGGCATAAATTTCCTTTCTCTTTTTCCAGCTGAGCGAAATGACAGCAGATTTTGCGGAAGAACACTCAACCTCCACCTTAGCCGCCGAGAGAATCGATGCAGAAACGTCCGAACGTTTGAGACTGGAACGAGAATTACAAGATGTTACCGAAGCAAACAAGAATCTTCAGCAGACAACCGAAAGACTGGAAATGGAATTATTGTATGCGAGAGCAGCGGATCTGAACGGTGTCGCCTCGGATGGCGAAGATGGCGAGGACGGTGGTGTTTATAGA
Organism: Odynerus spinipes; assembly: GCA_032403825.1. NCBI lineage: Eukaryota > Metazoa > Arthropoda > Insecta > Hymenoptera > Vespidae > Odynerus > Odynerus spinipes. The sequence continues at coordinate 3,920,744 of JAIFRP010000007.1, read as the reverse complement.
CAACGATACGAGCACGCTATCCGTGAACTTGAATTTACGAAAAGAAAGATGGCTCAACAGCACGAGGATGATCTCGAACAGCTGGTGGGTTTGAAGAAACAGCTGGAGAAGAAGGTATATTTAGATTTTTATGAATTATTCCTTCGAGATCTCTATAAGATAACATTTTCTCGGCGAGGGTGACTTTTTCGATATTTTATCGAGCATTTGCATTTGTATTTTTAGTTGGCTGACGCTTACGAAGAAGTCGAAGAACAGCGTCAGGTCGTAGGCCAATGGAAACGTCGAGTTCAAAAATTAAATGGCGAGATGCACGACTTAAGACTGCTATTGGAGGAACAGACCGCGAGAAACTATCTTTTGGAGAAAAAGCAACGCAAGTGAGTATAACGCGCCTATTCACTCGCGTTTTCACGCTCGACCTGGAAAACTGTACACGACTCGGCGTGGATTCATTGTGTTGCTCTTCTCGAAAGTGATCGTACTACCGCTTGGCAATAGAGATTACTATAATAGCAGTAGCGATTATAATAATAGTAAGAGCATTCATCGGTGCCAGTAAGAACAGTAGAACTTAACACCTCGTAAATTGTCCTGATTTTATTTTGTTGAATTTCTGCGAATGTGGAAAGCTGTGAGAAAGAGAGAGCGAGGGAGGGAGAGAGAATTCGTAGTCGATCTGGGTTTTCCGCTGATGTTTCGCTCGCCGTTAATACTTTGACGAGCGACGACTAGTATCGGGAGGTGGCTCGCTCTATTCTCATTTCTTCCGTAGCAACAAGTGTTTCTGGCTAGATGCCAGGCCAGTAGCGCCGTGAGGGCACCCCTGCCAGCTTTTAAGATCGTATCCCATCGTAGCTATAAATCGCGATGGGTGATCGTAAAAATAGTTGCGCTGATCGATTAACGTAAATTCGAAAACACATCGCTCGAGAAGATTCGGTTTCGTCGATAGTTTTGACATTATTCTCATTCACGTCACGTTCTCGCGCGTTCATTGTCGTTTGACATATTGGCCCACTTGTTTCACTTCCGTGTCCTCATCTTTAGCATACTTTAATATTTTTAGCACTCCTCGTTAAGGGTGATGCACTTACGCGAATGCAATGGCGATCATGATTCTTACGAATATCTTTTTTTTTCAGATTCGATTCGGAAACGCAAAACTTGATGAACGATCTCAGACAGGAGAAGGCGCAACGGGAGAGATTGGCAAGAGAGAAAGAGATAGCGATAGCTGAGAAGTTCACAGTAGAACAAAACTTAAGCGTGAGTATCCTGTCGACGATGTCAAGTTTTTTAAAGCTAAGCTATTCGTTAAATAAAATTTATCTAACGTACTTTATTCGTAGGATGCCAAATTGGAGATCGAATTAAAAGAAGAACGACTTCGTACATTGAGTCAGGAGTTGGAAGAACTCACGTTCGGTGGTAAAACCGAGGAAGAGGTTGCTCAATTGAAGAAAGCAAAGCACGAGCTAGAAAAACGCGTGAAAGATCAAGAAGAGGAACTGGACGACTTGGCAGGACAGGTACAGCTGCTCGAACAGGCAAAATTAAGGCTGGAGATGAGCATCGAGCAGCAACGTAAAGAAATGCGCAAAGAGATGCAGCAACGCGATGAAGAGTTGGAGGATGTACGTGGAAACGCATTGAAGAAAGTGAAAGCGCTAGAGTCTCAATTGGAAAACGAACACGAGGAACGAACGATACTTCTTCGAGAGAAACATGAATTGGAACGACGATTGGTTGCTCTTGAAGAGCAAGATAGAACTGATCGTGCTGTGGACGCTGAAACGACGCAAAGGTAATTTTTTCATTGCTACAAATATTTGTTCATTTAAGTATAATTTCATGGAGGATAAGAAAGGGATTTGTGGAATAATCGATGTATATTTTTTAACGTAAAGATTGAAGAGAGATCTAAAGAGGACAAGAGCATTGCTGAGGGATGCTCAAACGATGCTCGAAAGATCGAAAGGTGATTCAACCGGTAAAGCAGCTTTGAGACAATTGAAGAATCAATTGGAAGATGCCGAATGTGCCAGAGCAGCGGCGGTCAAGGCTAAACAGGCCTTGGAACAGGAATTGAACGAGACGCAGGCTACGTTGGAAGAAGCTACAAGGTTGCGTTCGGAAGCCGAGGATCGTGCAAATGCGGCTAATCGTGAACGATCCGAGCTTCTTTCTCAACTCGAAGAGAACGAAGAAGAATTAGCCGAAGTATGGTTCTTTCAACGCGTACTATCATTTTGAATATATTTAATTTGATGTTTAATAATAATGTATTTTTTACAAGGTATTGAAAAAATATCGAGCTTCCGTTCAACAAGTATCAGCCGAGCAGGCACAATTGCAAGAAGCTCAAGTTCAAATTGCTGCATTGGAAGCAGAAAAATTGTCGCTCAAGGATCAGTTGTCCGAATTGAGTCAACGACTGGAGTCCGTTGAACAGCTTGGTGATCCTACCGCAAATAGTTTAGCTACCAGACGATTGGAGTTCCGCACGAAAGAGTTGGAAAGTAAATTGGAACTCGAACAGACTACGAGAGCTCGTCTTGAGGTATAATATTTATAGATTATTAATAACAAAACGATATAATCCGTTTATTTATAAAAATACGAGTAACTATACCAACCTAGTTATATTCATTGTTTTAGTAATTATAAAGACGATGAATTAATTTAAATAATTAAATCGATACAATGAAATTAATGACTTGAAATTAATGAAAAGTCGTATTTAATATTTTTTGTAGACTCAAATAGCGCGATTGAAAGAGAGCGTCGAGAAACTCCAAACAGAAACGGCCTTGCTAAGGACGAAAGAACAAACGGCGCAGGACACGGCGAGAAGGTTACAAAGATCGTTGCGTGACGCGCGCGAGGAAGCCAGTTCCGCGTTAGCTCGCGAGCAGGAAGCCACGCGTGCACGACGCGAGTTAGAAAAGTCTTTGGAAGCTGCCGAAGCCGAGACCAAAGTCGCCCGGGATGATTTGAGATTGGCTCTTCAGAGAATAGACGATTTGCAGAGCGCTATACAGGGTGAACTCGATTTGGATTGCAGCGAAGAGGCAACTAGCGAGAACAGTGACAGGTGGGATTTAATAAAATAATACGGAGGATATCTTACTTCCATTCGATCGACGTAAGATGTCTTTTATAAGAAAAAAATGTTTAAATAAAAGTTTAAATGATTTACACGAGGTTTTAAGACTATGTTGTTTAATTGGTTTCTTTTTGAATTCTTTTCCAGTGATTGATCCGGAGCGTCATCGGACCTCGAGTCCGAAGAAAACGAGGAAGAACCGATCGATGAAAAAAGATCGATTCGGCGCTTCGACGAAGGATCCTCCAATGAGACACCGATCGAAGAAGATCGTCGTATAAAGTTCTTGGATACAAGAGCGAAGACTGTTTGCGAGTAAATTCAGTTCGGTTATCGAAAAAACCAAACGTTCGTCGATCGTACATACGAACACACATACGTTCGTACACACCCACACCCACACCTATATAACCATGTTTTCTACGCCGATGCGACCGAAGAAGAAAATCGGTCGACTGCATCGAAGTGATCGAAGTATTATTTTCTTCGTAATAGCGAATAATAAATATTATTCGAGAAAATGGGAATCAAAGAAATGGCGAATCGCTCGAGACCCGGGCGATTCGTTTTATATAAATGAAGAAAGAGAAAGAAGTAAGGAAAAAAAAACGTATCTATGTATATCGTAACACGTCAAGCTGCGAAAAAGGTCCTATCCCTTGTGCTAGTTGTATACGCGAAAATCAGAGAGAGTCACAATCGTGTCACGGCTTTTCTCGCGGCTTATCCCAACGAATGGTATAGCAGCGAGCAAGTAGGTGCTAAACTAATGTATAATAACCCGTGTAACGCTTCGACGTCGTGGTCAAACGTATCTTGTTTTCTCTTCTTCCTTTTTTGTTCTCTATCTCCCTCTATCTCTCTCTTTCTCTCGTTTTATGATTTTTTCTCTCTTCCTTTTTACCCTGTTTACGCGCGCGCGCATGCGCAATAATTGGTGCTACTTTGCCCGACTGTAGTAGTCTTCTTCAACGAGAACGAGCGACGTCGTTGTTTCAGTCTTCCAAAGCGAAATCGAATCTCGACTTTTAACTCTCCGAGGACCCGTAAAGTAGTACCGTTCGCTACATGTCGCAAAGTGCATGAGAAACTTCGAAAAACAATACCTCAAAATAATAATCGATTGAACGAGAGAATTGCCACACGAAAGAGCCTTACTTCCATCCAGAAAGTAAATATATATATATATACACACACACATATATATATGTATACACATAACATAAATATACATACGTGTATCCCGATATGCTTTCATGCATAAAGCGCGAGCTTGCAACTACGACCGCGCCACGTACCGCCGTGTTTCGTTTGTATAGAAGGACATTAAAAAAGAAAGCTGCCACGACTCGAGTTGCGTCTTGATTTCGTGTAAGAACTCTCGTGTAACTTATTGCTTTGTAAAATGCAGATCTCTTATTTAATTACACCGATGTGTCTGTCATTTATTTCAATCGCTTCAACCTTCTTTAGGAGGATTTTTAGGGGATGGTACCGGCGAGAGTAAGGAGGGTCTATAAAAAATCAGGTATTGTCAGGTTAAAAGAAGAAGAAAAATCCTGAACTACTGATCGTGAGAAGATAATTGCGATCGATG
>JAIFRP010000007.1:3812088-3822771 GCA_032403825.1 Odynerus spinipes | reverse complement strand
TCGTATATATATATATATGTATATACACGATTTACAATATATGTATATACAAGTATACGTTAATACGTATACGTTGATACATCGGAGTGTACATAGAAATTTGCTCACGGACACGTAGTAATGTATATACACATAGTAATCCCGTATGTACCTACCTATATGTGTACACAAATCACAATTACTCACATACGCACACACATCTACACGCTAATTACAGACATATACATGTTAACGCATGGACTGTAGCTAATATATCTATATACACGCTTAATATCTATTATATCTCTGTGTGTGTGTGTGTGTGTGTCCCTATAGTAGAGCGCCAGAGGTCTATAAAGAGACGAGTTTCTAAGATAGATTGCTAAAAGTTTCAGCGAGCTGTAGCTGCGTCTGGGTCATCCCAACTCCTATCTCTCTCCCTTTTTCTCTTCCCCCTCCCTCCCCAGTCTCTCTATTTCCCTTTCTCGTTATAACACGCTCTACCTATCCAAGGCACACCCATTCTCGATCCCATTTACCGGTGATCGAAGTTTTTGATATAGCCGTGGCAAGCCGTCTCTACAGTGTGGCGTACACACCACCACCACCTCTTCATCGTTGTCATTCTTCTCCTCCTCGCCGTCGTCCTTCTTGCCGTCGCGAGCACCATTGAAATTGCCGATCGGTAGACACGATCGAGCGTTTTCCTGCGACCGACAGCGAGATTAAAGTGCGCGTCATTATTGTGATCCTGCATGTGATCTGAGAAACTATCGAGTAGGTAGGTACCTATGATAGCTTCTCGTTCTTGTCGTTCTACGATATTTCTTTTTTCCTTCTTTATCTTCTTGCTCATTTTCTTCGAGAGAAGACGATTGGAGCGGACAGTTTCAAGAAGTGGACAAAACGTAACGCAAGTGAACAGGAGGGATTTATAGTATTGGGTCGTGAGATAAATAAGTTCGGTTATATTCAATAGTTTAGTTATTTATTAAGAAATCTATTGTGTTACATAATATTATATAATCTCCATTGTTACTGATATACCAAGGGAAAGTATACGAGAAAAATATCGCTATGATCTCGTTCGTTAATTATCAATTTTATTTAATATTAATAAAGTAAAAAAAAGATAATCTATTACAAAATTACTTTTACATTCTCTCTAATACAGGACAAGCGTACCGATCTCGGACTTTACCCAGGAACATAATGGATTTTTTTGTCATCTTCACTTAGCGATCAATGTGACCGGTCGAGTAACAAAGTTAAAGCCCGAATCGAGTTATCCTACGAAGAGGGTTAATAATACATTCCCATGACGTTTTCCACGCGTCGTTGGCGCGCGACACCAGCACGACTTGTAGCCACTCTTGTTTCGGAACTTCAACCCCTCTCCCCGCTGCTCCCTTTCACGCTGTGCGTCTCCCTTGCATTCTCGCACTCTCGCGTTACGGTCGTCGGCATCGAAAGCGGCACAGCACGGAAAGCAGTCCCTAGGCGACCATAATTTATCGCGCGCGTGTAATCCACCGGGTATCAACGCGGTACCGCCGCCTTTCGTGGAAAGAACGCATGATTCATGCCACGGACGTAATGCTGATGCCTTTGTACGTCTCTGCTACGTGGATCTGTAAGCCAAATTTCAGGACTGCTGATCTCGTAGGCGGTATCATCACGTGGGTCGATGAGTTTATTATTATTTTTTATTCTTTGGTTCGCGCGTCATGATCTGACACACAGTTTCTCTAATTTATATCCTCTCTCGCTCTTAAATTTTTCTTAGATACAAAAAAAATACCTTAGACAATTTTATACGGGCCTTATGGGTTTCTCATTACCATGTGCACCCATTATGGGAACCCATTACCATCGGTTTCCCATTAGTGGAGAAATATACTTGTTACGAAACTCGACGATCTTTCCACGAAGATTTGGTTTCGATACTCGTCCAATTACAAGAAATTATTAATATTTACACAGGGTATCTACATAGAAATCCGTGTACGTGAAGTTGTTTTTTTTTGCTCGAGAAGATAGACGATGATCGAGTGAAGGATAGTCATGAATGTCAACGAAGACCAAAATTGTAACACGTTAGAGCGACGTTGTCGGTGGTTCGCCACGGAAGCAGTCCCTCGGTGACCATAAATTTATCGTACCGTAATAATCCAGCGAGCATTAATGTTCCGCACGACGAAACGGCGCGTTGTCGAGAGTTACACGTTTCGCGACTCCGCTCTTATTTTCGTTTCGCGCATATTCACGGTCCAGTTATTTATTTCCCTGTGCAACCGTTACGTCGGTAGGTAGGTACCTTGATAATGGCTAATTTATTTACTTCTCTATATTTCAGAAATCTGAGATGAATTTTCCATGATTTTATCCGAGACTTATATTACTGCATTAAATATTAACACAAAATAGCAACGAAAATTATCGACGATGCTATTCCGAGATATTTATTATTTGGTTTCAGCGTGGATAAGTTCGGTTATATTCAATAATTTTATTATTTATTAACAAATTAAAGAATTACGTTCTTATGGTTATGATCTTAATAATTAATATGTTACATATGTCAAACTGTCTTAGATCTATTTATTACACGTTTCAAAAATTGTTATTTATCGTTATCAAGTAACGACAACGTGTACCCGGTTAACAAGTTGTACCGGGCTTGGCGTGGTTTCACACTAAGGCAACGTCTCTCGTGAGTTAAGCGCGAGATCGAGATTTATACTCGGCTGTCATGAATTTAGTTTGAAATACCGCGCTAGTTTGGCTCGTGTCACAGGAAATTGTACCTACGTACCTACGTATACGTGTAATAAGATCCTGTTGCGAGATTACTCGACGATTTTATCAACGATGGATCATAATTTTGATGCTTGGTATAGAAAAAGTACTCGTGGGTTACTGTTTCTGAACGGTATTCATGAAATTTTATTCCTTACGTTACCGTAAGCTTCGCCAAATGAGAAATACCTACGTTCTTGACGTTCGTAGTTTGGTGCTCGCATAAAACTATTAATTTTCCGGAGCAGAGAGGAAAATGAAATTTGAGGTAAGGGTCAATGACCGACCGACTTACCTCGTTTTCATCGTCAACGCTCATGATAATTCAAGCCGCGTTGAATACGTGGTCCAAGAAAGGAGGAAATAAATAGGACTAGGACCGAGGTTCCATTTATTTCGGCGTAGGGTGGAAACGTCGCGAAACTTTACATCCCCTTACCCCCTAGCCCCCGTGAATGTGCCATCTTTCACCTTTTTCTCACACCTTTCCTTGTTTCTTTTACCCTTATTCCTCGGCCTTCTAAAAGCATGAAATAACTGGGCTCGCAGAGAAGAAAGCACAAGAAACACGAGCAAGTGTGTGTTTGTACGTGTGTGTAGCTTTGTATATGAGAAAAGATCTCGCTATTTCTCGTTTTCTTCCCAAACGTATACCCACATTCGAGAAGGCGATAGAGACCATTCGTTTGTAGGTACTACTAGCGACATATCCGTTCTCCGATTTCGCGAGAATTGCCAGAACCATACGGAACTGTCTATCCGAATCCGATGCTACATAGTTTCGATGACAAGGACCTGCCCGACGTATCTCTTGCGGTCACGATCGTTCACGAATGGTGATACGATCTTGGCACGACGAACTTTTATTTCGTTTCGAGAGTTAAAAAGCTCGAACTAATATGGATTTTTAAATATTGTTATTAAAGAAATTGTCTATCGAATTTATAATTGGACATTATATTTAGATTTCTTACGTCTAGTTCTCGAAAATAGATCACCGATGTTCGGTTTTTTACATTATTAATAAACAATCTATTACCAAATCTCATAGAAACCAATAATTTCCATTTACAAGCTAAAGAAAAGTTATTGCTCGATGAAACATCGAATTCTCAAAGTTAGCGTACAAATCAGTCAGCCGATCAGCCAGCTAGTCAGCCAGCCAAAGTTGAACGAATAAAAAAATCCACATTTCGGTCTCGTCGCGATCAAAAGCACCATTTCCTCGTATCAAAGTGAAAAGTCATCATGAGATTTCTCTAGGGTGAAACGTCAACGAGCTATCAAAGTCGCCTAGCAGCAGCTAGGCGCATAGTCGAGTTGAGACAAAGGGGGAGAGAGCGAGGGAGATGGAGAGATAGCCTAAGCCACTTAGCGGAGAGAATTATCTTGGGTAGGAAAAGCAGGTGATTTCCGGAGTCTCATGGTGACCGACGTATTTACGTTTATGTGGAGAACGTATAAAGCAGAGACCCTCTCAACATCTCCGTTCTTGCGATAACAATTATCGCGGAACGGTCCCCGGTGTAGGTACGAGCCTACATCTTCTCTCGCGTACATTTCCATTTCAGCAGCCTCTTCGGGTTCTCTGGTTCTAGCTTCGCGAGTTAAATCCAAGCGAGCGAGTGAGCGAGAGAGAGAGAGAGAGAGAGAGAGAGAGAGAGAGAGAGAAAGAGGGAAATGTGTACACAGCCTCTCGGAGCTTTGCTTACGAGTCGAGCGCGAAGACGCACGAGTTTAGGAATATATAAAGTGAAGGGAAAGAGTGAGTGAGAGAGAGAGAGAGAAGAACTAGGATGCAAAGGATCGAATAAGTATGTGTGTGAGAGAGAGAAAATAAATATCTGTGTGTGAGAGAGTGCAGTGTTTCAATTTCCCGGAACTTGCGCACACTTCCCGTAATGAACCGCACCAACCGTACACAACCTGCCTTCAACACACATACCTATATAGTATATACATGTACATATATATTCTACGATATCTAAAATGTGTATGTATACGAATTTGGATAAATACACACTACACACGCTCGCGTAGACTCTTGTAACGACGGAACGACGACAGGAGGAAAGCTTCGAAGCAACAACGAAATGTAGGCGTGCGAGAACTGATAATACGATTCAATTTCCATGCTTCTCTCGTTCTCTGTCTCTTCTTTCGTTTTCCTTCTTTGTTGTCTAACCCAATCCTGGCCACTTGTTTACGGAAAGGAGGAAACGAGAAACGACGGGAAGGTTTTAATGGTTTATTAGATCTGGACCTATTGACGTCGGAAGACAAAGACGGGTTTATGATTTAATTAATTAATTAATTATAATGTAAAAATAAAATTTAACTGCATAATAATGGCGATATTTGAAGCAAACTTCGTCGATAACCATTTTTAGTACCCGCCTAATTCATAGTATCATTTAACACGATACAAATTGTCGTGTTATTTTAAAGTTAGTTATAATAAAGAATAAGAAATTATTACCGAGACTGTAACGAGAGATCTCGAATTTGTCCAAACATGGAAGCTCACGAAACGAGAACCGCAATTAAATTCTACTATTTTATGCGTCCCATCCAAACGAAATTCGTTCCTGAAGCGGAAGGACGCGATAAAATAATTCTTCGTTTCTGTGGAACACCGCGCGAGCTATGATCCTGAGAAGAGAGAAGGGGCGGAAGAGAGAGAGAGAGAGAGAGAGAGAGAGAGAGAGAGAGAGAGGTGGAAAGTAAAGACGAATCGCAGTGGGCTGGTTGCACTATTTCTCCGTGGAAGAAATTCCTTCGTGGCTGTAGACGTCATTAAGTCGACGTTAATGAGTTTACGGGAGTGCGAGAGAGAGAGAGAGAGAGAGAGAGAGAGAGAGAGAGAGAGAGGAAGATGCCGGTAGAAAATGACGGCAACGCACCGTGGATACAACGACGAAGGGGACGACGTTAATAAGTTTAGCGAAGCATGTTGCTTTTCTGGAAAAGAGGATTTGATTTTCGCCTCAATCTCCTTCCTTTTCTCAATTTTCTATCTTCCCTATCCTTTTTGAAGAATTTCGATGTTTCAATTCCTTCGAAATCTTTTACGCAAAAGCTTCGTAATTTTTTAAAACTTATCGACAGGTCATTTATATTCTTGCAAAATCGCAAAACAATTTATAACAACGATTTCTTAGAAATGTATTTAAAGGAAATTCAACGAATTCGAAAGAGGAATCAACGAAGAAAGCATCGTAGAAGGACAAAGACGATAAAGAAAAACATCACCGAAGAAGGATGAGAGAGGAAACGAGTAGGGTAAGCTTAGCCAAGCGCGCACGGCCAAGTTTAATAAACATTATAGCAATAAGGAGGATACGATTCCAGCGGTAGAGGCGATGAGCTTTCGCGTTGCGCCTCTTAATCCCGTATCCGTGGCTCGAAGTTTCCTCGAGTTATGTCTTGAGTTCTATCGAACTTCGGCTCTTGGGATTGGCTGTACTGGCGGGGATCACCGGATTACAATTTGGTTGGAACTTGTCCCTGGTGGTTCGGAACAGTTCGATTTGAGTCGCGGAGGAGGATCGTTGTTCCTGAAGCTTAAAGCCGCGACGCTGCGAAAGCTTTAAGCTTTTACACCCATCAGAACGTTTCGATCGTTTTCCAACTCATGTTTCAATTAATTCCACGTCGTCTCGATGTTTTCATATATTTATTATGATTTTAGACAATGTCTCGATATCCGATAATTTATTTATCGACAGATTTTCGGATCGAGTGTCTAAATTTACAACTTGGATCATAAAATTACGGTACCCTCAATATTATGTAAATTCCCTAAATTCATAGTTACGATTATGATTCTAGTATTAAGTTGTAACAACAATAAGTTCGGTTGCAAGTATAAGCAAGTGTTTTTTAATCGTGCCAAAAATTCTACTCGCATGGTATTGATAAATTTTCTTTAAAATGAAAAACTATCGGAAACCCTGCATAATTAGGAAATTGAACTAGATTTATTTAATCGAAACAGAGAATCTCAAAGAATATCGAGGATCACACATTGACGCACCTCAAGATAAACGAGAATCTATCGGTAGAAGGAAGGTTTCTCCCGCGGCGAACTTATTAAGCTCCTGCTGCCGAATGAAGCTACGAGCTTCCGCATCCTCTTCGTCGCGACCTTCCTATGAGTTCTATGCTAACCTCGCACCCCTACTCGTTCCTTTAGCGTACTGTACCTTACCCATACCCACACATACTAACACATGTATATATACGAATGCGCAAACAAGGTCTAGACGATACTACCCGTAGCCTAGGTCTCAGTCTTGGGAGAAATGATTATTAGGGTGCCGAGCTCATTATCCGTGCGGAGGTATAACTATTTCAGGAACTTCAAATATTAGCTAGAAACTCTGGCGCGCCCGCAAGAAGTTCTTCTTCTTAAACGAAGGAGACGCGATCGTCCTCCTTGTCGTCGTCCTCGTCGTCCTCGTCGTCCTAGCGAGTGGTATTCGACTCTCGTACCAAGCTTCTCGACGAGTCAGTGAAATCGTATTTGCCATGAAAAGGTTCCCCCATCCTCTTCTTCCTCCATCTCTTTCTTTCTTTCATCCTCCCACTTTCTGATTCATCTCCTCTTGATTTTCTTCTCGCGTTTCTTCCAATTTCCAACGAGAAAATTCGACATCTTTGCTCTCTTCCTCGACCTCCAGTTTCAAGCGTGAGGAGAAAATTGGTTAAGTAAAATCGCAGATTGCTGCTTTGCCGCGAGTGCTGGTACACATCTCACGTCGGGCGATCGTGCTTAATAGTTCGATCGATCGTCTTTACTTTCGTCGTGTTTTTAAAGAGATTTTGCCAGTCACTCGTTAATCGAACGATTTATTGGCTATTATTTTCTCCAACGCTACTTCGATCATTCTTTTACGAGAGCGTAATTTAATAATTTAAATATCTGCTTAGAAATTGACGCGTATAACTACGTAAAGAATTTGTCCACTATCGTTTAATCGTTCGAAAGTTTCCCGAACTTGCCGAAATCTTTAATATCGATATTAAAGATGATATTATCGTCGTCGTTATCACCTCGCTTGCTCCGCGGGTGATCTACGGCGCCGGTCACGTAACCCGTGCCAGTTTTAATTATCGAGTTGGACTAGCACGATGTATCATGGAAGTTTCCACGGTACGCTAGAACTTCTTCGAGGGATATCATCGCCTTGCGCGAACACGAAACCGGGCTAAATCACGGAAAGTCCCTTGCTCGCCATCCAAGCACACACAACTCCTTACTTCTCTTGATCTTTTTCTCCTCATCGCGAAGCTTTCTTGGCTGACCCAGCACGCTCCTTTCTTCCTTCCACGATTCGTAAGGAGAGAACGAATCGACGTGAATCCTGTGGGATGAGTATTATCCTTTTTCCTTCCTTCCGCCTCCACGGTCGCACGGGGCAGCTTGAAACCCGTTGCGAGAGGCAATCGTCCGCTTTACGTGCTGAAAAATTCTTCCTTTGACGGTATATCGATCTCCTTCTTCTCTTCTTCCTCTTCTTCTTCTTCCTCTTGCTGAAATCCCGAAGGATTTTATGCGATCGAGAGTACGCGTTTACGGATCGTTTCTATGTAAGAACGCGACTTTGTGTTTGACGCGATGAATTCTCTACCGTGTTGTACGTTCTTCGTAGCTACGTGGTATGCATAGAAACATTCTATTTGCGAGTAAGAATAAAAGTAAAGAAGGAACAAAGGATGTAAGTGTTCCGTCTGGACAGTGTTCTATTTTTTAATAGAACGTTGATAGAAATTAATAGAACTTTTTAAAAGTCTATTCATTGACTTATTTTTTTTCTTTCAGGTGTATCGTAACTCATCCATTGCCTCTTACTTGACCCTCCATTTTGTCCTGGACCAGTTCATATCCGAACACCGTCTCGAATGTACCCTAGTAGTAATACAAGAGAAAGAGAGACAGACCTCGGTCGAGTCCTCATGGACTTTGAAGTCCCAGCGTTTACGTAGTTCATCGTTATCCTTAGGAAATTAGACGTTGGTGATTTACCGTAGAAGGCTGGATCTAATGCAAAGGGAATAGGAGCGCGCCACGGGTGCAATTGAATCGGTTTACTACTCCCCCCTTTCTCTCTCTGTGATTCGTGCCTCCTCCCAAGCCCAACAACGACCTTAGGAAATTAGATGTTAGTGATTTATGTCTGACCTCGATACAACCGTGACTACTGAACACTGGAAAGTGAAGTTCTTCGAGTTCTTCGTGACACATACGTGTATATGTATGCGTTTACATACACATACACGTATAATGAAAGTCGTATATCCTTCAGTCTTGTACAATATTGTATCGTTGTATCTCTCAAGCGTATTCTATTAAACTCAACGCCTAAACACGCCTACACGTATAGAGGGTGTTCGGTAATTTCTGGTACAACCGGAAAGGGAGTGATTCTACATGAAAAAATAAGTCGAAAATATAAAAAAAAAAATTTTTTTTACTCGAGGCCTCGTTTCTGAGAAAAAATAAGTTTGAAAATTTGTCGAGGATGTACGTAACTTTGAAGCTCCTCTCACCTATCCCGATCCGACGGACTTTGTCAACTTACGCGAAGAGACCAATTAGGTTGAGCGAGATGCAGGTGCGATCGAATCCTATTATGAGGAGATGTAGTCCAGCGGACACGACGATGGATTAATTAGATCTAACCTGACCGCGTTACCAAGCTTTATTATTCGTAGGAAGTGTCACGCGTTTAATCGCGGACGGGGCCTCGTCGAGTGTATGTAACTTTATAAATTTATTAAAGCCCAGGGATACCGGAGTCAAGTTTCTCACAGCTGGAGCGGTTCAACATGGCAGGAGAGGAGGAGGAGAAGAAGGAGGAGGAGGAGGGTGAAGAACGAGAGAAAGCTCTGGTTGGAAGATTAGACGGTCGTTATTCGGGATTAAAAACTTTTATCTCTTTCTCTCTCTCTTTATCTCGTTCTTTCGCCTTTCGCAAAGACGATTGGCTACGTAGCTTTTACGCGAAGATATCGAAAGTTTGCCGTGTCCGTGTGCATTACACCGTCCATCGTATGAACGTGATTATCGTTTAACGGTTATGGGTGCTAGGAATATTGTAATTTACACGAATCGAAATCGAAGAGCTCGGATATCCTGGGATTAACCGAGCTCTGGAATGGTGAATAATTTTTAGTCGTTATTCGAACGATTTTTTACATCATTTATTATATAATCTTTTATTTATAGAGACCAACGACATATCCGACGTTTATAATGCACGACCAATTATGGCGATTATACCGATCAACCTTCTGAAATATTTAGTAGAATTTAATGCTCATTAGAGAGTACGCAATCGTTGTATAAACTGATACACAAAACAGGTTGATTGTTTGACTTTTCATTAATGACGAATGATATCAAACTGTTGTAACAAACTCTGCAGGATACATGAAAATAACGTATCCGATAATTGTAAGAGCCAGCTAACGAACGATATCGAAAGGGTAATATTATACGTTTGTAATAACAATTTTAGTCTGATATCTATACAAATAATAATACTGTTCATAGTTCCTTTTAACTATCACACACGTATCAAAGGTATGACAATTTTTAATTTCAACTAATCGAGTCATCCGATAGTGACAATTTTTCTCGAACGGTGTTGCATACACAAAATTCGAATTTTAAATTAAGAATCAGATCCGTTCGCGAAGTTTTCTCGAAGAAGTACAGATACGTTAGCAGATACGTATGGAAGGTTAAAAAGTTTAGCCAGTACAGGAGTGCGAACTTTCTCGGATGATTAAAAGAGAGGAGAAGTACTTATGGTTTCGCTTAAGAACATTAAGTCACGCCACGGACAAAGTTGCTGTTATCAATTGAATGTATACGTGTGCGAGAGAGAGAGAGAGAGA